>CM020518.1:7997500-8302500 GCA_009823395.1 Thamnaconus septentrionalis
GTGGATATTCAAATCTGTCATTTGCAGCATCGTGTCCCGCTGCAACCGCCGCTGCCCTGCGCTGCAATATAGGTCAGTGATGCTGAGAGCTGCTGGCGAGAGCCAAACACTGCATTGACTCACCAGCATCCCATCGGGTCAGCCTGTGCACCGTCCCACACACACACACACACACACACACACACACACACACACACACACACCTCCACCAAAAACTTGACTGCTCCACTGCGACTGCCCGCTGTTTGGACTCACTCACACTCACACTGGCCTTGTTTCGGGCTCTGCAGGCACCGGAGCTGTGAGCCACTTTAGCAAATGTTCCCTCATTCTTAAGGCACAATTGGGGCGGCACCTAAAACTTCCCAGTGGGGGAGCGCTTCTTGCTCAGCAAGCACCGCCGCCACCGCCGAGAGAGATCGGGGAGAGGAGATTAAACCCCTTTTTAGAGTGAGAATCCCCTAATTAAAACTTTTTCAGAAAGATTATCGTCCTGTGATTATAGCCCGTCCCGAAATAAAGCTTCTAACAGGCCTGGTTTTTCCGCTGAGTCGGTGGATGTGGGAGGGAGTGCGAGGATTCGGCACAACCCTGCTGAAAGGGCGAGAGAAAAAACACATGACAACATGGAAATGCTGAGGAGGAGGAATTAAATATGAATGCGATGGCTGTTAGAAGCATTTGGAATTTTGGAGATACACCTGGCGATAAACGTTTTTTGGGGACAGGTTTGAAAACCGCTTTCTTTGCCGACTCCGTCCGTCTTTCACTCATGAGTAAGGAGTTTCTTTCTTTCTGTCTTCCTTTCTTTTTTCTTTCTTTTGCTGAGGAACGCTGAAACCTCACCTGTTTATTATTTATGGAACAAGTGCTGAGGGGGGTTTGTGGTCATGTCACTACCATACACACACACACACACACACACACACACACACACACACACTAATGTTGTCAATGCCAGTCTTATCCTTTCATTTTTTTAAAAAGCTCATCATTCGCTTCTCGCCGCAACAATGAGGAGGGCAGAACTAAGAAATTAATCAAAGTCAAGTGCTTTTCAAGACTGTGCCAGCTTTTTTCCCCACTGTCCCACAGTTGACTAAAAAGGAAAAAAAAAAAAAAAGACATTGAGTCATGCTGAGGAATTAAACCATTTTTATCTGGCCAGTTCATCCCTACTTCACGCCCTGCAGACTGTGACTGATGACATTTTCAGGCATGGTTCACATAATAAAGGCATCTTAAGTTGTTAGAAGGGCGCAGTTGCCACATTCAACAAATCGAGAAATTCTCAAATCACGCAGAATATGGCACAAAACTGGCAATAAATGTATGTGACAAAACAAGAACAAAATCTCCAAAAATATATAACGGTCAACCCGAATAAAAATGAGCCAAGTCTACCCGCTTTTTTGGTAGACTGGGTTCTAATATAGTTACAATATTCGCAAAAATAAAATATCTTGATTCTGTACTGCTGCAATAGCCAAAAAAAAGCAACAACAACATCTCTGGAAGTCTTTCTCTGAAGCCCTGCGAACTATAAATAACAACAACAACAAGGAGGCAAAGGAAGAAAGCACTTTGTGGGAGGAAGAGGTGCAGTCTGCTTTGATTTAGAAAGTCTGGAACAATGTTGGTCAGCGGCTAAAATCTAAGGGCCTGAAATGTTAAAGCAAAAGAGCAAAAAGAGCAGGATTTATGTAGCAGAGGGGAAGCCGAGCCCGCCGCCCATTAACGCTTACATACAACCGGCGGCTGTGACATTTAGAGAGGGAAGAACTGTGGCAGTCGGGCTCATTTAAAAACGCACGCCAACCATGACCTGCAGTATTTCTTTTGGTCTTAGCCAGACATTTTGAGAGTCCATCCATTAAGTAGAAAAAAAAAATCGAGCAATTTCTTTTTTTCCTTTTTTTCTGGAAGGATATTTGATGTGATAAGTGAATATAACTTTAATCTGGTACTCAGATTAGATGCAAAGCTTTTAAAGGTCTCATGTTATACCCGCTTTCAGATCTTTGTTTTTCGTTCCAGTCTCCCGTAGAGCAGCTTTTTATGATTTTTCAAAAACACTCTATACAGACCCCCTAGAAAATAACAAATTAGCCGTCTGTTTACAACTTCCTTTAAAGAAACGCATCAACAAGCAGCTTTGATGGACCTTCTATAAGTCTGGAAAAGGACAAAAACAAAGTGGTTTTAGAGAGTGTTGTTGTTGAGCTCGTATGAGTCTTTCAGCAAACACAATCTGCAAAGTGGAGCAAATAAACAAATATACAACAGACTTAAAACATTTCCACTGAAATTATATTGAGACTAATCCTATTGTGAGAAAACGTTTGGAAAGTAAATTATGCATAATGTGAGACCTGTTTTTTTTAACCACAAAAAAATTCTGTTCAATCTTCTTTATTCTATTTTTAAATTCATTGGTTCCGACCAAAAGTCCCCTATATATTCTTTTTTTTTTTTCTTTTGTGCTGAAGCTCCACAAGGATGACTGCTCAGTCTCAGCAAATATCTCTCCTTCATTAAATTCTACTCCAGCAGCAAACAGGAGCTTCACCTCTCCAGTCGGGGGGAAAAAGTTCTGCAAATTAGAATAGTGAGGCTGCATTTATGTGTCGGCCAGTCAGAGCACTAAGCCCAGCGGAGCTTTGGGGACCCGTAGAGACGCCTTGTAATTCATTGTGGTGTCATCACATGCAGCTTCCTGACATTATTAATGGAACAGTATTGATTGAAGTGTCTTTAACAATCCCCTAATCAT
The DNA here is from genome assembly GCA_009823395.1 of Thamnaconus septentrionalis. NCBI lineage: Eukaryota > Metazoa > Chordata > Actinopteri > Tetraodontiformes > Monacanthidae > Thamnaconus > Thamnaconus septentrionalis. The sequence goes on from CM020518.1 coordinate 8,000,274, forward strand.
GCATTAGTCACCACAAGTGGATTCTGTGGTATACATCACTAAGGAGACGTCCAAACCGGTCAGCGCAGGAAAATGTTGCTCACATCACTTCTCCCAGCGAAGAATTACAGTTTTCCAAATACAGTCCACAAGACATTTAGTCCGAAACGCATTTATTCGAAAGCTGCACGTACTGTAATGTCATCAGACAGTTTTAGGTCAGACCGCAAAAAGAAAAAAACATGATTTTTCTTCATCCATTTATTCTGCCGACAAACTCGGACAAAATCTTCTTCTCCCCAACTTGGAAAACTCTTGTTTTTAGCTGCTCAGACAACACTTTCTAGATTGCGGCAGATCAAATTACGTTGCTGTGGGGAAGATGGGAGGCAACACTGAAGCAAATTAAGTTAAAGGTTGGAGTACATGGGTATGGTCAGCGCAGAGCGCTCGGCGATGTGAGAGAACCACAGCAACACACACACACACACACACACACACACACACACGCGCACGCGTGCATAGGGGCCAAAATAGACGAATAACGCAGAGTCTGGCCAGACACCGGCCTGCGCTGGCCAAGATAAACTACCGTAGTTATTACTGTTTTGTCTGAGTTATTGTATTTTTCAAGGAGTAATAACGGAGCTCTCCCGCAATGCTCAGAGGGGTCAAGACTGGAGGCTGCGCTCGGCCACCCTTTGTTTTCTCTTTTCCTGCCCGGCAACCGCCAGGCGTCGGGTCAAGTCAAGCCGCACGGTTTGCAGAGTGTTGCGTGTTCCGTCGAGGAGCGCTCGGGCAAATTAGACAGCGGAGGCCTTTGAAAGATGTATGCAAGTCGAATGTTTCTGCTCAATTTCACCGATGGGAGATTCATTGGGGCCGGGCTCACGACACGACGGTCACATGATCGAGTCATAACAACAACAGGAAAAAGAAGCTCTCTAGACAATTTTTGTTTTGTTTTTTAACTTTGGACCCCAGTCATCTTTTATATTTCGTATATCTTCTATTTCTATGCTTGTTTTAACTTGGACACTTTGAATTGGAGCTGTTGTCACAAAAAAAAGCTATTTCCCCCTTGGGATTAAAAAAGGAATTCCGATTCTGATTCTGATTCTGTTGCCGATTCTGCTTCCGCTTCTGCTCGCGTTCCTGGACTCTTTTGCAAGACTTCCATCCGATTCGTCCCGACATGGAATCATAAATGTCACATATGTTTGATATTTACGATTCGACATCAGGGAGACTACGACACACACTCCCCTCATTGCTGGGTAAACAGGGGCCCCACGAGCGGATCTTTAAATCATTTAGCACGCAGCAGACATTTGTCCTCCAGGCCGCGGCGCTCTCCGTGGTGCTGAAACCCAAGCGCAAGTCTCTGCTGATCATGGCAAAAGAATTACAATATTTATGTTGTTAGCGCAGGGTTCACACGCACGCACGCACACACACACACACACACACGCACGCACGCACAGTATCACATGCTGGGGTCTCCTGCAGTGTGGAGACGGGAAGATGAGAGGGAGGCAGTACACGGAGCCACTGCATTCAAATGAAGAGCTGTGTGCGTTGCATGCTTAAATAGTTTTTAACAATGAAATTGCGGCTGTGTGAATTTGTTGAAGGGGTTTTTGCTCTCGGGGGGGCCCCGCTGAGAATACACACACACACACACACACACGCATGCATGAACACGCACACACTGGTGTAGCTGACAGGGATGGCAGGGAACAGTAGAGCCGGCGCTGAATTTCAAAATGGACCCTTAACAAAAAGCTGTGGACAGTGACAATACGTCATTGTTTTCTTGAGTGAATGAACAGAGAGTTGAGACAAAAGGGCCACTGTGAAATACTAAAGACCAAAATTTTCCTCCCAGGCTTGCTAATGACGGCTTAATGTGGTTTAATTTGTTTTATTATTGCGAACAGCTACTAACTCCTTTCTATTTTGACCATCCTGCCGCTGTTTGGACATGATTTTATACAAGAGCTGGACGAGCGAAGCAGCAGTTCGGGTCAAACCGTCCCTAGTGCAGGTCAAGTGATTCAGCCGCCTCCTGAAAAAATATTTTGGTCTCGCTGGCGCTGCTCGCTGAGGTTTTCCATCACATGTCGTGATGTGACCCTGCTGTTTGTTTGAGATAACAACACTTTTTATGCATATTTTTTGTCTTCCCCAAGTCCTCTTGGGAAGCAGCCTTGTGGCCACTACAGCTGCAGCCAGCACCCACATAAAAAAAAACAAACAACGCAGTGCCAATCCAGGCATACAAAGACGGGGAGTGCGGGAGCGGTGGGGGCTGTTAGCTGCGAGGTTCTGCCAGTACAAGACGAGCACTGTTCTCTGTTCTCCACTACAAAGACAATGTGCAAACACAATCCTAATCTACGCACAATGGACACTCATGTCCAAATGTTGAATTCTTTCATCCGCTCCTTCGGAATCTGTTTATGGCTATTTATTTTCTCATGGTGTTTTATTTTTTTTTTTAATAATAAAAAAAGTGGCAGGCAAACGACTTTTCAGGCAATTCATCAGTTCGTTGCACTGCCAAGGTCTTTAAAAAGGAGACCTCTGCTGCTGTTGCCGCTGCTGAATGTTCTCTTTGTAAGTCCTTGAAAGCATCATCAACACCGGTTGGGGGTCATCTAGAGCTGTGACACAAATTTAGCTCTCAGCCACTGCTGGCATTTCCATTTTGGCAAATTTGACGGCCGAACGCTCCCCACCGCCGCCGCCGCTGAAAAATGATTACACGTTGCCACCGATTTTGCCACGGAAAAGGCCACCAGATTGAATGGGGCGTGCTGAATAAAGCCACTCTTCTGCTGCAACATCCGCCCGCCATCGCCAGCGGCGCAATTTTCACTCCCCCGCGCCGCATTTTGAGCAGATGATGGACACAGTGGCCGCCAGATGCATTGATTTGCTGTCAATGTCATGTTTGGTCCAAACATTAAAAGCTTCATTTGAAATGTGCACATTTGGTATGCAGGGTCATTCGGAGCTTGGCGCCTCATAACAGCATTTTTCAAGCGGCTCTTTAAAGGCTAAGCTGCATGTTTCAGTTGGATTGAGTTCCTGCATTATTCATTGGGTCGTTCATATTGTTTTGGCATGAGGCGGATTGTCTTGCACTTACCTTGCAGTGATGAAGTGTTTTTATTCTTATTTATTGGTTCTGCTCTGGATACATTGGCGGTGCTGCAAAGACTCTAACTGATTACACCCTCTTTACAAAAAAATATAAAAAAAAAAAAAATCGGTGGGGAACATTTTGACAAATAAAAGTAGGATTGAAGTGGCAGTCGTGGAAGTGTCGATAAATGCTTCAGGGCCAATTTTCAAACAGCAGCCACTTCTCTAATTTCATAGAGTTGCTATCAGTCTCGTACACATTTATCTTGCCTTTAGCCTCCGTCATAATAACACCTGGTGTAGAAGAGCGTGAGCTCCCCTCGCAGTTAGCCAGTGGAACAGCAATCAAAGCAACTTGCGGGAGCGTGGAACGCCAACTTTGCCTCACTGGCGACACATACGAACGCGCGTGCGCGCGTGCGCGATCTCTCTCTCTCTCTCTCACACACACACACACACACACACACACACACAACAAATCAAGCGCGTGTGAGCTTGCTTGACATGCACGCGCACTCCCATCCCATCCCGACCGGAGGCGCAATCCGGCACGTACACATGAACACACTGGCCGCTCTCGCACTCAGCAATTCGGCCACAAGCAGGGAGTAGTGGTGGGATGGGGTCGGGGTGGTGCGACTGGAGGGTGGGGGGATTGGTTGGTTAGTTAGTGCACGAGGCAAAAACTCCACTACGCAGGTTAGGGGGGGAGGAGGGGGCTGAGGAACATTTCGAGTCAGTAAGTGCCAGCGTGTCAACACAGATGTTGGAGGTTGGAGGGTGGTGGTGGTGGTGGTTGGGGGGAGCGGGAGGGGGTGGAGGTTGATGGAGCCAAGAGCTGCGCCGCAACCGGAATAATATGCAGCGGGGAGAAACGATGTTGCGCGTTGATCCGCAGGGCCGGAGATGCGCCCTGGCCGGCTCAGGATGTTGCCCCTGTAATGCCATTCATTAGAGCAGCCGCGGCAGGTCTGCGTAGCCACACCAGCGACACCAGCGCTCCCCAGCCGCCCACTCACTCACCTCAATCTGAAAGAAATGTTCGCATCAACCCCGCAGCCCCCAAACATCTAATTTTACCCCGTCTTAATTCTTAAGGTCCGCACTTCTGCGGCGTCAGCCAGCGAGGAGATTCCCCCTCGCTGCACAGGATGCGGTCGCGGTTCTTTAAGGAAATAAGTCACGCTTGCGTGCGTTTGAAACAAATCTAATCTAATCAAAGAGAAATACATGACGGGGTTTGTGACAGTCGGGATGTCGGAGTCTGGACGCTCCGTCGACATTCAGTCCGAGAAGCTGCTGGGAAGGATTCGCATGTCGATCTTTTAAAGGCACAGCTCCGCGACGAGGAGAAGAGCAAATTACCTCTATATCTTTTCAAAAAGGGGGGGGGAAAGGACACCGGCCATCCCGGCCGGTGTACGTGCTGACAACGCAACATCGCCATAATTGTGCAGTAATACAGTCCTGCCTGCCCTCCGAGCGTTACGTCGCGCTGATTAATGGACACAAAAATGTGCCTACAAAGGCGCAAAAACAGTGTTGTACGCGAGGTCCGGGTTGGTGCGGGAGCACTTACCTAAAACTGACTCTCCCCTCTTCGCTGTATCTGCGGTCCAAAATTGGTTAGTTCTCTAGCCAACAACTTCTGCTGGAGCATATGTATCCAGTGCTCATGCTGGTGGCTCGGTCGGCGATGCTGGATTGCGGATGATCTGCCAGTCCTTTTCATGCTCGAGGGGAGAAAATCCTTCGTTTCGGTGTGGTCTCGGGCATTGGCGCACGGAGGAATAAAGTGGATGAAGTCCGTCTGGAGAAGAAGGGGTGGTGGGAGGGTGGGGAAGGAGAGAAGGGAGCTCAGGGTGTGAGATTTATGCCGACGTGTTTGAAAGTGTTCCGTTCTCTCGGGTTTTTTTCTCCTCCTTCCTTTTCCTCCTTTTTTTCCCCTCCTCCTCTCACCGTAGGAGCCGTTTGCGGGTGGAGAGGTGTGGGATGGATATCTAGGAAAGGAGGCTGGGATGCACAGACTGAGGGCGAGAAAGGGGAGGTACAAAGCAGTCTCGCATTGAGGAGGACGGTCATGGCAGACAGTGGAGGGGTGGGTCTGGACTGGAAGGGATAGGTGGGGGGGGGGGGACCAGAGGAGGTGAACTGGGATAAGGTGTCGTGCCGTGACTTTTCTAAGCTGTTAGGTGTTCTTCTCCTCTTCTTCTTCTTCTTTTTTTTTACTCCCTCCACCTCAGGGATATTGATCGACAAGCACAAATGGCTGCTTGACTCTGATTAACGCAGGGAAGGTTTGAGCACGGCGACAGAGCCGTGTCGTGATTTATGACATGCTGCTGTGACTTAGCCGGAAGTTGCCACGTGCGAGAGCGGCTATGTGCACGTAGCAATGTGGCTTGCACGTGTTGCCTATACTGTACACATATTTCGTGGTTATATTTTCCGAAAGGAGAAGAAAAAGTACGGAATTCAATGAGTTTCTGTAATGAGGATTCTGGGCGTCGCTCAGTCGCTGTCCATGGTGCTGAAACGCCCCCCAGCTTCAGTCATTGTCACTTTCTGTGGTGCTGAAACTGGTTGAAAGGTGCCAGATTTTAATAATGGATGATCTTGATTAGTGTCCCGTAGAGCAATAGAGCCGGAGCGTTTGTTTTGACTTAGCAGTTCTCTTTGTGATGTCACAAAGTGCTGTTTTTCAGAGACTGTTAGAAGACGTTTGTAAAATCGTGTTTTGCATTAATGTGTAATTCGTATGTCTGTTGTCGGTGCTGCAAAGACATTATTCAGGGGAATAATAAAGGATCTCCTGGCACCACTGTGGTGTGCAAGTCAGCAGAACATCAAGTGAAGGCCATGACTTTGGTTCCAATTCAGGCTCTTATGTGGTGTCGGGTTTGCATGTTCTCATCTCTGTAGGGGTTTTCTCCAGGCCCTCCAGCTTCCTCCCACAGACCAAAGACACACATTGGGCTAATTGGCCATTCTTTTATCTCTATCTATATTCTTTTTTCTGTGATTATGTGATGAACCGGCATCTTGTCCAGGCTGTAGTGGAAATTGAAAATGGTAGAATGGATGTGGACAGTCGCAGGAGTTGTGGAAGGCGCCTCTGTCCGTGGTGCTGAACCACAGGTTCCCTGTGGAAGTTGTTGTTTGTTGTCTTCCCAAACAAGATCGGGAGGTCAAAATATGAGAAACATGCTTAAAAAACAGCATCACACTCCATATTTACTTCTTATTGGCCTTTGATGGACACAAAAACTGCGCAAAGTATTTTTTTTAACTGTTGCTAGGTTACAAAACAACCAACCCTAAATCATAAGTGCTCCACTTATTTGTCTCCATGTCTGCTTTTGTATTTTTGTATTTTTTATTTTTTTTTTAGAATTTCAGACAGTGGCTTCTTCAGTCATCTAACTCTGCGTTTCACCTCAGTAAATGGCGTCTTTGAGCAAATGTTGGCTTTGTCCTCTGCAGAAAAGGGAACACGTTTCACTTTAACCAATTAGACACTCAGGAAGAGAAAAAATGCAAATGCAATTTACTTCAGGCATTTTTGGCTCTGAATTGAGGGTTTTGTTTTCTCTTTTTAAGACTTTAGGCAATAAAATTTTACAGCACATATAAAACAAAGGGAGAAAAAATAGGCTCCGGGTGCAAGAGCTATCGCAGTCTGAGAAGCTCTTGCAGGCGGCCTGCAGTGATTGCTGTGCAAGTTGCTGCAACACAAGAGTTCTTTGTAAGTCTTACAGACATTTAGACATCATCTACTGATTATATTTTGGTAGTTATTGATGTGCAAAAAAAGTTTTGAGCAATTTTTTTTTTTTGACATACTTCTTAAAATTAATCATGAAAAGGAGCCTAGTACAGCTTTTGGATTCCAACTAATCTGAAGTATTGTTTCAATTCTTTCTTACACATCTAATGATCATTTCACTTGACAAAAAATTCTATTTAGCGTGCAAAGAAATAACTTTTGAATTGATTTTTGACTCCACTATATCAATTGCGGTCACGGACAGCTTTACAGCTCGCCGACTTTTCAATGGCCCACTTGCTGTTAAGTGTTTGAAACATCCACCAAACGGGCAAAGAACCTGGCAGGACCAGCATTCTCCAGAACTCAATGAGGCTAAATGGATAAATGGGGCCATTACGAAGTCATTAGCCTGCAAGTGGCGGTGACACGTGACAAGCTGGATCTGCAACAGCCGACAAAAACGCTCTTGTGCAGTCGTGGAACTGCACAAGTCTCCTCAGTTTTCAACTTTCTATTCCTTTTACTGAGCGACAGACACTTCCCACCCTAAACACACTTTGAAGTGCATCTTTACGTTGGATCATTCTCACTTTGTTCTGCAAACACAATGATTCAATCAAAAGGCATATTGTGCTGCTGAGCGAATTACACGTGACTGGCAGCCGTCCCTGAAATGGAATCCATGGCAGGAGGACAGAATGAGTTTTCAAGGCAAGTAAAAATGTCAATCATTTTTTTTTTTTTTTTTTTTTTTTGCATCGAGTTCGATGCCCAAATAAGGAAATCCAGGTTAACAACTGAGTACACAAACACAGCATAACATGAGGGATTCGGAGCCCAGAAATAAAAGTCAAAGTCCAAATTAAAAGTGGAGTCTCCTAATTAGTGTAAAAATGTGTTTTCCAGCGTTGTGTGCCAGACAAGTACTGTACATGCACTTGCAAGGTTGCAATGCACGTATAGATTAATGAACACCAATTTCTGCTGGCCGATGGTAATAATAAAACTCGTAACTGAGAAAAAAAATGGATTTATATAGTTGCTGAAAAAATGCTCACTAACTAAAACAATGCTTTAATTTATGTCAGCCTGCCGACCCTCACCCAGTTGTCTCCACGGCAAGACAGTACAACTGTTTTGCTACGCACTTTGCTGCATATTTATTTGTTATTTTTAAAAGTTAAGCCCAATGGTAGAGTGTGCTGATCCTTATTAGCCCAACACTATACCGTGCATCGCATGCTAAGTACCTCATTTATGTGCGTCGCTTTGCTTAATGACGTTTTGCAATGGAGAGATTTAATGAGTAATGTGCCCGCACCTGTGAGTCGCTATTAAAATTTCTGCCATTTCTCTATGTTAAGTGCGTGCTGAAAACTTTGCGGCTGTCGAGGACAACTGTCAGGTAAAAATATACGCTCATTCTCACATTGGACTCCATTATCCACACAGGGCCAATAATAATTGCGCCACATTCAGCAGCAGCAGCAGCAGACCACGCGGTGCCCTAACGGGTGGCTAAATTTATCTAGACCCTTAATGATCTCATATCTGCCTCCTCGTTGGAATCTGCCGGCTGAATCTCACCCTCTCCCTGCCCAGAAGACTGTTAAGGCTCCCCGGATTGACAACCTACTAATGACGAATCTCAGAGGCTCAGGCCGCAGAGACGGCTCTAACCGGTGTAAGTACACGCTCTCGTGGAAGCCTGTCACACTGTAACCAGACCTCTTCCTGCCAGGACTATGAAAGGGGAAGACAGATGTCCAAACAGGCACCAGGTCCATCAGTCATGGGAGATTTCTTTATTTATTTGTTTTGTTGTTTTTCCTCTGTCTCTCCCTCTCTCTGTCCTGCCAGGGTGAGGGGAAGGAGGGTCAAGCGGAACGCAGATGAATGAAGATGACACCGCTCATGCCGCTCTGCTACACAAATGGAAGTCAAACTGATCACCTGGAAGTTTTTCAGCCGGACGGATTCCAAACAGCAAGTTTTAAAAGTGTCGCTCAGAGGCCACCGTGGATGTTACGATAGCAACAACTGAAATTGCAGCAATATTTCTAGAGCGACAAAGACTTAGTGTGACTTGTTCTATTAACTCATTTGCCAGTGGCAGCCAGCTGACTGCAAAGAAGAGCACAGACAACATGCTATTGTTGTGCGGCTGCTATTTCAACTGCATTTGTATAAATATATGATGTTAATTGCTGTTTTTGCTCTGGGATATGAAACAGCTCTGATCAGCTTTCGCTTATGAATTTCTGCACGCTGGGTGACTGACTCAGTGAGTCACTCATATTTTTTCCTGAATGTTTTTAATCGAATGATTGTGTTGTGATGATGATTGTGATTGAGTTACCTATGAAGGAGTCCCTTTCAAAATGAAATGGAAAGTTTTTTAAGTGATGAAACTTCAAGCACCAAACACAGAGTCCACGAGCTCAGCAGGCCGAGTCAGAATCTCAATTCCTCCCACAAACCAGGATGCAAATAAAAAAAAATAACAATTGAAAATTCAAATGAGATCAGCTTAAACACACAGACACACTCACACACGCAGACACGGTGAGCAGACGGCGAGTGGCGATGACCCCGGACGAGGGAGGCGCATGTCGCAATAATAAGTGCGGTGTTACCGGTAATCTCACCGCATGTGGCAGCGCGGCCGCAGTCGTGTGGGCGGGCTGCTGCTCAGGACGCAACAAACATACTTCTAATTGCCCATCTGGCAGGGGCTCACACTGCGGGCGCGCAACGGTGTCACAAAGTTCAGCAAAGCATGAAATAAACTAATTGCGGGGCTCCTAGAGAAAACACTGTTGAGTGCCGGCCGAGGCTCAACAATCTACCGGCGTGTCTCAAGACTGAGGCACTAAATGATGCAAGAATGATTCGAGAACTTAAAGTGTCTCGAGCTTGGCTTTGTTTTTTACCACGAGGAAAAAAAAAATCGACATTTGGCAGCTGAATTGCGGGTTAACAAAGTTCTAGACGCGTGGAAGCAACGCCAGCGGATGTCAGTTAGTCAGGAAATCTTAACTACTGGAGTATTTTTGGAATGGGGGGGGGGTGGTGCTGTATTTCACTTGCACTTTATCTCTTAATAAAACACCTTAAAATGACATGAGCACAGCCAGACAGCCGGCTCATTAAAATTTTCATTACGGCATCTTGCACATGCGTCTTACCAGCGTTGTGTCACAGATCGGCGTCCTCGCAGTCACGATGAAAACAGGGAGCGACAGCTGCACACTGCTCCTAAGCACACACACACACACACACAGGCACACACACAGAAGAAGTAGACACTATGAGAGGAGCTGCTGCTCAGTCAATCAGTGTAGATTTCGCAGTAGTGGCTATTATTTTTTTTCTCTCTCAATAAGACCCGTAGGAAGCTACAGGGCATTTTTCAGCATCACCTTGCCTATGATCTGTTCATTTTCTTGCAACAGAACCTCCCTGAAACCAAATGTCTTACCTGAGCTTGTTACAACATGGATATGTAAAACAATCCAACAAATTCAGCATGTGTTCCATTCCCTCATGTCGGGCTACTTTTCCAACTTGTAGCAGACAGTCTGAAGATTTTGCAGCAGCATCTTTGAAGGCCGGTCGTTGAAGTTTTCTCTGCGCACAGAGGCATAAGTTTCTTGAGCAGCGTCGGCCTTTTGATCTGACTTGTAGTCTGGCAAAAGTTTAACAAGCTTCCACCATGTGCTGGATGATTTGTTTTCTTCTCGGCTTGTTTTCGCTCCACGAGACCCCCCTGCGCTCGCACCCCTGCAGTGTTTCCAGGTGGAAAAGGGCTTTATTTCTTTCTTCCACAGGAGACTCAAGGAACTCCTAACAGACTTAACAGGTGCAGCATGTTAAGAATAAAACTGAAGAGAAATAGAATATATATATATATATATATATATATATATATATATATATATATATATATATATATATATATATATATATATATATATATATATATATATATATATATACATATATATATATATATATATTATTTATATATATATATTCTATTTCTCTCCAGTTTTGGACTTTTGAGAGCGCTGTGCTCCATCAGAAGTGCAGTGCTGCCATTAGTGCAGCTGATCCATTTCCTTCCATCAAGTGAGATCGCACACTGCGATTACGTTACATCGTATATTTGCATTGAGATCAATTCCGGAGGAAGTCGGGGGGAAAAAGTGCCAGTGGCAGGACGTGATTAGAGAAAACAAACTTCCATCTCATGTCCTCATCCGTCGTTAAATGAGATATTTGTGGCATGAGAATCCACCGCTGCAGCTTCAGCGACTCTCAGCAGCGGAGCCAGTAATCAGACGCGGGTCCAGGCTTTAACCTGGCAGGAGGTTTGCTGCAAAGTGAATCAGTCACAACAGGCGACAGCACCTCAAAACAAGAGGCGCAGGGCTGCTTCTAAAATAAAATAAAACCCTTTCAGAGCAGCTTGGAAACCAAGAGAGGAACTCACTCGGCAACAGGAAGTGCAGGTGCTTGTAAAGCAAGTGATGACAATTAAACCATTGACAGGGAGCAGGTGAGACTAATGAGGTAATCAGCGCAGGAAGGGGCGGGGCCGAGAGGACGACGAGGAGTCAAGTGAGACACAACACTGGAGGCAGGGATGTTTAAAAAATAAAATACAGGAAGTATTCTTGTATCGTTTGTTGCATAGTTTCTTCTGGTCTTCTGGGGCGGAAGTGAAAAGAGGCCATTTCTTAAATCGAACGCTGATCCAATTCACAGATAATTTCTGACAACAGGATTTGTACCTGATTGCAACGTGACGGCAGAGCCTGAGCTGCAGAACCAGAGATTTAATCACATCCTGACAGACACGATTTTATCACACGTTTCTGCCGAACCCGAGGGAGGAACTGAACTCTCTTTGTTGCGCGTGGCTCCCGGCGAAATCTGCAATTTAAACCCAACAAAAGAATTTTTCAAACGAGAAAACAAATAAATGAATGAATGAGCGGCCTCTGTTTGTTTCTCCCTCCGCAGAGGAGGAGGAAATCAACATATGCAACAGGATCGCAAGAGAAAGGAAAACAAAAGCGGATTTGAGAACAGTTGTCAGGTCTAAATAATTAAGTAGTGATTAGGATGTGGCCAAAGGCGATCTGTGGCACGCCGCCGGCACCGCGCTCTCCAAATAGGCGTCACCACGGCGGAGGAGCCTTGCCGATCCTCCCTTTTCTCCAGCGCGACGTCACATTCCGCTTTCCTGCAGCCGCCCTTCATTAAAACGGTGTAGACGTCGCTGCAAGGACGGAAAATTCACAGCCCCCGGCACCTTTTCTGAGCACGACAAGGCCTCGTTTTTTTTTTTTTTTTTTCTTACATCCATTTAATCATTGTGGTTGAGTTTGTGGGGTCCCTGGTATTTCTGTGGAAGTGCTAAATTTAGCCGCAGTGACGCGTTAATCTCCCGGGCAGAAGGAAGTGCGCGTGAATGCTTTGACGCAGTAAAGTGCATCTCTGGCGCTTTAACCGAGACTTTGTTAAAAGTTGTTACTGTGCTGTACGAAACACACGGCTAAACTCGGCGTCTGCGGGCCTCGGCATAATATCGTTGTCAGGTTGAGTGGAGCGAAATTTAAAATATAAATGAGCGCAACGAAGAAGTGACAGCAAAAGCGGGTCCGAGTCAGGAAACTGGAAGACTGAGTTTTGTTTTTTTTGGATTATAATGAAGCTCAGATGTGACATTCCAAGAAACTGAACAGAAAACGGCACACTTAGCCCTCTGTGTGCAGCCTCCTCCTCAAACTCTGGCTTGTAGCTTCCTGGTAAAACTGAATAAATAATTTTCAAACTAGCTCGTGTGTCATTACAAAGCAATTGTGCTGCAGTTTTAAAACACACCGCGGAAAACTGAATTTTGTGTCAAGTGGTAAAAAAATGATATATTGGCTAATTAGAAATCAGAGTGAGAACAACTTGTGAATATGACACTGGACTACAATGTTAATCAAATACAAAAAAAATAAAATAAAGTACCACCTGACCCCTCCTACTATGGCCGGTACTCTGGGAGCAGAGATGGACAAAGCAGGAGTAAAAGAATGTCCTGATAGGGATTTTCAAACTGCACCCGACTGGTTCTGTCTGCCATTTGTCCGCTGTTGCTTCAGCAATGAAATTGTAAAAGGAACCATCACACACAAAAGATGGAGTTCAGCACAACAGGACCAGCTCTTTACAAGAGTAAAACTTTTCCGAATAGATTAACCCTGACCAAAGTTTTCACTAAAGCTCCATTTTTAGCCACCCAAAAAAAAGAAAAAAAAAAACTGTACTTGTAGCTGAAAAGGCCAAACAGCAGAGAAAAAAAAATTGTGAAAAAGGGGGGGAAAGCCTTTGATTTGTTTCACCGCTGAGGAAAGGTAAAGTTTGACTAATTGGAGGAGGTGCAGACAATCACACATGTGCACAGAGGGAGGAAGAGGAGCCTCGCCACCTAAGTTTCAAAATCTACGACCGATAGATCAACAAAAAAAACAAAAAAATTGTTTTCTGCATTTCATGCAGTTTCATCCTGTATAATTCCGGAGAAAATATGATGGTCTGTGCACGGCGACTGGATTTAATCCATCTTGAAAGTCCACAAATCCATTGGACAAAGTATACAGGACCAATCGGAGTCGCTTGACAGGAAGGAGGCCAGGGGGGAGAGGAGAGTCAGGGTTTTAGTTGCGCCTAAAAACGTGCAAGCTTGTAAAGGTCACAGTGTGGTTCGCCCCTGTCAGCTGAAAACAGGAAACCAAGGCTGCGATAAAATGCCAGAAACTGGAAACGTTAGCAGCTGCACTGATTCTGGATTTCATCCGTCCCTTGATGACCAAAGTGGATCAGTTTGCGAACTTCAGTCGTAAACTGAAGAGCGGCGTGATGCTCTTAAGTCCAAGGCCGCCGTGCATCTCGGGTAATCAGCGGGAGGCTCCTGGATGTGACTGTGCACTCAGTGGGTGTTAGCAGTAAAGGGGTGGTGGGGGCGTTCACGCGGCGCGAAACCTCGGCGAGTTTCTTGTTTGTTTCTTTGTTTGTTTTTCTGCAGCGGACGAGGGGCGGCGCAGAAACGTGGGTCACTGCTACAGCAGGCGTTCATTTGAATAGCTACGCGGTTTCTCTGGTGGTGAACGTCTGGAGCAGGAGTCTCCGGGGAGGAGAAGGAGGAGGAGGAGGAGCTGGAAGGGGAGGAAGAGGAGATTGAGGAGGATAGAGAAGGAAGAGTCAGAGGAAGAGGAGGAGGAGGAGGAGGGAGCTCAGCTCACACTACGTGTCATAAACGGCGACGTCTCAGCTGTGACAGCTGCAGTCTCCGAACTTCCTGTGTGTCTGTGCCCCCTCAGTAAACCACACACACACACACACACACACACACACACACACACACACACACTCTTACAGCTGGCGCACCACAGAACACCCTTTTGCGTCGACAGGAGATTCTCACTTGTGTTGAAAGCTTGTTGGGGAGGAAGAGCGACACCTTGTCTTCCGGGGGAAGCGCTGGCTGTCACGGGGAGACGGTGGGAGGGATTTCTGGCTGCTGGCGCTTCAGCCGCCGACTGTCCCGGGCGTCTGCGCTCGCACTTCAGTGTGCTAGAGAGACTGCGGGAGGGAAAGGAGGGCTGCCGGGGAAAAAAAAAAATGCGGCGCAGTCATTAAAAAAAAAAAAAAAGAATTGGAGAAAAGCTTTTTGGCTGTGATGACATTCTTGTTTCCGCGGCTCCTCTGCGGCTGACCTTTGTTTCAACTTTGCAGGTTGCCTCTGTCTGCTGCTCTGATTTACTGCCACAATAACATCATCCACAGTCGGCCTCCTCGTTTGCACGTGTTGTGTCAGTCGGGTGGCGGCGGTGGCGGCAGGGGGGCGGGAATGTAACGCAGCGGGGACGTAAGCGGCGTCTTAAACGTGACTGATGTCCGGACAGCAGCTCCGTCTCATAAACAAATGGCAGTGAAGTTATCGAGTGGCCAAAATCACTTCATCACGCGGTGCCAGTTCCACCTCATCCTGCCCGTCCCCGGCTCTAATCTAATCAGCGCCAGGCCCCCTTTTTTTTTTTTTTTTTTTTTTTTTTTTGCTGCTGTTTGATAAATGTAATTAGATGAAACGAGCGTCGGTAAGCTCGGACTGCAGCCGTCCTGAGAAATGTGACGGGGGGGGAAAAAGTGGTTGTCATTTGGCCAAGTGGCCGCCGGGCCTCTCCTTGAGACGAGGTGAAAGCCCTCGAGCACCTTGTGGTTTACAAAATATTACATAAGCAAAAAAATTGACAGGGGTGGGGGGAGGGGCATTGCAAAATACCATGACATTTTTTTGAATTGTATCCACTTTAAAAAAAAGAAAAAGAAAAAGAAAAAAAAGAGAATATTGTCGTTCATATTTCCATATGGCGGGACCTTATACTGCATTATTCATCGGACTGAGATAAATATTCACATTTCAACAGAATGAAAGGAATTACTGGGTAAAAAAACATTGCAAGAAACATCGAAACAACAACTATGTGAAATGTTATGAGCCGCATTAGCATTAATTTACATTTATGTATCATATTTTGTCTTTTTTTCTGACCTTTTTGCTCTGCGGCACTTCCCACCAGAAGCATTTGCCCTTTGTTTCCTTCATAATTTTCTGTTTATGTTCTCACAGGCTCACGCTGTGTTCCAAACTGCACAGTCCTGCACCAGATGTTTATTATTTGGTTGCGCAATTGCACAAAATGTATTTTGTACGATTTTAAGGGAAGAAAAGTTCAGCTTACTAAAATGATATAAATATTATCAACAAACACTATATAGACAAACATTATATTGATACAAACTCGATACAAACTTGAAATGAACTTGATACGAACGGTGATGTAAAATGGTGCAGTGGTGTTAGCCACTACAAGTTGCTAGCTCACTAGCTAACGCACTTCTAGCGACAGCATTTTAAACAGATAATAATGATTTGGCTTGAAAATCTGTTGCCTAATTGCAAAAACCAACAACAAAAGGAGACGACGGATAAAAGACGGTCGAAGCAAAGCAAGAGGCAAAGCTACGCTGATGCATTTTGGAGCACAGTCTTCAAGTTTGAAACATCAAAATTCGGTCAAGCTGCCTTCGAGACATTTAAATCTGAGACTGAATAATTGAATCCCGCTGCTCCAGTACAGACGCAGCACCATAGCAACACATGTCCAATTGAATGTTAAAAAGCCTGCGTTTCATTTATTTATCCTTCTCATAATTTATTTTTTCTCTAAATCCATTTTGTGGGATCCCAGACGGGAGGGGCGAATCATGTAAATAACTTTGAAAATGTTGCATGAAACAAAGAAAGTCCTGTTTACTTGTTGCAGAATGAACCTGCTCCTCTCCATGTATGTGGAGAGGGAGGGGAAAGAAAAAACCCCGGCTGTTGATGAGGAAGTGAGGATGGAAGGTTTCGGTGAGGATGGTGAGGATGAGCCAGAGTCGTGGGGGGGGGGCGGGCGTGAGAACGGCTGCGAAAGCTCCGAGTGTCGGCTGGCACGAAGGGGCTGTTTACCTCAGAGTGAGAAGTGAGATCAAAGTGGAAAAACACAGCAAATTATGAGCAAGCGTGGATCAAGTCACTTTAAAATTCACCGCCACATGCGCACGCTAGGGGTAGACACGGACGCAGCACCGTGTTGTTGTGTGATGTTAAGTCTGTGATTACAAGATGTAAAACCCCTGCGTCCATCGGACGGGCTGTTTGTGCGTTTGCGGATATCCATCACGAGAAGCAAGTGTGCTCTTCATGGGTAAATCGCCCACCGACGGGGGTCCGTTGCTACCGGCTGAATGACGTTTTTCTCCTGTAGCTCAGCCAAATCCAGCCACCGACAAGGCACCTTTCGACGACGTTTTTTTGGTTTTTTGGTTTTTTTTCAAAAAACAATCTTTTTCCAGGAGGGATTAATTTTGACTGGGCGGATAAACCTGACGGCGCAGTTGCACCGAGCGCCAGCAGGCAGAAACAGCGTGTGAGGGATGAACTCTGAGCGATCCCCAGGTAAGATAGCGCAATTATATCCCATCAGCAGTAATACCATGCAGGATTAGGCAGATGATGTAAAAAACACACACACACACACACACACACACAAACACACAGTGTTGCCCTCTTTTTTTCTAACACTTCGACGCAACATGCACACGCATGACAATACTGATGCTGTTTTGGGGGGTTTGAAATTTCCAAAAGGCAGTTGATATTTATCTCTGTTCATGGTGCAACTGGCTCAGCAGCAGCACGATAACCGCGAGAGATCACAAACATGGCTTAGCAACACCACTGCAAGCAACTTAGGAGCGCACGTCGGCCAGTAGCACTGCCGCAACCTTGATTCGAGCTGCCAACCAACCGTCACGCAGGAGAATAAAGAGGCACTAATTAAAGATCTCCCATAATAAACTGAAGATTTTTGGGAACTTTACTTTTAATTTTTTTTTGCACCCTGATCTCCAGCGAATTAGCCTGCCGTGATTACTTTTCCACAGTCAAAGTCCTCGGATGTCAATATTTTGCCCGCTGTTTACAGCCTCCTGTTAAAGCACTGTGTGTTAGCTTCCCGCTAGCAGTTGGAAAACATGGCTGAAGAAACCTGCTGTTAATACCAACCCGATAATCTGATTGTCACCAATTGGCTCTGAGCAAAACGTCAAAGATTTCACTGGTGTTTATTTGCAGTACGCTTTCTTACCACTAGATTCTGCTACATCTTGCACAGAGGCTCTTTAAGGAAACCTTCCAGCTTCCTTTTTTTTTAACTCTCCAGCGTGACCTTAAAGACACACTTGTGTTTGATGGAGTGATATTTCAGACCTAAGTGCCATAATTTTCTCAGAAAACTCAGCTTGTGAGTTGGAACTTTCCTTATCACTAAATTACATTTCAAGCTGGAAAGTATGTGACCGTTTTCAAGAAAAAAAACATTTTTTGGAAGCTATACATGTTTTTTATTCTTCTTTCAAAGCAAACTTGGCTCCCTCCGTGAAGCCAACACCTCTTTTGTGACATTCCTCCAAGCACAGGGCCAGATTCGTGGCACTAACAAGCATAAATTACATACAAAAACCATTTGGCTCTCAGTGGATTCCCGCTATTGGGGGACTGCGACAGCATTTTACCTTTGCGGTTTGAGATGTCTGAAAGGTAAGCGCTCAAGGATGCTAATACTGTGTTGTGTATAAAAAGACTGCGAGACGGCGTCGTATTAATTTGCGGCGAATAGAGCGCATGTAACAAGAGTGACAAATGATTCCCCCATCTCTCGGGAGCCTCTTTAATGTCGACGCACAAAGTCAAAGCCGGAATTCATTCAATCGGGGGTGATGATTAAAAGAAAGGGACGCAAAAAAAGGTCAAAACCAGTTGTAGTGGTGAATGAGTGCTTTCAGAAATTGAAAGACAAAGAGGCTCTTTTTAATTTACTGAGAAGGATTTTCTGAACGTGCCGGGAGAATCTTAATTCTGACTGATAAAAAAAACAAGTCATTCCACCACGTTTGCACTATTGCAAAAAAACACAAAAAACTGTAGAAAGTCAACAGACAAAATTTGGAATTTGTATGTTTACATGTCCTGTTCTTCATGCCCTGCTTTCCTAATGTTCAAATGGCAACTCCTGTTTCATCTTTGCTCCACCCCGAATCCAAATCCCTCAAAGCCTTGGCACTGCCTGCCAAGATTGGAAGGCAAACATCCCATTGCCTTTCCATTCTGTTTCTTAAACTTTGCAAGCGCTGCCTTTGTCGCCCAACTGACACGTGCGCGGAATCCCAAGAAGTGTCAGAAACGAGGGGCGGGAGTCTGAACTCTCGGCAGCGGAGACTCATTTGCAAAGAGCGGAAGAAGGACCTTTAAAGGACCACTGATTTAAGTTTTGACTGCCATCTAAAGGTAGGAAAGTATATTACAAAAAACATAATTTTTGTTTGATAATAATATCTTCTTTTTTTTTTTAGTTCCACTTCATAATGGTCCTATGAAGAGGCACTGGGAGACTGTCTCTGTGACCCTATGTGACATCACAAAGGGCTGATTTCCGGGAACTTTCTGTAAAGTCTTCGGCGTTGTTCAATGTACAAACTGTTCCCCCTGACTTTCTCTCCTCAAAAGTTCAGCACCGGCCTTCGCTGCCAGATTCTGCCTGGGAAGGTCGATGACAAGCAATTTTCCTGTCGTCCCGTACAAAAGACGAGCGCCGGCAGCAAACGTCATCGTCGGTCTTGGCTTTGCTTCAAGGATGGTCGTCCCATTGTTGGCGAGTGCGCCGCCGAAGATGAAAACCTCGGCGTGACTCACGGCGTGACTGCAGCTGCGACCTCAAGGGCGTGAAAAACCCCAGCAGGATCAGTTGGAGTGAAAGTTGAGCTCACAGAAACACTGGAGGGAATTGGGGGGGATTTTCGAATGTGTCTGAAAACCCACATTATTCTGATTTGCTCGAACTCTGTCACCATCGTCGCCGCCCACACACGCGCTGCATCGTCTGGCCAGGAGGCAGAATCTCAGTCTCACTGTCTGCATTGGAATCATTCTGGACCTGGTTAAACAGGCAGCAGCATTCTGCTCGTCCACGCCAACAAATGCATTTTTTTTAACTTCCTCTCTGAGGTGCGTCTCTGCACTTTGTCTGTTAATGGCGGTTCGCTCGTGCGGCTCAGCCTCAATCAAGACGCCGCCTTCCTCCGTGTCTAATGGCGAAGCTGTTCTTGCCGCCTCAAATCATCCCCCAGCTGTCGGTGCGCGCCGGACCGCTTGCGCCCCCCCGAAGCTGCTGACTGTGGCGGCGGTGGCGGCAACGATCGATTGGTATGATGCATGCGGTCGGCATGCTTCGCTGCAGAGGTGCGGGGGGCCCACATCATCCAGGAGTGCATGTTGGCCACGTGACGGATGAAGGGAAGAAAAAAGAAAAACGTGGAGAACCCTCACCTGCTAAGGGTGGTTTTTGCACCATTAGCACCGCCTTCTTCTTGTACTCGAAATGGGGGGAAATGACGGAGGGGATTTATGTGGTGGCGTAATTGCCTGTGTTTGTTCTCGGGTTGTGACATCGGACTGCAGATCCCACTGTGGACACTAGGCGGAGCCGCAGCAGCTTTTGTTTCCTCGCTTTGTCTAATGTGAAAATGACGTTTTCTTTGCAACCCTTCTTCTGGGTCTTCTGTGGAGCTCCAGAAGAAGATTGGTGACCCCCCGCCCCCACTCCCCCGACTGGGATGGACTCCAGTCTCGACTTCTGCTCCAATCGAGTGAGTCCTGTGCGGAAAATGACAAGAACAAGTCGAGCGGTGAGCTGCCAGCACTCGATCTCCACAGCAGACGACCGAGTGGTCGGCATTATGGACGAGCAGCGTGAATTCCCCCGTCTGAGGCTCCGTCCGGCCCCGGAGGAGGACGGAGCAGACTGGGCCGGCCGGGGGGGCTCATCACAGCAGACGGAAGGAAAAAGGGGGGAGGGGGAATAATAATAAATAACGTCCCGTCAAATTCAGGCTCGACAACCATCCCAGAGGAGCCATCGAGACGGCGTCCCGTCTGCTTTGTGGGAAAGTTGAAACAAAGTACAGATAGAAGCAGAGCGATATGCAAATGAGGGCGCCGCGCCGGTTCTTTATATAGATGCAAAGCCGAGCCGCCGCACCAGATCCGCTCCCCTCTGAAAAAAAAAAAAACATTTGAGGAGAAAACTTGTGAATAAGCAACGAGGAAACAATGTTTGCATTTACCAACTTTCCCTCCGTTCATCTGGACGAGACGTCGCCAGAGCGCCGAACGACTCAAGGTCCTTGGAATTTTTTTTTCTTCTTCTTTCAATTTTTTTTTTTTTTCTCTAAGTTTCCTCAAGAGGCAGAACTAGACGTTTACTTGAAGCAGATGGAGGACAGAAAATTACTCTGGCTTCCACTTCCACCAAGTAATTAGCAGAAAGTTAACTTCTCTAACTAACCGCAAAAAGAAAAAACTGCTTCAGTCACAGCTCTGACGGATCTGAGTATTGTTATTTTCCTGTTAAACCTCACAGATTTATTTGAACGCCACCACCCCCTGACCTCCGACCCCCCACGATGGAGCTGCGCAGCATAGCAACGACGCATTAGGAGCCTGTCATTATTCCAGTCATACCGTTTCCCGTCACAACGGCCACTGTTTGCACAGCCATAGGGGGGATCTGCTGCGGAAAATGGAAATAAGATGATTTGAGTCGTGTGTTTGTTTTTGCTGCCATGGACGGTCCTGCTCGGGCTTTTTCGTTTTACCCATTTTCTGATTGGTTTTATTATTTTGGTTTATATTTTCTCCTGCGGGATTCATTATAGATAGTCGATAGAAAAGAGACAATAAGCAATTAATTAAAAAAAAAAAAAAAAAAACTTCTGCAGAATTCCAATCCATTCTACGGCCTATTAGCTCCGTGTTTACAGCCTCCTGCTAAAACCGTCACGCATTTCGTCAGAAATGATTCAAGGAAAGGTTGGGAAGGTGCGTTATTTCAAAGTATTTCCTCCGATGAAAGGGAATTAAAAATTCCACCGGAATCCATGTCGCGCCTCCTGATCCAGTGCAGCCTGGCGAACAGTTTTTAACTCTGGCAGCGGTAATTTGCGCGGCTAGATGAAGGAGCGGCGGCCTGCTGTGCCAAGAGATGACGGAGCCTCTCACTTCGGCGTCTCGAAAGATATCAAATGCGACGCGTCCTTCACGCCGAGGAGGCCCCTTTTGGATTGTCTGTCGCCTGAGCCCATTAGCGACTGACTGATTGGCTCCTTTCTCATCCTGATTTTCATTTAACCAGAGCTAAGGAACACAGAACGCACGCCGAGCTGCGTCTAAATTCTCCCGCCCGATGAGTAGATTTGTCATCCTGCAGCTCGGATTGAAATGCACGTTTTGTTTTGTCTTTTTGTTTTTCTTCTCTCTCCCCACCACCACCACCATCCCCCCGTGTTGTATTTGGGTCCCTGCATAAACATACACGTCACTGTCTGGGTTAAAATAAAACCCTGCATACACAAAAGGGAGAAAAGGGGAGAATGCAAATAGTCTGGGTGTTAAACAATGCCGAGCGAATCCACCCTGCAGACCCTCCCCGCTTCGGGAGGAGTTTGTTTTGTTGTTGTTGTTGGTTTTTTTGTCACGTCGCAGCACAGGAGCAGAATTATTCCTGACTTACCACTGTGGAGATTTCATGAGGGTATAAAACGCCAGTGGGGAGAAAAATTGTCATTTTTTTTCCCGAAAAAAAAACTTTTTTTAGTGATTTTATTTTTTTTAAATACTTATGTGCTTGGGAAAGGCAGCAAGAGTTTTTTTTGTGTTTTTTTTCATTATTATTTTTTTTATGTGGGCATGTCTGTCAGTCTGCGGCTCTGACAGAGAAATGCAGCGAGAGATGTCTGTGAAGTCCGTTTCACATCCGACACTCAGGTTGGCCACAACAGATTCGACTGAGATATATATATATATATATATATATATATATATATATATATATATATTTACATATACATATGCATTAAAAAAGAAAACCTTCTTTGTGTAATTGTCAGGTGCAACCTTTAGATATTGTCACGTGACCTTTTGCACAGTAGCGAGGCCCCACCACTCCAGCTAATCTCATCCATCAACATTAAAATTATTTAACAGGTGGGCCGCTGATAAGCCCACCCAGCTTTGATGACACCAACCGGGGCTGCGACAATACAAGGATACCAATCAGATGCAAAAGAAAAAAAAATAGAAGAATTTGAAAAAAAGATCTAGCATTAGCAATCATCTCTGGGTACGTGCAATCACCCAAGGGAGCTGCGAAGGGGGGGGGAGAATATGATTATGAGCCATAGATTGCACTTCAGTCGTTTTCTCTCTCTTTTTTTTTAATTGAGAAAGAAGTGGCATTTAATTAACAATTGACCAAAAGGAAATGAGTTTTATTGATTTGTTTGCCGAGGGACAACATTCATCTATGCATGTGCTGCTCTGCAGTTCAGTCGGTCTATGGGGGGGGGCGAGGTGGGTGGCGGTCGGTGGTGGGGTTGGGCTCTGCGCAAATGTTGTTTTTCACATTTTCAATCCTGTTATGAACACATGCAGGGACGGGAGTTGCTGAACAGGCGAATCAACTGCTCACTCACGCCAGACCTCCGCAACGCAGTGGTTCGACGTTCGCAGTCAAGTGAATTACACTGAAATCTCTTTTTTTGACCTCCGCATAATCTTTTGTGTGCAATTAGTCTTATCGCAATTATTACCGCGCTCGCGTTCATAATTTTCAAACAACATAAAGTGCGCTACTGCTGAAGCGTGCACTTTATTTCCTCTGATACACAAATGAGCCAGTCAGCAGCGGCTCCGAGGGCTCAAGGTTGCACGAGTCCCGGATCAGCTGCAGAGTTCAGGCCCGTTCTGTGAAGCTGCTGCTGCTGCCGCTGCCGCTGTGATATGTGAATACACTGTGAAATAATGTTTATTTTTCTTCCTCCTCTGCCTTGGAAATGCATGAATTTATGTAGGACTGTGAGACGGTGCTGAGCGAGGGGAGCAAAAAAATTGGTTGACTGCCTGAAAGAGCGAATATGTCTTTTTGGTAAAAGGCCTCCAACCATCTCCGACAGCGACGGGCAGTGAAATAGTTGTTTTTTGCTTTTTTTGTTTGGTTTTTCATTTGAATTTATACAAGTTTGACTTTAATGGTAATGTGTGTGATTATAATTGAATTCATAATGTATTAGGAGTGGCAAAAGTTAAGTTAAGCTAATATTTTAAGTGATCTGCCTCTTTAGCCTGTGCGTGAACTCACAGGAATGAGAAAATTCCACCCTTTACTTCTTCTTGCTCCAGTTGTCCAAACGATTGTACCAAATCATCCAATTCAGAAAAGAAGCTCTTTGTGATGTCACACAGGGCCCTACACCTCACTGATTCCTCTGATTTGGTCAAAAAAAACATCTCACAATTGAGAACAGTCAGTTCTTTTATTTGTCTCAATGTTCCGATAATGTGTTAATACAAACTTGTTGAATAAACAGTTTGTGATGTCACAAAGGGTACCGAAACCTGACCGATCCCTCTCCAGCTTATAGTGACAACACACCCAAGTCAGGTCCTTCCTCCACTTTCCACTGTCATGCAACCACCATGTTATTTTCTCCCTCTCAACATAAGAAGCTGACAGGAAGCTAACACTCAACATTTCAGAGGGCTAACTGCAAACAGAGGGCTAAGTATGCTGAGCTCAGTTTTTCTTTAGCTAATCACTCACACCAGAATGAAAACAAATGCACGGAAAATGTTTATTAATTAATTAATTAATATTATATGTTATGTTTGACAATTTAATAAAGAAGAACAGTAGATTGTCGGCACCAAACAATACTGGCAAATTAAAAGTCAAACCAAAGCTGCGCCTCCATCCTCCGAGGTCAAGCCTGCACATCTCTCTACAAGCCGAGGAGACATTTTGGTCAGATGAACTGATGGATTTTTGATTGCTGCATTTTAGCACGCTCTCACACACACACACACGCAATGCTTCCATTTTCTTGTTAGAGGGCTGCCGGGTGGGTGGCAGCGATGCTTCATTCCAGATCTCTGCACTGAGCAGAACTGTGTGGGTGGAGGAGCATGTCTGGAGTATGAAAACAGTGCCAAGGTTGTAGCTCATAACGCTGGGTAAACACATGGCGGTGACACACCAGCGTGAACGCACTTCCACGCGCACACAAACACACACACACACGCACACACACACACACACACACGTGCACACAAGCTGCAGGCGCACTCAGCTTGCCGTCAACGTGCGCTGGCAAGAATTCCGCCTGGAGCAAATGGACGAGTTCAGGCTTTTCTTTCGCCACCAGCGTCCAGCAATTTGCTCTCGCCATTAAGGTGGGAATTAGCGACTGAACGGATCACTGCAAACCTGAGACTGGAAGATTCGTGATTCCAAGATCAATCTGCAAAATTCGAGAACGTTTGACACGACAGCAGTTTGAACGGCACTAGCTGGTCCCAGCTCAGCTGCTGCTCTCCCTCCCCGCTGTGAAGCTCGGCCGTGACCAAACGGACGAATCACTCAGTGGCTCCCAGCAGAGGCAATTGTAAAGGAACAAACTCGCTGATTTGAGAATGAGCTATATGAACGGCATGGTGACCGAGAGTGGGCAGAGCTCACGTGCACGTTGGGTGCCCGACTGTGTGACTCCGATTCTCTTTGGTGAGTGATTCTCACAAACTCAAGTCAGAGTCTTCCAATGGAATCAGGTTGAAGCAATAATGATCTGCTTGTTTCTTACGCAAACAAACAAATGATCAATGCATGTGTTGCCTGTCAGTTAAAAGAGCAGAGGGAAATGAAGGAAAATTCCTCTTGAGGAATCATGACCTGCGGCACTGTTGACTCACTGATCTCGTTCAAAGCGAAAATACACCTTGTTGTTTAGTGTCTCTGCGTGTGTTTGGTTGCGGGAAACTTTGCAGCCCACTGACACTGAAATCATTATCAACAAGACAACAACGACGACCATTTCTCCAGCAAAGAATCTGAGCATCTGCTTTTCTTAATTGGTCTGATCAAGAGTCGAGACATTAAAGCAGAGGCTCAGTGTTGTTTTCTTTTCCCTGCTCTGACTGACTGATGGGCCGAGCGGTGAAAGATGTGCTATAAATAATTAATTCATCCCCCCCCCTCCCCAAAGACTTGCAGGACCTTAAAGAACTGCCGGGGCAATTACCCGGCCAGCGCTGATGGTCGAGCTGAAACAATTACTTGATTAGTCCATTGAAAGAAAATGAATTGGCGACTATTTTGACAATCGACCTTTCCGTTTAGTCGTTTGTTAAGCAAACACGCCATACAGCCTCGGGTTCGAGCCTTTCCGATGCCTGGATTGGCTTTTTTTTTCTCCTCTCCTCTCGCCTCATTAAATGCTTTAACGCTAACTAGATGGAGTGAATCAAAGCGAGAGAATTTGATTCCTGTGACCCTGTTAAAGACTTGTTTAGCAATTAAAAATCCAACATTTTAATTTCATTGCTGCAGTCTGTCTGTTTAATTTGTTAGACACAAGGCATTCTGGATTATCAGATTATATTTGTTGATGATCATCTGGAAAAAAAGAAGAAAAAATGAGCTCTTTTGATACGAATCGAGACGCACTCATTTAAAACGTGGGTGGGCGGGTGGAGGGGAGGATCAGGCAAACGTCAGCGTTGTTCGAAAGAACAACTCAAGCACTGGGAGAGGAAGAAAAAAAAATCATCCACTCGAAATCGGCGGAGAAGCGAGACAGATTGGTGGGTGGCAGATGGGTGGCAGCCTTCAGCCGTCTTCAGCATGTCGCCGGGTTCAAAAACAAAAGATGTGGGAGGTGGAAGAAAGGGGAAAAAAAAGGCGGGGAATAAAAAGATGGATGGAGTTCAAAGATGCCCGACAGATGGACAGCGGAGATGCGAGGCGAGCCCCCAGCACTCGTAATTAAGTTGCGTAATTGCACAGATAATGAGTCAGTCTGCCTTCGAGTCAAAACACTCCATGACACACAGCGGCGAGGACTCCGTCACTCGCCCGCCTCGCTGGAGATGTCATCCTTGGAAGGGGGAAAAAAAAAAAAAAAGGAAAATATGTTTTGGCGGTGTCGGCAACAAATGATTCAGGACTTGTGGACTTTGTCAAAGTGTTGCGGGGTTCTATTATTAGGCTGGTGGATGAGTCAGCCCTTGCGGTTGGCAACGCCAGATTAACCCTTTAGAAACTATGGTACATTACATAAAATGAGAAAAAACGTAAGAGCTTTTATTTGTGACTGCGATGTTTGAGATGGGTGCGAAAAATGAAGCTAACCTGGTGCAGAGGGGAAGAAACACAAGGGCGAATGTGATGCAATGTATTAGGGTGAGGCAGGAAGTCACCCAAGCGGGCGAACAGGGACAGGAAGTGTCCCTGTTGGACTGTGCATAAAATAAACCATCAAACAATAAACAACAAACTTCCAACTTAAATAACTTTAAATAACACACGTTCACAGCTACGATAGCCCCGCCTTCACAATGAGGCCACGCCCCTTTTAGTTTGACTGTCGGCTACATGGTGATTCTTCTGAGACGCTGTTTGATTACCCAGACAGGAGGGAAATATTTTCACAGCACCTGAGCGAATCTCTTCTGGGTACAACACTGCGTGTGCAGGAAACTCTCTAACCTGTTCAGATGGACGATGACTTCGGAGCTGAGCTGTGACAGATTGGGCTGTGGTGTGACGCTAGCGCTAAACAAGAATACCAGAAATCACTAGTTTGACAAAAACATGAAATCATCCTCTTCTGGTTTTTGTGTCACAACACAAAAGTGCTCACAACACACAGTGTGGGGCTTTTGTTTTGGTAATCCCGCCCCTGAGCGTCTCACTGAACTGTGTTTCACTGCCATAGACCAGGCAGAAAATGCTGCAACTCCAGAGCCAGTTTTGAATAGGTGCTCAAAATGCAACTGCTCGGTTTGAGATTTGCCCCAAATCAGCGCCAGAAGCTTTTTGGTGGGAAAACGGCTTTAAGTCCCCACCTGCACTTCAAAGCTCTAACCATATAAACATCTAAATTGCTGTGGCTTTTATCTCCATAGAACCACCATCAATGATTCCTGGAGTTTCACAGAGGGGACTGAGAGTGGTGAGACATTTTTTTTTAATAACACGGCTCCTTTCTTTGTGCTGGGAGCCAGCGGTGGTTCATTGATCCCGAGAAGAGCAGTATGAAATTGATTTGTGCTTCATAAAGTTGACTGAATGGTAAATTTGGACGAGAAAAACAATAGCTCTGAGCTCTTTAAAGGTAGATTTGTTGCATTTTCAATGCTGTCTAACCGACGAGGTTGTTAGCGCACTGAGAAGCTTCTTTTACGATAAAAACAAAAAGTGTGTGTGGTGGGGTGGAGTCAACGTGTTTCCATGAAGTTAAAAAAAACGAAAAATGAGTGCAGCCAACATCCTTGGTGAACTCCACAATGCACTTCAGGCAAAAAAAAAAAAAAAGGAAAAGGAAAAAGCGAGTGCACTCTCAGACCGTTCGCTCACAGCTGTTGCGATGGAGGAACGTGATGAAACGCGGTGAGAAGCTTATTCTCTGCCCTTAAAAAAAAGAAAGCAGCTGGCTCCGGATACCCGTGTCGCCTGGCGTCCAAAGGGCCCGGCTCTCTTGGCTTCCCTTTTGGCGCCTTCAGACACAGCGTGAAAGATAAATGGGGGATTTTCATGAAGAAGCAGTGCCCAGAAACGCAGCTTTCAGCTTTGCAGATGCACAGTTACGGGAACAAATCCAGAGAGTCTGTGTGTGTGTGTGTGTGTGTGTATGTGTGTGTGTGTGTGTGTGTGTGTGTGTGTGTGTGTACAATACAATAACATTAATGCATTATTTTCAGTGGCCTTTAGAAGCTGTTTGTTATTGATGGTATTGTGCTTTATCTCACCTCATCTCATTTATTTAAAGGAGCCTTTGCAGTTAATCATAGTTGAGGCACGTTTTCAATCTGCGTTGGACGTGGAGTGGGGGGGGCAGTTTTTTTCGTCGTCAGGAGCGGGCGTCGCACCAAGAGCTCTTGCACAGCTGTGTTTGGGAAATTATTCTGAGAGCACGGACTTGTCCAACTCTCAAATAAAAAAACAACAATGAGAACAAAACATCATTTAAAACTCAGAGCACACTTTCACTAAAGGAAATGGTTTGGAAAAACAAGGCAAACCTGGGTGGTCTGTGAGAAAACTTCCTGACGATCTCACGCAGGGCAAACAATCAGATTTGTTGCCGTCTGTGCAGCTGGGAACTGCGGCTTAACGCATGTAGCGACATTAGCCGTATCAACACCTGTGGGATAGCCGCTGCGGCAAGCTGCTAAATGCTTGTCTAAGCAAGCCGGCAGTTAGCTG
Source organism: Thamnaconus septentrionalis (assembly GCA_009823395.1). NCBI lineage: Eukaryota > Metazoa > Chordata > Actinopteri > Tetraodontiformes > Monacanthidae > Thamnaconus > Thamnaconus septentrionalis. Next base: position 8,029,152 of record CM020518.1, read on the forward strand.
AAAACGACGCCGGCCTCTGAGAAAAGACTTCACTGCTGTTTTTAGTTGTCCTCTAATGTGTCTGTAGCAGCGTGTTAGCTAATCTCTTTGGAAGCCACCCCTGCGTGAGCTAGCATTTTCCCGTTCTCGCCAACCTCTTGATTTTCTTTTTTAATACGTTTCTATTTTTCTAAAGAGAAAGCAATACAACTATGTTATTGATAACCCACCAACAAAAATGAAAAAAGAAAAAAAGAATCATGACTTTATTCAATTAACATCAAGAGGGAAAACAAAATCTCGCCACCCTGTGACTTCGGAAGCATTTTCTTTCTTACCCAGAATATGAAACGCAGTGAAATGTGGCTATTCCTTAACTAAAGGAGCTCAGACAAGCACGGATTCACACATCAGTGACAATGGCCATTCATCCTGTCTTTTGGTACAAAAAAAGCGAAAGGACTGAGACTACCCGCAGGGCATGTTTGTTTCCTGGGCTTCAGACTCAGCGTGAATAAAAAGGAAAAAAAAAAGAAAAAAGAATTCCACAGTCCCTCAGCTCGGAACTCAGACATTCTGTATGTGTTTACCATTTCCTCCGAGCTGAAGGACACTGTGAAACTACTATGTCGCTCTCCAAAGTTGTCTGTGCTTCTCTTGGACTTTTGCAACATTTCCAATTTTTTACTCTCATGAACTGAAGTCAACCACCGAGGCTGTCACTGGTGTTCTCATGATTGGGAGTGATTCAGCTCATAAAGGTCCAGTGTGCAACATTGTGGCACAAAAAAAATTGTAAAAATAATGAGCATCCCACAAAACATGGGTAAAATATGGAACCCTTGACATTTTGTTTTTCATTAGTATGCTAATTAAATAAATTCAAGGGCAACTAAAATAAAAAAAATGAGTCACTGAAAAAAACACAGCTTGGCCTGAAGTAAAAATCATAAGATAGGACATCAAAATACATTTCCCAACTGTTCCAATTGTTTTGTTTTTTTACTTTAAAGTGGAGGTTTCTTATGTCAAATATGTTATCCAGCTGTCAAGCTGACAGAAGGAGATACACAACTACTTGAAGGGACTTGATGCGTGAAATGAGATAGATTGATAGATAGACAGATAGATAGATAGATAATAGATAGATAGATAGATAGATAGATAGATAGATAGATAGATAGATAGATAGATAGATCCGCTGTTGCGTCCTGATCAGGAAATAACCGTCCATCCATTCATTCTTCTGTCCTGCCGTATCGACGTGTTGCACTCGGCCTTCATTTAGAACTCTTTTTGACCAGCCATGCTGGAAGATGAGCCGACTGGGTTCTGGGTAGCGCTAATGATGCAACGGCGTGCTGACAGGCTTGCTGCAGGAGCATGGGGGAGGGGTAGAAGAAGCGCTAGCCCGCCGATGCCTCCTGCTGACAGATATCGACTTCTCCCGAGTCAAGGCCCGGCGCTGATGCGCCGCCGATTACCATGAGCACCGTGTTGACACGCCGAGTGTTGCGGGGCATATTTAGACATTTGGTGCCAGACACACTGAAGATGGAATAGTCTTACAGGCTTAATACGTCTTCATTAGCGCTGATTCCTTATGCGCGGCCCGGTGTTGTGGCTGGATTATGTTCTTACTGCAGAATACCGCCAAGCACAAAGGGGAGAGTGGAGCCGTTTTTCACTTATCTGGTCCGCCCGGGGAGGAAGAACGGCCGCGATGAAAAACTCTCCACTCATTTCAGCTTTTCAGTCATTTTAATTAAATTTTCTATAGCAGAAAGGAAAAAAAAAATGGACCAAATTGCCCCAGGTAAGGGGTGAAATGAGATTTCAAGTCAGAGCCATCAGAATTGGAATTTAAATGTAAGGATACATTTAAAAAATAATAATAACAACAATGTATTAGCTACCTAAAAAGTAATTTAATTATAGATTTTTAAACTACTAGTATTTTCTTAATTTTTAAAGCTAAACTCAAATCAAATCAAAAAGCTTGAAAAAAAAAGACTGCATAACAAATTCCCCCAACTCATTTTTTTAGATTAATCATAATGATAATACTCAAGAAATATCTAACAATAATCAGAAACAGAAATTACTTTTTAAATAGGACGAAAAGGGTAGACAAAGAAACATTGCAGAATCTGAATCCGTGTGAAGAAGGAAAAGCAAAACTCAAGCAGGTTTTTGAAGTAAACTTTTGCTTTACAAAAAAAGATGAAAGAGGAAGGGTCAGATTTGGTTTGATTTGGCACCAATAAATGGAGTTACGTAGAGTGTAGTTATGTCAGCGGAGGGCGCTGTGACCTGGTTACATTCATTTTGACATGCCTGAAATTTCACCTTGATGGAGTTCTTTGGTGTGTTTTTGTTGTGTGTGTGTGTTTTGAGCTGCCTCCCTTCACTGCCAGAGAGGCTTGGTGGATACTTCCTGAATTTAGGGTCACATGACAACAAAAACGCACAGCTGCCTCGAAGCAGCTTGACCAGCTGGCCCCCGACTGCTGCCAGCGTGATGAATGCATTTTATTCGGACGCCTCCGAAAGTGGTAGTTGTGTGCAATTAACGGAAACAAGTGTGGCCGAGCCGCCACTGCCACCGCCGCTGGTTAGCGGCTAGTGGCTGCTAATGCTGATGAGAGCAGGCAGGGATCAAAAGGCATCTGCAGAGCCTGGCGACAAACAGCGGAAATGGCAAAATAGTCGGTCGACGACAAAACAGGCATTAACCCGGGCGGCTGACCAGGAAGTGCGTTTTGTTTAAGTGACGGGGGGGAAAATATGAAAGGAGCCGTTTTGTTTTTGCGAGGGAGGGAGTCGGCGCCCAGCCGTCCATTAACACTGAATGCTGAGCGCTGGTTTGCAGTGGGTTAACGCAGTGTTTCTCAAAGTGGGTGGCGCGCCCCCCCCTGGGGGTCACAGAGTCACATCTGGGGGGGCGCGAAACACCGGGCGGGAGTCTGGGGGAACTAATGTTTTCACGTCGGAACTTTTTCCACGGCGGAACAATTAACAAAAAGTGTTCAGTAGGTTGTAGCTAAGAAAAACGCTGCTCAGATACACAGCATGGACAAATATTTGACAGGGACGAAAAGAAGAATTCAGGAGTCCGGCGGTGGCCAGTGTTCTTTGTTGTTGGCCACTTTTGGCTGTAGAATCGTTCCGCGAGTAGCTGCGGAACGACACGCCAGACTTGAAAGCTCTCACGCCAGACTTGAAGCGGGGTGCACCTCCGCGGCCGGCTCGCACCACACAGCGATCGTTTCGGCGTCTGGTCTATTTTCTTTCTAATGTGCGAGCCGCGAGCGAAAAAGCCAGAGGACAATGAACAGTTTTCCAGCGCTGATAGAACGTAATCAAACACCTTTGCATCAGTACGTGATCTACGCTGAGACTGGCGCGATATTATGACTTAGCGCACGCAACGCTCAACGTCATCCCGTGTGGCAGGTAGAAAATGTGATGTTGTCGCATGACTGATGTTGTTGATTTGGTCAATTTCATCAAAACAAGACCCCTGAATGCGCGGCTATTCTCTGCACTTTGTGAGGAGGTGGGAGCACAACATAAAGCTGTGTTGTTTCACAGGGAAGCCAGGATGGTGGATGTTACAAAAATTTCTTCTTCCAAGGTGAGGCATGACAGAGAAAGTTTGAGAACCACTGCCCTAATGCCATGCAAGTCTATGGGGTCAAAAGTCAACTTTGTCCTAGAGACATGGGGCCACTTGCAGGTTCATCGGGATCCCTCAAGACACAGCCACATCAAATGTGGGGCTTTTAGTTTGAGAACCAATGGGTTAATGAATGAAGGCGAGAGGTCAGAGAAAGCAGAGGATCTACACAGCTGCTGCTTTTCTTGTCTGTTGCTGAAGCTTCCCTCCTCTGGACAGACACCAGACAGACTGTTGCTGTGTGCGTGTGTGTGTGTGTGTGTGTGTGTGTGTGTGTGTGTGTGTGTGTGTGTGTGTGTGTGTCTTATTTTAGCATATACGAGGCCGTTGCTTCGTCATCGCATTACTCCAATATCACTCAGGCTGCCCACCTTCAAAGTGACTTTGTTTTGTTTGTCTGATTGTTTTGTTTGTTTTTCCATAAAAGCTAGTATCTAATGAATACAAATTGAGGCGGATGGTTTGTAGGGCGACAAAGCATACTGTGAGTGTAATAGTAGCTAGTACGTCTGTTATGGAGAATAAGAAATTGTGCGGAATTATTGAGAAAGATTGTTTGTTTGAGTCAAAGTGGAAAAAGTCGGCAGCCAAAACATCAGTTTGTCACTGGTGACACGCTGATACCAATTTCTATCATTGGCTCCAGTCTGTTTCCAACCCGAACCGTCAGAATTATGTCGGGGGGGGGGGTTACAGCACGCCCACTGGCCAGTTTAATCACACATGCTCCGTGTGATTAACCTGGTGTTGTGTGTTAGAACTTGGAGGCGTTCCAGCCGTTTCGGATCAGGGATGGTCAAAGAACTGCTGGAAGAAATAATGAGATCGTCCTGAAACGAAACAAACAGCAGAGCAGCGGTGGCGTACTTGCCCGCTACTCCAAAAACAAAAAGCCGCCTGCCAAATCTCGGGCTCTCCAGTCAGATCTGCCCCCTTCTTTATTCTCACTTCCTGCCAGCAGCACTCCTCCCCCAGTGTTCACCAGCCTGCCTCTGCCTCTCATCTCCAGACGCCCATCTGCCTGGACTCTGGTCGCCACTTCGAGAAAATAAATAAATAAATAAATAAATGAACTCACACGTGCACAAACACAGACACACGAGTGCACAAACACAACAAATCTCCCTGCTGTGTTTTTGTGTCTGTGTCTGGTCCCCAAACCGACTAAATCTTTGATTATAACACAGGACCACTTCATTATTATTTCTACTGCCTTTGATTAGAGGTTGAAAAAAAAAAAAAAAAAACGGGCAGCCACTTAGGTGGAATCATTCAGTCTGGTTTTTTTTTTATTTGTTCTTTTAAATCCTGTGAATTGGGATAAAAATGCTCCCGCCCACCCACCACGCACTCATCAGCCCACCTCTTCAGCGCCACCTGAACTCATTTAGCGACAAGCGATGGGAGGGAGCGTCGTTGTCCAATTACAGGCTTCTCTCGTATAATTAGGCGTCGCTCTGAAATGGAGCCGACCGAGTCTCGTAAACAGTTCGCACTGTTCGCAATTTAGCAGCCGTTTGAAGGCGAGGAAAACAAAACCGCAATCATAATTTGAACGACCGCCGTCAACCAACTATTACCCAACTAATTCCCCGCAGCTTTAACTTGTTGTTCGTACAAATGCTATCAACGCTGCATACCGCTAGCGCTACTCCAAAGTATATATCACCCGTTTAAAGTGCTCTTCCTTGTTTATTGTTGGCATAAAAAGCCAAGTCAGCTAGCCAATGGCACCCACATTTGTACAGTGAACCCCGAAAGCCTAGCAAGGCAATATAAAAATTATTATTTTAGAGATGGAAACGTATTTTAGCTCGAAGGGGAACGCAAAAATTAGCTCAAAAGCTAATTTGCCGGGACTTTCCGAAAACATTTTTTGCCTTGTGATGTGCATGAAAGCATAATCTTGCCGACAAGAAGTTTATTTAGCAACAAATATTTCAAACATATGGCTCTACTTATGCATGCCCATTCTTTTGGCAGCGATCGCACCCCATATTGCGGCGCTCATTATCTCTGACTGGGGTTGTAGATTTAAGAGGAAACAACTGAATGATCTTCCTAGTTAACGGCTTCCTATCGGAGGAACGTGACATATGTTTGCGCATGTGTTGTTTTTTTTGTGCGTTATTCCTCCAAACGTCGATTGCAGCATTAAGCGAAAATTCTCCTCCTTTCGAGATTGGTCTCAAAGGTGAAGTGAAAACTAGTGATAGCTCTGACCCCTCCTTCATAACATAACGACACCAATGCTGCACGAAGAATCCCGGTGATCATTACTCCAATCTCGAGTTAGACGCTGATGAATTGCTGATAAATTCCTGTTTTTGTGTTGAACCGACAAAGTGATCTGATGAGAAGCAACAAAAAAGAGAAACAAAAAGCTAATAACTGTTTTAATGAGTATGTTAAGCCAAAAGCATGAAAAACTAACATAAAGCAAAGGTCTGCCGGCTTTGATTTTTCTGCCTAATGACTGTTTCATGAAATCGGTGCAGAATCTGGTTCAAGCATCAAAAAATAGTGCATTAAAACAACATTGAAAGCGCATTAACATTGACAGATTGGATTATATATTTATTGTAGCAAATGAGGGAGGCATGAAGTATTGTATTCTGATACAGAGAAGAAAATATGAAGGGGAATGTTTTTTTAAAGCCCTCATACTAATGAGAAAGAAAACTAAAAGCTTTCCGTAGCATCGTCTTCTGAATAAAGAAAGTCCGCTCGCTGAATAGGAGCCAAGTGAAACTGGCAGGAGGCTCCATCATGAAGGCAGTAAGAGTTGTGTGTTGGTTTCAAATTACAGTGGGTGCATCTGTGGGCAGCGTCAAGCACATTTGGCCGACGGCATGCTAAGGAGTCACACTAGAGACTCTGCACGGAGTCCGTATCGATGACAAAGAGGGTCGGCTGAGCCGCGGATTCAATCACCCCGCTGGGAGGAGATGCAAAATGGAGCCGACGCAGATAGATAGATGGATGGATAGATAGATAGATAGATAGATAGATAGATAGATAGATAGATAGATAGATAGATAGATAGATATCGCCACCACTGGCAACAAACCCGGAGTAAATCAGTTGCAGGCGCTCAGCAAGACGAAACAAAGGCGCTGTGAGGAGCAACTAGAGAGGCGTATGTAGGACACAGGCGGCCAACAAGGAGCGAAATGACAGACAACAGCAGCGCAAAGGGAATCCGAGCTGACGCACCTTTATCTCGACTTGGTAAATAAATAAAGAGTCGTTTCTGAAATGAAAAGGAGCGTCAACAGGGCTCTTAAAGTTTGGTGGGAAAAACGAAGGGATGTGGCGTGCGCCTGTGTGTGTGTGTGTGTGTGTGTGTGTGTGTGTGTGTGTGTGCGCCACCCGGGAGACACATCCCCGGCCTGTTTATGTCAACGAAGGGAGAGGGAGGGATTAATAAATTAATAAATCAATAAATAAATACCCTCGGACTCCCGACGTGGAGCATTGTCACGTCTTATCAGTGCACCAGGCCCGATGCTATCGCCTCCCTCAGTGCACAATACGCAACAGTCCAGATTAGCCGAGTTAAAAAAAAAGAAGAAAAAAAAAATCCAATTAATCAGGAGTTTAGCGGGAGAGAGTTTGAATTTAATCTCCCAGAGGAGGAGGCTTCATGTACCTTATTGAAGCATGTCAGAGTTCGGGGGTTTAAAGGATTGTGGTGCAGGCTTACTGCGTCTGGACAGGGACAGTTATTGAGTGCACTCGTCCTTGGGGTCGGACAAGGGCTTACGTGCAAGTGATGAGAACGACAATGGCAGTTGTCCCCGCTTGTGTCCTGTGGCGTTTTTTTTTGTTTTTTTTTCCCTGTGCAAAAGAAATAAAAAGGAGCGGCGGGAGGGGAAGGAGGAGGGGCCGAGACGGGCCGAGGCGTCCGGCCCTGGCCGCCGCCGCTGAAACCATTAGCGTTCATTGAATTCAATTAGCGCACAAAAGGAGGATTTAACGCACGAGTCGAGCGGTTTAGTCCGAAGGGGTCGAACGGACAACAACTTTGGTGAATTTTTTAACCATGCAGCCCCCAAAATGTGCAGAGTTTTGCTGCTGCGTATTGTAGATAGACTAGCAGCCAAAGATGGGGACAAAAATGTGCAGCCGTGGTTAAACTGTCAAGTGGAAGTTTTTTTTTTGTTGTTTTTTTTTTATGTTTGCGCTTCCATCACAAGCATCCATCGCTTCGGGATCCACAACCAATCAGATTGCAGCTTGTTTTAAGGCACAACAACTCCACTGTTGCCAGCTGCCCCCTCGAAGCAACCCTACGGAGAAAAACAGGAAATGACCACAAGCCTTGCTGCTGCTGAAGGGGTTAGCATGTATGCTGTGTTACACGATGTTTCATCATAACGTGTAATTTTTGTAGGAAGAGTAGTAACAGGAGTAATTATTGCTTTTTTTCCCCACAGTAGCTGCGTTTCCATGACCCCTAGAATTGCACAAAACCTAAATATCGCAATAAAAAAGTGGTCATGGAAACTCCTAAACTTCAAAAACTTCTCAAATATGACTAAAAGGTTGTGACGCCTTCATGAGATGGTTATTCAGACGTATGGATATGGAGGCATATCACAAAGGTGTCATGGAAACACTTTCGCATTTTCGTGTCACTGGACGTGACATATGTGGTCACGTGACCAGTTCACTTCGAGTGAAAATGGCGCGTATTGGAAAAATATTTATAAGAGAAAAATGTAACAACCATTCTTGACAGCAAACAAACGTAAACAAACAAAAGCAAACGTAATGATCGTAAATCTTGTGGGACGAGATTTGATGAGAATAATTGCTTATGCGCTTCACAGCATTCAATGGACGGTGAATGTGGACATACACACAGTTGTTCCCTCAGAGACGCTACATAGATTTCTCGGTTGTGGCCAATTATTTAGGTTCCTGATGCCTTTCCATGGTCTCCAGCCAGTCTGCCCATTCTGACCTCTGACCCCCCGACATCAACGGGACATTTTTCTCCACACGCCTGCAGCTCACTGGGTATTGTCCCATTCTCCCGTGGCTGTACTGATAATCACTCTAAAGACAAGCTAACTCTGCTAACACCTGCCAGAAAACAGCTTCGCCGCAACGACGTCTGCAGCCGCCAAGTGCTAGGAAACAGAAGCCAGCCATTCGGGACGCAGCGCATGTTCTCGCTTTGTTTTGTGTTTTTCGCTCGACAAGCGTGCACGTGTTCTCGCACTCTGCCAAGAAGAAAAAAAAAAGATTTTGTGCGGCCTGTCTCCAGCTTTAAATATGTCAGATTACGTCTCACCTAATTAAGGTTATCAGATTGTGTGCCTCGCTTCTTCCTTCCTTTTTTTTTTCCTTGTGTGTGCTTTACAGTTTAAACTCTTCCTCGCTCTGCTTTTTATCACTCATGCACATATTTGTTTTGGTCGCCGCGCCCTTTAAATCTTTTTGCAGCGAGCGCCGCCACGCTGCTCTTGCCGGTTATCAATATTCCGCTCGTGTCAGTCCATCACGTTAATTAATTCAGGCCTCTGATAAAAGTGGTGGTGGAGGATGAGGGGGGTCTCTCTCTCTCTCCATATGTCCAGCCGTGCACACACACTGTTGGCACACACACACACACACACACACACACAAGCAAACACTGTTGAGGCAGCGGTGCACAGACTTGCCGCAGCTGTCAGACGCGGCGACGGCGGAATGTGATAAAGTCGAGTTTTCTTTCCAGTTGCTTTCCGAAGAAGCTCCGAGAGGTTCAGCACTTTAGTTTTTTAATCAGAGAACAGCGTAAGAAAAAAATCTTATTTTGTACAATGCGCTAAAAAAGGCTGCTGAAATAAAATGAAATGTATGAGGAGAAAAAAGAGAAAAAAAATCTGTCCGGTTTGGACAAATGGCGTGAAAGAGGCGGCGGCGCTCCGACACGATCCATCAGCCCCGCGGCGGCCCGGCTCGCCCCCCCACCCTTCCCCACCCCTCCCCACCCCCCACCACCCGACAACCCCCTCTGCTCCTCTTCTCACCTACAATCCATTAAGCGCCGCAGACGTTCAGGTTCGCTTCCCGCGTTGTTAATATCCGCGCTCCCCCTTTAACGCCAACACGCCCTCGATTTTTCAACTGGGCAGATCAGATTACCTTTTTTTTTTTTTTTTTACTTTTTTCTTTTTCTCTTTTTTTCCGTCTTTCATGGGGTACCTTTGTGTGCTTCAATATTTCACTTCGCTGATGAGCTCCGTTTCGCTTCCGCACCGCACTCGCACGCTCGGACCGCAAACTTTAACGCTTTTTTTTTTTTTTTCGCCTTTATAAAATAGGTGTCGACAAAAGTAATTGTGAACCTCCCAACACACACGCACACACACACACACACACACACCTGCGTGACTGCTGCTCAGGTTCAACCAGGTGCTTCCTCTCCACCATCATTATATGAATTGTGGCGCCGGTGCTGCTCTGTTTTCCCTCAAGTAGAAAATATTTCAGACAGAAACCGGATATTTTTTTAATCTCATACTTTTAAAACATAAGGGCTTTACTTTTTTTTGCTTCTCCTGCTTTTTTTTGCTTTTTTTTTGAGGACAGGTTTGGGAAGCCGAGCCTCCCAATTCTCAGCGTTGACGAGCCGGCAGTGGAGTTAGCGGGAGGGAGCGGCAGCAGGTGGATCAACGGTATGGAGGAAAGTGGCTGAGAGTGGGACAGGTGCCCAGGTGATGGAAGCCCCCGATCCCGAGCCCCCCCCTCCTGAGACGTACAAAATGTACAAACCGCAGTTCTTCACATTGGGGCCTTTGCGTGAATGTAGAATATTCAGAGTTGGTGTCGGGTTTGTTCAAAGGCTTAAAGTTCTGAACAACCAAAGCATCACTCCCCCCCCGCCCCCCTGCATGCAGTGTGTAAAGGCCTGCAGAGGAGGGAGAACGTGGGGCGTGGGGGAAAAAAAAGCGCAGAACACGAGGTGTGCATTTTTCAGGAAATGCTTGATGTTCTGAAAAAAATCACCACAAACAGTGACTTTTTCCCCACATGTTCCCTTTTTCTCTCTCCGTCCCGTCTCCCGCCTCTATCTCAGCAAATTTGGGTGAAACTGCGGCCGCCACGTGCAACACGCAAACATGTCATTTTCATATTTTCTTTTGTTTGCATCCTTTCATGTTTTTCCTCAGGCTCTTTTTACTGCAACTCTTCCTCTTTTTTTTGTGTGTTTTTTCACCACCTGCTCTACACTACACAGGCCCCGGCGTCGTGCGTTTCCTTGGATCAATAATCCAGGACTGTGCAGCATCAAGGACAACAGCAGATTCCCAGATTCCCCCCTCCTGCCGCCCCGCCACCGCTCGTCCCTGCACCTGCCTTCCCCTCTCTCTCTCTCTCTCTCTCTCTCTCTCTCTCTCTCTCTCTCTCTCTCTCTCTCTCTCTCTCTCTCTCTCTCTCTCTCTCTCTCTCTCTCCACTGCGACGGCAGGCTCCTGTGGTTAAACGGCCGACGCGATGCGCAGTCACGATGAAGCACTACACCCGGAGAGTCGAGACGGGCCGCCGTGAGGCGGGTTCTCATTAGTCACCCATTCCCCATTCGGGCTACCACCAACCCCCCATCCCCCACACAGACTGCCAGACTGATTTGGATCCGAGCGTACACACACACACAAACGCACACACAGGCAGAGGAATTTTCCTCGGATGCTTTAATAAGCCCTCCAGACATCCAAGTAATCCTGGAACCTTCCTTCCATCAGCGCTAGTTTGCATTCAGCTGTGGTGCCGACGACCTCCCCTCCCCCACCCGAACCCCCCCCCCTCCCCCACCCCACGGACTGACTGGCTAGTCGGCCAGGTGGGGTTTTTTGGGGGGGAGGATTTTGTTTTGTTTTGCTCCATGCAGGCGGCGGTGGCGGCGGCGGCGTGGGAGGCTTACGTCTTATCAAACCCACCATCGCAGGCCTGCAGTTCATCCGCCGGCCTGTTTGTCTGTTTATCCCTCCCCGCCATCGCTGTAATTAGGTCTTTGTAGTGCGAAGCCCCACAGAAGTCATAACAAAAGCTCAGAACAGCGTGTTCGCTCAGCTATAAAAAAAAAAAAATTAAATAGTAATAATAATAACGATGATCGCAATGCGTGACGTGCACTGAGCCCCCTCTCGCCGCACGAGTCAGGAACCCCGGCTGCAGCCGATGCTGTAATTGCTGCTTTAAAGGGACTCCCGCCCGGCCTGTACCCAACACAGTGACCTTTTTCTGATTGCAAACCTCTGTTATTGGTGATCCCCCAGTGGGCGGACTTCTCCTTTACAGCTCCAAAATAAGCCTCTAATTACGACACATAGACGTTTATTTGATTCGCTTAACGTTTTCACGCAGCCTCCCACGTCAATCCGACGGGGCCGAAAAAAAAATATCCTTTCCGGTTTCCAGCCCGCCCCTCGGTTTATTTTCGGTAGGCAGCTCGGTCCCTCGCCGTCGACACGGATATTCGCCATCTGCTCGTTCTTTGAAAGAGTGACAGTTTTTTGACACGGTTGTTTGAATTACTAATTTCCTGTGGAAGCACTTCTGTGACTGTCAGGGTCCACAGGAAATGCAATTTTAAACGCGCAACCGCCACACTTCCTGAATAGATCTTTTTTTTTTTCTTGACGGAGGGATGTAAGCTGTGTTTCCTGTAACTCGGTCGTCACTGAATTCTCTTTTCTCAGCCTGAACTAAACAAAGCGACTGTCCGACACGGACGTGTTTCATGGTGATGCTGAGGATGTTTGCTGCAATGGGTACAAAATGTATATGCCACTGTGTTAATATGATTAGAGGAATTGCCAAAAATTATTTTTCAAATGTTCAAGACTTTCCTCTTACACAGTGAAGGCACTGTGGCCCAATCAATTATGAAGGGCGTGTGCAATCCCCCACCAATCAATACCGCAAAGTTCATAACTGACATGACCTTATGATTTTTTTGTGGTGAAGGCTTCATCGGAGACGAGAGCCCACACATACAGATGTAAAAGTATGCCAAGAATTTTGCTTTAAGACAGGGAGGAAAAAAAGCAAAGAAAGGAAAAATTCCACTCGCTGGTCATTGCAGCATTGAGCTCCGCGCTCATTTGGCTGGAATTCCAGACAGTTTTGACAGTGAGAGGTGCGGCGGTTCACAGTCGGTGAGCTAGCGGGATTAAATTTTTTACCACAGTTTCTGCCGTTGACTCCAAAAAAGTTTGTTTTCTTTTCTTCTCTTCAAATAAAAAAAAAAGCTGGTGGTTTGTGCTTTTGTCCTGAGCTTTCAACCAAAACAAACCCCTGCAGCGGCAGCGGAAACGCTGCTGCCAGGTTGGGACATTTCAAATGGAACTCCGCTCGAGTGGAAGAGCTCCGAATCCCCCTTGTTGTGCTTTTCTGTTGTCCAAGGTGTCAGAGTCAAAGTAAAGGAGTCTGCGACCTCTCCTTCCGCCCCCACCACCTTTTTTTTTTTTTTTTTTTGAAAGCCGAATTGCGAGCTGTCAGCAAGTCACACGCGGTGGCGACATTTCACTCTAACGTGTCCTGACACAAAGTGGACTGGAGAACACTGATCTTCCTGCCAGAGAACAACCACACACACACACACACACCATAGGAAGAAAAAAAAATGCTTTCGGTCCCTCAGCCAGAGTGTGACAGCAGTATCAACATCCAAAAGTTTGGAATGCATCCGCCCCGTCAGCCCGCAGGATGTTCCAAGTTGGAGGCAGAGAGGCGGTTTGGCAGCGAAGATTTTAACCCCGGCGGATTCGACTCATTTGCCGCTAATTAGGTTGCGCCGAGCGTTGCATGTACAGATCAGTTGAGCTCTTCTTTAGGGAGCGGGAGCTTCTCCCCGAGGTCTCCGGCAAGCCTTCCATCATCCAATCAACATCACGAGGGAGGGAAGGGGGGAGAGAGAGAGAGAGAGAGAGAGACGTCCTCCTCCAGATCAATTTCCAGCATTTGAATGATTTGAATCCCGCTGCCGCCACCACTGGAAGGAATATGAACAGCACCTCCTGGGATTTTCAACAATCTCCAGGTCTCCTCTTGACAACGGTGTCTTTACAATTTTTGTCCACCAGACGCCAGAATGAGCGGGAGAAAAACACAAACAGAATATTTGTATATTTGGGAGCCACTTCAAAGTCAATCAGAACTTACAGGCATTACAATGAAATGAACTGATAATTCGCCCTCTAACGTACAGTCACATGACCTGCAGCGATGATGTGCGCAAACGTGCAACCTTCAAGGTTGTTGCTTTTGATTCCCTGTTGCCTTTTCTGTGTCCTCTAACCAATCGGCCAATTCTGACCTCTGACCCCTGACATCGACAAGGCTAATTTCTCCCCCCCGACACGGCCGCCGTTCGCTGGGTATTTTCTCTTTTTTGAGACGGTTCTCTGTAAACCCTGGAGACAGTTGTGATGCTGCGACAACACCAGCCGATCAACAGGTTGTCAGATATTCAGACCAGCAGCCCGTCCGGCACAAACTGCCACCTTCACCGCCGTCAAAGTCGCTCAAGTCCTCCTTTCTTCGGCCATTCTCATTCCTCTTCCAAATGCACTGAGCCGCTGCCACGCGAGACGCCGCCGTGTGATTGGCTGACGAGCTGTTTGCGTTTGCAAGCGACTGAACGCTGCGTCGAACAAAGTGCCCGGTGAGTGCATCCACTCCCCGAGAGTGATAAAAGTAGATTTGAGATGATTATTCACAATTTTACTCTGGAAAATGTCGAGGGGGTCTGAGTGAGTTTCCTCCATCAAGGCTGAATTGACGTCTTTCCACACAAAAAAAAATTCAACAGCGGCCCAAAGAAGCCAGACTCTCCTCTGCTGCTCCCTGTACCTGCTCTGCCTCTCTCCTTTCTCCCACTGCTGCACCGAGCGCATTGAACATCAGTGGATTTACTCCCGAATAGCGCCGCTGCCCTCACCTCCCTCCCCACCTCCATCCCTCCCTCCTCCTCCCCTTCACTGCCGCCAGTCATCCTTTTTTTTTTTTTTTTCTATTTTCTGCCTGTTACGTGAGTTGCATTGATGTAACATCCCCAGACGCGACACCTCCGGGCTTTTTATTCAGGGGGCGGCGGTGGCGGCGGCTCTAAGTAGCCGTCTATCAGAAAATCAGCGCCCCAAAACTGCTTCTAATTGTCCTGCGACTCTCCGGCGGCTCCCCTGCCAATGCTGCACCTCCGGATCAGGGGTGTATGACCGAGCCATTCATTTCTGATCCGTCGTTCCAGTAGCACCACCACCGCCACCGCCGGGGACGCCGGTGGATGCTGATTTTTCCTCCTTCGCTCTCCCAACATTCCTCCCCATCCGTCTCCAGTCCGGCGGCGCTGGGATGCGGGAGTGCAGTGCAGCCAGTCGGCAGGCTTGTACGTCCTATTTCCTTTTTTTTTTTTTTTTTTTTTTGGCATAGGTGAAGGAAAAGAGCAGCAGACAGTGTTGCTCCGGGCAACACGACTCGCTTTGTGCGGCCGAGCGCATCTCCGCTTGCGCTCGCCACAGGTGCTCTCAGAAGACAACGGTGGCAGCTGCAAAGACGCCGGCCTCCATCCGGTTTCATGTCCATCTTTGAACTTAGTACGGCCTCACAGTGTCGAGTGGCCACTTCTGGTTCAGTTCCAGCAGAAGAAAGAGCTTGGACAGGCTTAGGGAACAATAATGCTATAGAATGATTTTTCCATAGTCACATTACTAACACAGACTTAATAGAAAAGCTCAGATTTTGGTTCTTTACGAAGCTTTTGAGAGTCACATGATTAATCACTTGACCAGGGGTCGGCAACATGCGGCTCTTCTGCGCCTCTGCAGTGGCTCCCTTTAGCATTGGAAAAAAAAAACGACAACCTAATAACATGGAAATACATTTAACATTGTAGATGTACTTCCGCCAGGCCTTATGTGGCGCTGTGGTTTTACTCCCTGAAGGCGGAAGAAGAAGAAGAAGACCTGGAGCCCGGTGTATTTACAGCAGTAGCAGCTAGCTAACATAGCACGGCGAAGACGGCAAAGAATGCCACAAAAAGACGGCGTGGACAGACGACAAAGTTGAACTTCTGCTTCGAGTTACTTACTTACCATCTCAGCCATCTTTGCCTCGCACCCACAAAGGTTTTGGCGCTAATGGTATCCAGGCGCAAAAACGCGACCTAGATTGTCAGATGTTGTAACGTTGGTGCAAACGTCAATCACCGTACGTTTACTTTCAAACAGAATACCTTATTTTTATTGTTGTCAAATAACATGCGCATTGACTTTCTCCCCGAACTCACGCCAAGAAAAAGACAGTTGCAAAAATCCCCACAGTGTCAGGTCTCCGTCACCCTCTTAAAGAGGCAGTATAATGCTCCCCAGAACCAGGTGGATGTTATTTGATGGCAGATGGGGCAAGATGGCTCGTTTGATAGTGAAGGTTGCCGACCCCTGCACTGGACCAGAGACTGAGTGGGTAACAGGTGTCATATTATGCCTGAAGTCACTGAATTTTCCCACAGCACACACACTGAACATGGTGTGTCTGCGCTTGGGTTTCAGTGGGAGGAGTTAATGGATCTCTGCCTCTGTGACGTCACTCTCTACCTCTATCAGTTTTCCTGGAGTCCAGAACGCACCGCGTCGTGGCAGCCGTACTTTGGAGGTTTTTCTCACCACCATCACCTCCCGTCTGCTCCTCCACTCTGCCTCCTCCTCAATCCTCCTCCTCCCGCCGCCTTCATCCCCGCAGCGATATTCCACGTCTCCGCGACTCTCACTTTGCATCTTTAAGCTCTTCCCCTCTCCCACCCAATCCCTCCCCCACACACTCCCTTTTCTTCCCCTTTGAGGTGTGGCTGTCAGGAGATGAAAAGCCGCTTCTTGTGCGGCCCCCTCCGCCCCCCGCGCTCGGTTCATCACCTGTCTATTTGACTGCATTTCTCCTTTCTGCTGTGCCTGGCTGCCACCCCTCCTTTCCCCTCCATCCTTTATATATATAGAGGGGGGAGAGAGCGAGATAGAGAGACGCAGCGAGGAACTGTTCAAACAAAATGCTAATGGTCTGCTAATGGATCCCCTTTTTTTTTTCCTCCTACTCTCTTTTTCTGTTTGTGGCTCTGCCTGGTGGCTGGCTGGCAAAGTGCTGTATAGAGTCTGACACAGGAGTGCGACTGTGCGGCGAGACAAAGCCCCAGCTTGGCGCCACCCGTCCGCCGCCGTCTTATAAGGTGCGCCTGATTTATATGGAGAGGGAAGGTGGTTTGAACCGGTGGGGTGCTTGTTTTTTGCTCATGTTGTGTCTTGCTTGGAAAATTTGCAGTGCACTTACTGGAATATGAAAACATTCATTTGCTGATGTACAAGCCATAAGGCTCAAGAAGAACACGCAACAAAAGCAGTGACATTGTTGTGCAGTACCCTTCCTGGCCATTAGATGCCACAAAATATTACAGACAGGGCCTTTAAGGTGTTTAGTCATTATTAAATGATTGAAAATAACTATATTATCACAAATAACAGCAAAATGTAAAATATTGCTGTTATTGGGGCCCTTGATTATTTGCAAATCATTGCTCTGATCACAATCTTGCACAAAACATGGCTTTTCCATAGTATGACATGATTGTAAATTGAATTATTTTCTATCTAGCAGTATTATTCTTGACACAGGGTATTTGTTTAATCCCAATGGCTAATCCATCACTTTATTTTATATCACTTTTCCAACACTTTTTCAATCTTTTATGGAATCTTCTTGATTGCCACCGTGTAACGTCATCGTATCTCGAAGCTTAGAAATAACGGCGGCGGTGACACGAGAGGAATTGTGGGCTGTTAACGGATGAGAGGAGGCTGCCGTGAGCTCAGAGCCGCGGCGGCGGAGGTGGAGGTGAGCGGGGGGAGGGCAAGGAAAGGTTGAGGCATTTTGCGGCGAAGTGACAGCCGACAGCGGCGGAGACGAGAGGCGATTTAAAAGTTTGACAGCGCGTTTATCACGGGCTGATGGAGACGGCGGAGAAACGTGGCCGGCTTTTACACGAGGACTAATCTCCCCTAATCAAGCGATAACAGACAGATGGAGCCGAGTGAGCGACGGAGAGAAATTAGAATAAATGGCTAACATAAAGATTTGCTCTCCACTGAAAGATTCACTCCGAGCTGCCAGCTGCTGATTTTGGCTCCCGGTTTAGTTTTAACTTTTCATGTGACGTGAAAATGTGAGAAAATAAAGGGAGAAAGCAATATAACAGTTTCCAGCTAACTTTGACTTTCCTCGGCTAATTTGATTTTTCTGACATTTTTTTCCCGGGGTAATAACAAAAGCAATTTCACAGAACTGCTACAGCGCAGTGGCAATTTTCGCCACAATTCTTCTTTGGGTTTTTCAGGTGTTGTCGGGTGTCTGTGCCCTTCGTGACATCAAAAAATGCTCGATTCCATTAGTGTCACAAAGTTAGAAAGCCATTTTATTCCCTTCAATCAAACCTTTTTAACTTTCCAAGTCAAATGTCATCTAACAGAAATTATTAAACATGTTATAATAGCTATATAGAAATATAAAGATCTAGATATGCCCTGAGAGTTTGGACCATTATACAACATAAAAAAAAAATCCCAAATCATTTGTTTTAATAGTGTCCAAGCCAATTCCTTCATGTGCGGGGATGTATAGCCTTTGAACTGAAGACAGAAACTTGGGTAAAGTGAATTTTGCACTTTTAGGCTCCTTTAAAATTTCCAGCAAAATCAGAACATATGTCCTCTGACTCTCCGGCTCTCAGGCACCTTTAATAAAGTCTGAGCTGCTCCACACATCCAGCTATTCCACTTTCAAGCCACTGGCCGACTAGAAGTATTACTCTGCACACAGCCAACCCCGTAAAGCCCTGAATTATTTTCTATAGATCCTTCATCCATCTCCTTGAGCTCTTATGATAGTCTATCCAGCAGGTGCTTTGCCGGAGTGTCCTCTCACTCGATGGAGCCTGAAATTCTCGCAGAGAGAGAGAGCGGGAGAGGGCGAGAGACGGAGAGAAAAGGCTCTATATCTGGGAGCCGCGGTAACGTTTCCAGCTCCTTTGATTGAAAGAGCAACAATCACGTGGACTGAAAGTCACTCCAGAATACTAATTCATTCCCTTCAGCCCTGAACCCTTTCAATTTCTAAATGGCTGAAAGGTGCAAGAGGCTAATTTTTTTTCAGCTAATCGTAAAATTATACAATGTCCACGTAGACATTTGCACAAAAATATGTTTTTGTCAAATACAAACGCATTTGTCATTGCTCCAAAATTGGAAGGTGCAACGCAACAGATGCAATTTCAAGCAAATTCAAAGCAGTTATTTCTGACCATCCCAATCTATGCATATAATGATATTGTGGCATTAGCAGTCTGTTGTAGTGCAAACCCCAGGCTGAGGCCAATGGGAGCCTGGCTCCGTGGCTTCAAGATGTCTGATTGTCCTCCGATGTGAAGGCTGGTCACACACGAGGTCTCTTTAAAGTTTTATCAAAGTCTTCGAATGTATTGTAGGCAGGGGCTGAAACCTTTGAAATTGTCATGTTGTGTCTGTGTCTGTGTGTGAGTGTCTGTGTGTGTGTGTGTGTGTGTGTCAGGTCTTAGAAGATTGGACGCCTGCACTCGCTTTAATAATGCATCCATGCTGTTGTAGAGCGATTAGCCCGAGAGCAAACGTGAATTGTACCAATCTGCATTGCTCTGCGCCACCACTCACATTAGTCAAAGATGAGAACTGCAAATCTGCAGTTGAAGGGGGAGGTATAATAATAAAAAAAAATAAATAAGTAAAAATCACTGAGGCCTCCTCCCCATCGCACTCGAGAGCTCGCAGAGGCGGAGCGTTTCTCTGAAGTGCTGAAAGAGGTGTCGGGAATGGGAGCGATGGGAAGAGCGATTCCTGATTAACTTGTCGTAAAACACACACATATATACGCACGCGCGCTCGTACGCACGCAGGTGGAGGCGGAGCCCGGCGCGCTGTAAACAGACGACTCCCCTCTCCCGAGGTGGTCTCTCTCTCTCTCTCTCTCTCTCTCTCTCTCTCTCTCTCTCTCTCTCTCTCCAACAGCAATTTCTCAGCATTATCGATTCATTCCCTGCTTGGTGAACTGAATTACAGTCAATCCAATTTGGTGGCTCGGCTTCTCTCCATCCACCCGCAGAACTGCGAGAGAGCCATTTGCATGAGCCGCGCAATTGGAATCGTCGTCGTACAGACGAACAGAAGGGAGGAAAAGAGGCGAGGCGGGGTCACGATGCCAAATTGCTGATAAATTGCCGCGGCCGATGCGACTCTGCGTTTGCGGCGACGCCTCCGCACCGCACCACACCGCACCCCCCCCCGCCATCATGGAAAATAAGCAATCTGGGTCCCTCCGATCGCACCAGCAACAGCCCCGCAGTTGAAATTCAAACCACTGCTACTTCCCGTCATATTACTGAAACAGTCTCCCACTCGGTGAGCGGAGACGGCGCTAATGAACAGCCGCCTCGGTGCGAAGTCCAGGCGCTTCTTCGTACCGCGTGTCCACCGTGTGGCCCCGGCCACCAATATCACACCCCGGCATTGCTGCACGTCCGCCCCAGGACGGGCCACCGCTTTTTCATAATGATGTGCGGACCTCCCCGCAGCACCTTCGCCCATCCGCCCCCTCCTTTTTTCTTTTTTTTTCTCAACACACATCTGGCCACGCTGACAGGACAGCGGGCTTATTAATGATTACAGTCAGCAGGTGTCCCCTCTCGCCGTATCCTCTGACCTTTCCCTCTGAAGAAAACAGTCGATGGACTGCAGCGGCGCCCAGTCAGATGCCCTTCCTCCTCCTCCTCCTCCTCCTCTTCCTCGTCTTCTTCTTTGTGGGCCAACCCGAGTGTAAGTCTCTGGGGAGGACGCTTGTCTGTCAGAGTGCCCGCTGGTTTTAGATTTTTGCCGGTTTCATAATATCGTTTCCTTCATCGTGATTAAATTCATATTTTTAGAAGCGCCATATCATGCAAATTCAATGTGCGAATGTGTTTTCCACCAATCAGAGAAGTTCAGATTTGGAGGTCAGATTTGGTCCACCTGTAGAAGGTCTGACAAAATGTCAGTTTTAACAGTAAGCTAAAATCCAGCGTTTTATTGCTTCTTTTTTGCAGGAAGCTGGAAACAGAGGGCTATATATTCTGTTCGCCAGCGGAATCTATAGGTAAAATTATCATTTGAGGAGCAGGTATGTTCGGCAGAGATATACTGGCCCCGACTGGCCCCACTGCTCGTGCGTTGGCTCCCGTTTGAAGCCGCTCACGGGACCGTACTGCCTGTATCTTCCACATGGGGAAGCAGCGTGCCAGTTTCTCAGATGGAGGCCCTTTAAAGGGCTCTAGCAGCGAGTGGGAACAGACTTTTTTCTTCTTTTTTTCCATCAGCGGCACAGCGTCCATCTGAGCCGAAGCTGTAAGGAGGTGCCCTGATATCGGTCTTGCAGATAATGACTTGGGTAAACAGTGGCATTTGATTTGATTCTCGCGCCGGTTTGCCGGTTTAACCCTGGGCTCCGGCTCTTCCTGGCACAATGTGCTCGTGCGCCGGAGTGGAGTGGGATCAGATTGCAATGGAGGAGCAAGAGGCGCTAACGGGACAGCGCTAATCCCGCGCTAATCTGTGATTTCATTCAGTGTGAGGGTGAATTAAGATTGTTTGCCTGATGATGACGATTCAGAGCAGCAGCCGAGTCTCAGCTGTCCTGTTTAGACCAAGGAACCGACAGAGAGAGAGAGTGAGAAGAGAGAGAGAGGGAGAGGGAGAGAAGAGAGAGATTGAGAGACAGAGTGAGAGAGAGAGAAGAGAGAGAACAGCAAGGACATTCTATTGATGATGATTTGTTCTGAACCTTCTAAACCCAAGTTTTGGGTGAAGGATTTATTTTTAAGAGGATGATATAATGATGTTTTAAGACAAGAGTTTAAAGGTGCAAGACTCAGTCGACAAAAGTATTAAGGATTCACATCGACCAGATTTGCTGATTATTCCTACGGCTCTTCTGATCTATGCTAGTTTTCTGCACGTTTCCCCAAACGTCAATATTCCTCAACATATGTTTTATGTTTAGATATAAAAACGTAAATAATGATTCAAATAAATAGATAACTCCAACATATCTTCATCCCATATGCCAGACATGGGGGAAGTGCGAGGTAGACAGAAGCTAAATAAAGCCTGGACAAATAGACCCATCAGCGCCGGTCACTTCCTGTCCTGTCCGCCTCTCAACACCCACCAAACTGTGACCTCATAATTTACCAGCATTGAATCGGAATTGAATTGGCAACAAGGTAAACATTTTTAGCCGGCCGATAATCGCATTTCACTGCAGCGCCCCCGCTGCTGTGGGACGGCACTACGGCGAGGGATGTGGAGTTAAAGTGATACTCTATCCACCCCGTGTGTGTGTGTATAGATGTATGTGCATGCATCGCCATCCTGGGGGAGTCCGGATTGTCATCCAATTAGGGGCAAATCTGATTCCACTAAAAGGCTCCATCATTTAGGAGGTCTTTGATGCAGCAGACGGCGGGATGCATTACTGCCCGGCCATTGTTTGCGTTCATTTTCACTGCAGTTAACACGTCAGCTCCGATCTCGCGTCTCCTGTCTGGGGAGGCGGGGATGTCAGCTGGTCAATCAATAAAAAAGTCTGGTGCAGGTCCAGACAGCTTAATGTGGCCGAAACGGATCCGTTAATAGAAACACATGAAAGCAGACGCAACGGCGTGAAAGAGGCGCTTAAGCTCCGCCGGCCTACTTTAATTTGATTTATTTATTTATTTATTTTTTGACCTGTCTCGTACATTTCCGTCCCACCGCTTATATAAAGTTACGACCCGCCCTCAGCAGGGAACTGCTTTTATCGGACGGCTTATAAAAGACCCTCGCCGGAGCGCAGGAAAGACCGACGTGCGCGCTCGTATTTGATGAGATGCGGGAAATTCTCATTTGCTCACCGTCAACAGTAGCTGGTTTATCGCTCTGTTAGCAAGTTAACCTTAATTTGCAAGTTAAAAGAAAACTTTGAACCTCCTCCAGTGTCTGACACATCTGATCCATCCTTCTCATCGGGGCTCCGCCCACCCAGGCCGCCTGGTTGCTCCTCGCTAATCCACTCAATCCTTCATCTTACAGTCCACTTTCTACCACACGTGGCGAAAGCAACATCTGACTTGGTCCGTGCAGCCTGGAGCTACACAACATCTACACAACTTCTACATTGGCATCAGTGACTTGCTGACCTCACGACCTATATCTGCTCTCTTTGAACTCTGACCTCAGGGCAATCACCCACTCGATTGTTTGATGCCCCCTTGTGGCCGCAGACGCACTGACGTTCACTCGCTTGCACTTCGATAACATAATAGATTAAAAAAAAAAAAAAAATGACACGAATGCAAGTCAACATGAATGTTGACTTGCATCAATCACTATTGAGAGTGAGAATCAGTACGAGTGCACATTTCTTTCTCTGCCAGAGATCAGCAAGGAACAGCCCTACTTGCTTCTAATTGGTCATTTCTCTGGTTGTCCACGGCCCCCATGCCTGTATCCCCTAACCCAGTCAGAAGTTACCATTATAATTATAGGTTTCAACCATCATTGGAATTATTTTAACAGAGAAGCAATATATTTCAGGATTTTCATTTCTTCTGACATCGCTTTCTTTTCATGTACAGGGATTTCAAAAGGGTGCCACTACTTATTATAAATAATAGGCGAGAGATGACGGGGAGGTCAAATGTGTTCCTTTTGTCTCAACCATCACACGCTCTGCCCTCCCGGAGATTAAAAATAAAAGAGAGAGCTTGTTCAAAGCAAATCATGTTCAACTTTGATAAGTAAAAAGACTTTGTGAATTATTTGAAATTAAAATCATTAAAAACAAAAGAAGCGAGGAAGGTGCATAATCCGAAAAGGCTGCTTGGGCTGGTGAGCACTGCTTAAAAATAAAAAAATTGACTTTTTCTCCTACTCAGAGGCTGGTGAGAGTCGATTTGTTCAGTTTTCTAACCTCTGCATTTGTAATATTTCTCCTCTTCTATTTTTTACGTTTTGGTTCATCGATGGTTGTTGAGCTGCTCAGATACAATTTGTTTCTAAAATGTTCTTCTTTGCCTACCATCAAGCATTCATCTTAGCTTGATTGTACATAATTTACATCGATTTAGCTCAGGACCAGTGATGGCAGGTAAATCGTAGTTCTCCTCAGTTTATGAAAAGAAAAACAGGATTTCTGAGGCAGTCGTTTTCGAAAATTTCAAAAACATGTTTATGAAATAAATGGCCCGATTATAAACAGAGCGAGGCGGCAGTGGGCGGAAAAAAAGGGGTGGGTTTTCAGAAAGGTCCCCTTTACGGTTTACGTGTCTACAGAAAAAATATTCTTGTTTTGTTTTTATTATCAATATTTTAGGGGGAACTCCTGGCTCTCCTGGACCCCTGGGCTCCTGATATGGGCGAATAAAATTTGAATAATATTTGGCATAGCAAGACTGCACAAACGTATAGACACAGAGTTCCAGTATTTATACGCACCGACTTCTAGGGAAAAGTTGCAAATGCGAACTCGACTTTGTATGTATTGCAATAATGAAAACCAACTGAATTTTCTGTCCACTAGGTGGTAGTAAGTATTCAATTTCTGAGAAGGAGGCTTGTCACAGCAAAACAGCAATAAACTATTTCACAGTGCTAAGCACACCTTTTCACTTCGAACATTATAATAACAAACCAGCAGCCCCGAAAACTACAGGCGAACTCATAAAAATAAATTCAGCAGCCAAAAGCAATGAAATTAGCATTTGGTAAATTTTTTCTTTATGGTAATAACACTTTTTTCCAATAAACCATTAAAAAGCCAAATTATTCTCCTGTTTATAGAGTAAAATGTAAAAAATCAGTCCACATAAAATGCCAGAGTCAAACCAAAGTGGTCACATATGCCTTTCAAAGAATATACTGAGCCTCCACATGCAGGTGTTTTTCTTTATTTATTTTTTTGAGTGGTGAATGGGGCTAATTACCTAGATGTCGCGCCGCTCAGACAAATAGTCACTTAAAAGCAATACATTTCCAAAGGCATTGATAGAATTGAAAAGCCCTCAATTTAGAGGGGAAAACAACACTCCAGAGAGGGAACAATTATTTACAGATATAATTAAATGTGACCTTTGATTAATTGAAAATCAGTAGAGTGTAGTTGGTTCCTGGGCCAGGAAGTGACAAGCTACTTATTTAAAGCTGAGAAACGGGGGCAGAGTATTGCGACACTGGGTTGGTCGCTCGCTGAGTCCCTGGTAGCTTCAGCTACGGCTCAGATCTCTGTGGGCTTGTCAGAGATGATAAACAATCAAAAAAAAAGACAAAAACCCTTTTAAGCTGTCCCAAGGACCATATCTGAAAAAAAAATAAATAAATATGAGAGAGATTGTTGTTCGACGCAGTATTTCAAAATAAGAGCGCAGCAGCCCTTTGATTCAGCGGCGCACGTCACCATCTCTGTGCCGTTGTGCTTAATTATTATGTAATGAGTGGCGGCGGCTGCCACAGCGACTCGCCTCGCTTTGACTGAGCCGAGCTCCGAGTGACAGCCTGACACCGAGTCGTTCTGACAGCAGCCCATTACAGTCCACTGGATGGAAGAGAGCATCAATCTCCCGCCCCGCCGTTGTCTTAGATACCATGCAACCTTCAGTTCCTCATCTGCAACGCTTGCCTCATCATCTGACCAGACCGAAAACTTTCAATCGGTTGAGGGGGGAAAAAAAATACAGATTCACAGAGATTCAAGTTGGCCGATCGATTAAAAAAAAAAAGCGTACATGGCCACAGATTGGAAAATAGCGATGAATGCCTCAGCGCAATTACAACCTCTCACGTCCGATTATTTTTGCACTTCTGCATCATTCATTGGGCACATCGCATTTGATGCAACCTTGAGGCCTGAAGTGCCTGCAGCAAGATCCTCTGTTCTGCTCTTTCGGACCCAGTAAAATACATATTTGTTCATCAACTTTGACATATTTTATCAAAAAGAAACCACTGTTGTCCTGCTTTCGCAACTTGACAGACAAACACGTAACTTTGGAGGGGGGTGTGGGGGTCGGCTGACGTTTATAAAGGCTACTTACAACTATTCAAAATCATCTTGGCATGCAGAAAGGTCAAACCTGTCAATGAGCTTCAACTACACTGACAAGGATTGTGCAACAACACTTTTGAAAAGAAAGGAGAGGGGGGAAAGGAATCGATAAGAACTTTGCATTAGATGGCCAAACGTGAAACTGGCAAAGCAGTGCAGCCTGAGCTGCTGCCTCGGCAGCTAGGCGGCAGAGACCTGCGACGGAGTCAATTTCACCGCTATCTGGCCGGATGATCTGCCGGCGACACGCTGCTATCGCCGGCTGCTATCGCCGGCTGCTATCGCGGAGCTCTCCGCAAGCAGGAAATTTAAGACATAATTCACTCAGCCTTTCGCTGCCGATATTGCACAACTGGCGGGGGCCAGTGGCATGGGAGCGTTAATGCTCAGATATTGAGCAATATGCAAAACGCAAGTCTATGAGAGAAGTTGCACTTTCATATGTCGGGGTGGGAGTGGAACAAGTTGGGCAGCGGGGGGAAGAAACTCGAGATCATCTAGACGACCGTGTTTGCGATATGTTCAGGAAATGCAACCGTAGCCGCCGAATAAGGGGGCCGGGAAAAAAAAGGAAAAAAAAAACAATCACGAGTTTGACAGCTAGCGGATTCAGTTGCAGGCGGCAGTTCTGCGAGTTGGAACGTATCGGCAAAGTATGAAAACGCCCATTTCACGATCCAAAGTTGTTGTTGTTTGGGTCGAAAAGCAGTGACACTGTGGCAGGTTGGGTAACCTCGCCGTGCCCCGTGGTCACATCAATATTTTACACATCCATCTGGAACGAATCATAGCATTGATGGGGGGGGCGCATCAATATGCCCACCGGCGTCTCCTTCCACCCAGAGATTCATTAGAAACACAAGACAAACACATTTGTAATAGTGAACAAGCCCAAGCGAGGCATTATGGTGGAATTTAAAGCAGGAAAAAATATGTATATATTTATATATGTAAATATATAAACATATCTGTGGAATCTGTATAATTCAGCTTGTGCCTCATTAGCTTCCCCCGTGTGCTAGCGTCCGCTAACTCCTCTGCTGTGTTCGACAGCAGCCTAATGTGTGCATGCGTGTGTATATGATGATTCTCGGTGCGCGCATCAAATTTGCATATCTGCCGGCAACCACTGGCACTGAAGACAACTATCGTATACAAACAGGAGGCACTTGCAGTACAATATGCAAATCCTCGCAAATTAAATCCTTCATTATACGGCTTGAGAAAATAAAGAAAAGCTCTTCATTCAACATATATTCTTTTTACAAACAAGTCTTACTTAAGTACACAATTAAAGACAAGCAAAGAGGTTCAGGCTCAGTCAGTCATTCCCAAACTATCCGGTTTCTCAGAGGTAGCTGCATGTCAGGGGTGGAGTCACAGGGCAGCTTTCCCGCCCACCCACCAACTGTTGAGCACTTCCAGCGCTGAAGGTTTTGCTAATTGCGATGTACATCATGCGAAAGGCAGAGGAGGGCTGAGCGCCGCTGCCTCCAGCCGTTGTAACGCAGGTCATGTTATCAGCTGAGATCCAAAGTCAAAGAACATTGAACGTTTCAATTTGGAAAATGTAGTGACGTCAAATTATCACATGAACACGACGAGCGACGCTAAATTATCTACGTGTCAACGTGTCGGACTGCAGCCCCGCCCACAAATTTATGAGCATTTTCGCAAAAAAAGATTGCTGGTGATTCAGAGCAAGCGTGGACTCAGTGCTACTGCTTTCAGGGTTGACAGCGTTTTCATTTGAAACCTTCATGCAGCTACATTTTCTAGGCGCCCCCCGCTGGCCAATCAACAGAAGGCAAGGTTTCTCTGCGATTTTGCACAGCCGGGGCTCGGTGAGCGTTTAGCTCTGGGGAATATACACCCACGGCGAGGAATGAAAAGCTCTCAGAAATAAAACTCCGAAGACCGTCGTATACGTAACAGCAGGTGCTGGCTGTACAATATGCAAATTCCCGCAAATGAAATGCATCATTATGAAGCTCATAAAAAATAAAGAAAGGTGCGATATTAACCTTTTTTCTCATCTAAATACGTCATTAGAGAGAAACAAGTATGCGAGGTGATATATGGCCACAAACAGTAGCTTAAGACATAAATGTTTTTATTCATTTCTGAACCTTTTAACTTGATGAGGCCTCAGCAGCGACGTCAGTCAGTCAGTCAGTCAGTCAGTCAGTCTCTCTACTATTATGTTGTGGGAGGCGGCTGGTTTTTGGTCCGCACACAGATTTTCTCTGGCTGTATTAATGGAAGCCGGTTTAGGTACAAAATCTGTCCGCCCTACGGAATCTGTCCGGGGTCTTACGGCAACACTATTAGAAGAAACTACATCGCAGTCGAACAGATGGATAGATAGATAGAAACTTTTGGGAGGGCAATAAATGGGTAGGAGCAGATCTTTTGGGCCAGACAGTAATGCAAAATTAAATGTGAGCTTAGATCAGTGTTTCTCAAAGTGGGTGGCCCCATGGGGGGCGCAGAGTCACGTCTGGGGGGGCGCGAAACAGCGGGTGGGAGGGAGATGGGGCGCCTGGGGGAAATAATGTTTTCACGTCTGAACTTTTTCCACACCGGAACAATTAACAAAAAGTGTTCAGTAGGTTGTAGCTAAGAAAAACGCTGCCCTAATTCCAGCAGTAACCCTAACCCTAATTCCAGCCTTATCGCTAACCCTAATGCCATGCAAGTCTATGGGGTCAAAAGTCAACTTTGTCCTAGAGACATGGGGCCACTTGCAGGTTCATCGGGATCCCTCAAGACACAGCCACGTCAAATTTGGGTCTTCTAGCCCCAAATTTGGCGGGGGGGTCATGAAAAATTTTCTTCCTCCAAGGTGGGGCGTGACAGAGAAAGTTTGAGAACCACTGGCTTAGATAGATGTAGCTCTATCTATTGATTGATCGATCGTAGTTTGTCCTAATAGAATTGCCGTATGCGACGTCGTCGACAATCGCCGAAACCCCGAACAGATCTTGCTGCCTTCCAGACACCGCTAAGCCAATGACAGTTTGCCACGTCATTGAAATTGCCAGAAATTGCGACTGAAATCGCCGGAAATGGCAGACCCTGGACAGATTCCGTAGGCCAGACAGATTTTGTACCTACACCGGCCTTCAAGGCTTTTGCGTCTTCAATCACGACATTCTGTGACGACGACAAACATCAGGAGGACCGTTTCATTTCGTGACTCAGGACAGAGCACTGAATTCTCTTGACTTTCGTCTCATTTATTTATTTATTTTCTGTATTTTCTTGGCCGAACGATTGCTCCTCTGCCACTGCTGAGATATTGACAGAGTCCAAGTCCGCGACCCACCTGGAATAATTTGCACAGATTCATAATTTAGCACCGCGGTTTGATACGGGTCAGGAGCTGGATGGAGACGGATCTATCAGCGCGGGCTACCATGGAGGAGTTTGCGTTTTAAAGAGGCGAGCGCACGGCAGAAGCCCAGGATGACGCCTGACTTATGCCCTCATATTTTATTAGCGCTTGATGAGCAGGCCAGCGGTGCCATTAATCAAACACGACGCGTCCGACACGTCCTCCTAAGCCTCGGATGGGCTCGCGCTGCGTCTTCTATCCCTCCGAGGGGCCGGCGTTGACTCTGCTTTTTTTTTTTTCTTTCTTTTACCTCTGGAAGCGCTCTGCAGTGAAGTAATTTCTTCATTAAACAACTTCACAAGCGCGCCCCATTAAAATGACGGGCTTCAAGGCCCGGCGTGGTAATCAATGCCCTCGCACGTCAACAAGCAATATATTTCTGTCAGCGCGCTGAAGGCTGTTTAAGA
This sequence comes from Thamnaconus septentrionalis, assembly GCA_009823395.1. Classification (NCBI taxonomy): domain Eukaryota; kingdom Metazoa; phylum Chordata; class Actinopteri; order Tetraodontiformes; family Monacanthidae; genus Thamnaconus; species Thamnaconus septentrionalis. The sequence continues at coordinate 8,058,795 of CM020518.1, forward strand.
ACCAGAGTCAAATTCACCCATTCCAGTTCTGAAGGGATTAATTCAGAAAGGGGCTCCTGACATATTCGGCTTCAGATTGACAGGACATCGAAGGGGAGTTTATTTTCATGTTGTTTTTCTCCTCAGAAGCACTAACTTCTAACCTCGTCCAGTAGCTGGACCGCCTAAGAATTTGAAGTTCTGAATCTCGACGATCTGTCTTGTCTTGTGGTGGCAGTTTTATTTAAAAAAAAACAAAACAAAAATGAAATTAAAATACAAATAAAAGTAGATGCTTGTTCAACTGGGATTTCACTTCTGAATCTTGCATGCACATATTGCCAACATCCAAGAAAAAAGTCTTGGAAAGTTCATTACCAGTCATCTTCCTCTTAACTGTGACAAACAGGGGAAGCAGCTACTGCTAGCTTAGATTCCCAAGAGGAAGAAAGAACAGGAAGTGATTGCTGCTAATTAGACAAGCGCAGCAGCTGCTGCAGAGGAAGTTTTTTTTTTTTTTTTTGGAAAGTATTTTCACGCAAAAAAGGTCTGGTGAACACGTTTTGGTTTTTTTCACTTCATTTCCAAAAGGCTCTGGCAAGAGACAAATTCAACCCTGAGGTGCATCTTGGCTTCCTACAGGGTGATGATGCAGAGCTACTGTCGCCAGCAAATGGGAAAGCCCAGTGGCTAAACTGGCAGGAATCTGATTGGTCCGCTCCGATGTGATAGACAGAAGATTAACGTTCCTCATGCAGCGATACAAATGGGACGCGGAGGAGAAATGTCCTGCCCTCTGGAATTGATGAGGTATTCTGAATCAGATTAAGAGTCACTTTCTGCCAAACGTTTAGAAAGGCTGGGTGGCCTTTTTGAACTGTTTTGGATCTAGTCGAGAGAAATCGAAAGAATTTCGGAAGCGTTCCATCTGGCGTGCCAGGTGAGGCCACTTGGCAACGCAGATCGATCTTTGACGCCTTTCTTTCTTTCTATCAAGATCATCTTAAAGGCAACCGCAGTGGCCTTATGCAAGAGGAACAAGATGGAATGACAAAGGGGTGAACCTGACGAGTTCCGCAACAGGTGCCGCCCTTCCGGGCGATTCCAGAAAACCCAGCGCGCTCGCAAGAGGGGGTGAAGCGAGCAGGATAAGCGGCGCGCTTGAGGACTCGCCAGCTCCACTTTTTGTTTGATTTCTTTGGCGCTTTAACGCGCTTTGTTTGAATTGTGTTGTACAAAAGGCGGCCTGGCAAAGCTGACTGAGACTCGGAGCGGGTCGGCGAGAGGGGAAGAGTGCGTTGTCAGAGTGAATATTCATGGCACAGTAACTGAGACATCGACTAGTCCTGACCCGCGTGTCATCCTCGGCTTCCCTCATTTAGTCGAAGGCACTTGAGTGCTAAGCCGCTCGCATCCGTGGCTGCCGGTTTTAAACAAAAAAATTAATGAATAAATAAAAATAAATTCATAAATTCATAATGAAATGGGGGCATCCCACTTGTCAGCGTTTGGAAGCTCCTTGACTTCACCAATGGAAATGTTGCAACGGTTTTACACTGAAGAGGCATGCAGGGAACATGAAGACCTCGAAATAATAATTAATGGATTTAATGTATTTTGCATGTGTATCTAATTATGGATGGGGAAATGTAGCCATTATTATCTAACAAATTAGCACAATGAGGTTAAACAGGTTCTGGCATCCACTGTGGGAAATTATTTTAATCAGAGAGCATCTCCCTCACAGGAGAGAAGGCTTTGACCGTTAGCTAAGCACGACATGTAGCGTTCAATTATCGCCTGTCAATCAAACTGTAGCCACACCCTTTTTTTTTTTTACAATTATGAACTGTGCCCATTTTTTTTGCCTTGAAAGCCATTTTCTTTCTTTTTACAACCACATTTGTTGCCCCTGCTGGCCAATGGCTATAATGCAGTTTTTCAACACTTCCCCAGTAGCTTATTTTTTTCTTTCTTTTTTTTATTTTTAGAACTGGAAGATCCATCCGTTGGAAACTGAGGACAGCTGATCGATTAGCACGAGGCTCTTGGCTGCTTCATCCCTGAAGTATTCAACAGCCGGGTTTTCATCTGCTCACACTCAAGCTCTTCAAAATCGACAGTTTGTGTAGATGGAAATAAATTAAAAGCAGCGGCAGAAAAAAAATAATCTATACCTCAATGTTTGACCATGTTAAAGATTTGTTTAAATCAATTTTTATTATTTTCTTTCTCCCCCCCGCCCCCCCCACCCCACCCCACCACCCCCAACCCCCCTAATTGACATCAGTTCGACTCTAAAAAATTACCCACTGCAGGTTGTCACTCAACAGCAAAACATACTTGAGGTCGTAATGAGCTGCCTTCTCACAATCCTGTTGCCACTTTTTCTGGTTAAGACGGGTAAAAAACAAAATAAAGTGGTGCTCTCCATAGTTGTTGTGGTTATTTCCTGGTTGCTGGAATCTTCCCCCGAAGGGCATCGTTAAGATTGTCAATGGCCACGACTTGTTTGGCCTTCTGGACATTGCACTGGTGGCCATATAGTTTCTGCCCCATTTGACCTGCACTTCTGTATGATCAAATATTCTGGCATGGTGCGTTGTCCTGTCTTTAAATGTTAGATTGGGGATTTAACACACGATGATACAAAATCAGGGAGATTTTTGAGGTTGTAGCATGAAAACAAAGGGAAGGATTCTGGCTGGCCTTGGAAAGCTTGCGGCTCAACAGAAAAAAAAAACAAAACAGACAGCAACCGGCAACAGAAGTGCAGGCCACAAGTGTTGCCACTTCCATTGCAGGTGCAACCAATTATTAATTGGGTTGTATTGCCATTACCATTTTTTTCTTTTCTTTTCTTTTTTAGCTTTTGCACTGCACACAAGCCTCAGCTTTGGCAGCAACTAGGTGTTTTTTTCTTTTGCCATAAATAGAAAAGAGAGAAATCTTTGAAGTGGCTCAAATCATCCGATTGTAAGAATGTTGCCTTCCCAACAAACAACCAAACATTGTGAGGGAGAGACAGAGAGAGAGAGAGAAGAGAGAGAAACAAACAACATTCCCTTCATTCCGATACAAACACTCAACCTCCATTCTCGCATTTTGTCAGTCACAAAAAAATGCCTGACTGACCGTCCTTGCTCAGCGCAAGAGGCCTTGGACCTTCTGGATAAATTCCACTTTCAGTCTGAGTGGCACTGCGCCAGATATGCATTTCGCAAGGCGGCTACACGCAGTCGTCTTGCGGTTGTGCGGCACCGTTTCTGTTTTTTCATATTCCCTTTTGTTTTGTTTTGTTTTTCTTTTGCTTTGTCCTCACAGCTGCATCTACTGATCCAACACATTTGTTCTTATTACAGCCGCCAGCCGGTGATTGCTTTCTCTCTTTTTTTTTCTCTCTCTTTCTCGCTCTCTCTCCTCCCCATCACAAATTGTTGTGTTGTGCGATTCTTTAGGGGGTGGGTGGGTCTTTGCTTATCACCGGATCACAGAGTCCGACTTTAGCAGCGGTCCGGGAGCACCGGGGTGGAGATGAATGGTTACAAACGTGTGACATGATGGATGCCCGGAGCCAGACGTGATTTCACTTCACACGTAATGAACTGGCAGGCCGACCCCTAAATAAAGAGCTGGACATTTTTGCAAGGAGCTGACAGCAAACTGTGACACCGAATTAGACCTTTTGCCATCCATCTCCGCTGAGGCGGCGCGACAACCAATAAAAAAATAGAAGAAAAAGAAACGTTCTACCACAAAACCTCTGCCTCGCATTGTGTAAGCACACCGTGTCCAGTTTTCATCGTGGCCGTTCACGCCACTGCCATCTGATCACGGACCCGACCGGCCTGGACGCACAGAGGAACAAGCGTGAGGTAAACGGGGACGGGGAGGCCACAGGTGTGATGGGACGCAGCTGCGTGGATGAATGAGGGGAGGGACAATGTATGTTATAATTAGGATTCTTTGTGGTGCAACAATGCAGAATGCGAGCGTGACGCAGACGCTGTCGGCGTTCGTCCAAAAATGCCGGAACGACCATTTGACAGCTATGTTTGTTTTTAAGTGCGATTGAAAAATGACGTGCAGATCAACAATAGATTTTGATTCCTCGATATTTCAGTCAGCAAAAACATTTTTTTTTTTTTCTCGCAAGAGTCTCAACTGAACTCATTGCAAATTGCAGACTATTGGGAAACAATGGTACAAATGACCAGATGAAGCAAATACGGTTTCTCCCCTCCGTGTTTGAGGAGAGCAACATCCCAAAGCCCTGAGCTTTGGAACCACAACTGATGTCTTATTTCCAGACTGTGGGGCCTCCAAAACAAACACACACACACACACACACACACACACACACACACACACACACACACACACACACAAATAAAACGTGGAAACAAAAACACCCTTCTGCCCCTCAGCCTCTCTTAAAGCCTTCCAAGCCCTGGTATTTAGGCATCACAGACACAGGAGAAAAGCGCGGCCAAACGGGAAGAGGCGCCCCGCTATGACCTCCCCGGAAAAACGGGATGACTTTGATATTCCCTGGGCTCACAACAAACGCTCCTCAGATTAAAAGCCTTTTATTCGCCGTGACCTTTCCCTTCCCATCCTCCCTGAGAGAAATCTCGCCCTCCTTCCTCCGCCGTCCCGGTGACAGGCGATCCCACCTCCAAAACAAAAGGCCAAGTAGTGGGGTGACACAAAGTCAATACGGGCGACTCGTCCGCGTTTTGGAGGCGTCGCACAGTAACCGCTCTGCTACTGTCCTCTGCGCGGCCAGATATGGCGGACCTGAACGGAGGCATTTTGATTAATCGCCAATGTCCTGAGCTTGATGCCCTTCCAAATAAATGCTGATTAGCTGCATTAATTATTGCCAGATTTTTTCGTTGGTTTTTTGGGGGGGTTTTTTGCAACCTAAAATTAGCATTTTCGCATGCTTTCAGCCGTTTTTTGTTGGCGCCGTCGGCATTGTTGTTGTTGTTGTTGTTGCTAATAATCCACACTGAACCGAAGGCACTCCATCATCCAGTCCCCCGACGCTTGACGAGACCCAATGTGACACGCACCTGATTGAGTTCCCGCCTCCATCTTTGACCCAAACATTGGTCATTATCACCCTCCTACGTGTGGTCACCCCTTGCTCACAATATATCATGTCTGTCAGCAACAACAATCCTCATATATATATATATATATATATATATATATATATATATATATATATATATATATATATATATATATACATACACACACACACACACAATCACACAATGCTACAGTGACACTACTGTCAGTAGTGGCAGAGTCCAATAACCCTGAAGTGAAAAGTTGATGGCTAACATTGAACCTCTCAGAATAGTAGGTTGCCTCAATTGACTTTAACTCGTTCCATGACTTTTATTTTCTCATGCTGCTTATTTGGATAAAACTCAAATATAAGTAGTGCGTACTGACCTATTGTTGCCAACTAAATAGTCTTTGTTAAGCATACCAAAGGTTTTTGCTTCACTTTTCTGCTATAATAACCTAGAAACCAGTGATCCACTTGAACTTGGCTTTCTTTTCAAGTAAAGTGAACTTATTTGAAATTTCACTGTAATGGAAGATTGTTTAATCACTATGTATGTTTCTCAATTTTTAAGTATCTTAAGATTTTAATTATTCACATATATTAATAAGACAAATACAACACTCATCCTTTTCACCTTCTGCTGCTTCCTCAAACCCTTTTTTTTACAAAGAGACCTCTGTCAAGCTTTAGCTGAAGAAAAACTGATCCCTGATTTCGAGTCTCGGCAGGCAGTGCGACATCCAACCTTTGACCTTTAACCTCTCCTGAGACTGTGTCTCTTCCACTTTGTGGCGGTTTCTTTTGATGGTGTCAAACTGAGAGGGGGTGTTGGTGTTTACACTGATGCGACATTAAAGCTGACAGGTAAGGTTACCTTTTGTGTTTAAATGAGAACCTTCGGGTCCCTGATAATCAGCGGGAACTGATGCCCTGTGAAAACAACATCTGAGGAGAAGGTGGAATTCTCAAACTGGCCACCAGACTTCCCATCTGCATGTTTTGTTTCATTTTTATTGTACATTTTGATAAAAATGATTTTTTTAAAAAAAGGCCAAATCATATCTTATCTTTCGATCTATAGATCTATATAAAGTTAATTGACGTTAGTTGGTTCACGACCTGCGCAAATTGAAAAATTGAAATATATTTGTCAAAAAGGGGAAAAAAGTGATATAACAGACACTGAACTTATATGATGGCTGTTTCTGGTGCTGATGTCTTCTCACTTTCTTCAATCACAGGAGTAGATCTACATCAAAGGGGCAATGGACCAAGCCTGCAAGAAAATGAAGCGTTCTTTGAAATATGTATTTTTTAAAAATAAATAAAGTCATTAATCCAATCCAAATTGTAAACATGTGTGTTAGCATGGCAATTACATTTTTTTTTTTCATTTGGAACTTAAGATATTACTGTACCCAGTGTTGTTTATACTGCCATCTACTGGTAAGACCAGCTGGTAGCTAGTAGTTTATTCACACCTACCACTTGATGTAAAAAAAATTAATTATTGGCTTCTACTTATTTAGCAAATTTTCAATTTATTTCCTAAGATCTCTACACTGGTATTTGAAAGCAATAATAATCCCTCTTGTGTGTGTGATTACATCCAAATGTTCGCCTGCAAAAGTGAAACAGTGAACAGCAGCATCACATTTCACTCCTCTCTCTCTCTCTCTCTCTCTCTCTCTCTCTCTCTCTCTCTCTCTCTCTCTCTCTCTCTCTCTCTCTCTCTCTCTCTCTCTCTCTCTCTCTCTCTCTCTCTCTCCTTCTCTGTCTTTGCTGTGTGGAGATAACACATGAGGTATAATCATAATAATTCAGTTTCCGCAGATTAACATGTATGTTGCCCCCCTGCCAGTCCCCAGTAAATTTATTACGGCAGCGTTTTTGGCCAAAAGCTTTGTTTGTCATTGTCCAATTGGTTGCTGCCACCCGCTAGTAACTTTATCTCTCAGTCCAGCTTTGCATCCACCGTGTCCAATTCCTCTCGCTCTCTCTCCACCTACTAAAAGAGGGGGGAACTATCTCCTTTGCACAAGGCCCCCTCATTCATTCTAATTAAGCCAACTGAAACTAAATAGCAGAAGCTTTGTTTACAAGGGGCTAGCTGTGCTCAGCAGTCTGTGCACGGAGCCACTCGTCTATACGGCCGGTCAGGGGTTTATCTGGAGCCACACTTAGCGCTTACACTAATTCATATTTGTGTTTTCGCTTTGCACTTATTTCCATATCTGCTCCTGCAAGGCTGAGCCGCCTTCATAGAAGCAAATTTATCAGTCAGACACTCGCTGCTTTAACGAACGCAGGCAGTTCCAGAAGCGCCAGAAGAAAAAAAACAAGGGGGCAGCACACTTTAGAGATGGGTGGTTGATGCAACACTGTCATCACAGAAGAGAAAAAAAAAACAAGGTCAACAATGATTTCTGGTAGGAAGTGCGAAATGAGCATAAAAGAAATAAATAATAAAATTATAACGGAAAACAAAATTTAAGACTGCCAGGGAGGTTCAAAGGAAACATCACATCCTGAGAATCTCTTTGACCACTTGGTTGATAACAGATCAAACACCAAAGAGCTTGGCACAAAGCATTCTGGGACGCTATTTTTCAATGAAGATAAAAAGGGGGGAGAAAAAAAAAAGTCAAAGTGATGCTCATAGCCAGATTGAGAGGTTGTCGGGTCGGTTTTAGTTACGTGTGACATGCCAGAAAAACCTCTACAACTCTCGGTGTGTGTGTGTGTGTGTGTGTGTGTTCCTCTTTAAAGCATGGTGGGTGCAGCCACGGCCTATTTTCAGCGCAGGCGGTAAACATGAAGAGAGACCCGCGTTGGCTCTTAAAAAAGGAGAGTGAGTGTCAATGATGAGAAAGCTATAATCTGTTGTGGCAGCGCAGCGCAGAGCCAACCCAGTGGAGAAGTAAAAACCCAATACCTGTGAAGCATTTAGCTGTGTCCAATTACACATCAGTCTGATAGGCAGGCAACAAGCTCCAGAACTTTCCGCCACCCCACTCAAACCCCCCAGGTTGATTTCCAAAGGGGATTTAAAAGGGAAATACTCCAGCAAAATGACAAAAAGCAAATGTGGCGCGGGTCAGAGGCGCAGACAGTCGGTCCTCTGTACACCAATTGCCAAGCCGACCACAGCAAAACATTTAAGCGCTGCGGTTTTAACCAATCAGCTTCCTTTTAGAATTAAACGTTTAAAAAGGCAGGACATACGCCAGCAAACTGCCGCAGTTGGTCCGTAAAACCAGAAACAGGGGACCAGGAAGTAGAAGCTACTGCTGTCACACTAGTTTTACCAGACTGGAAGGCGTTTTACCAGCGCGATGCACAGCACAATAATTAGATTTAATGAGAGTATTGCTAGCCGCCGCAACATGTAGCTGCTAGCTAGGCGGCAGGTTTTGGAAATCAGATTCAGGAAACAAAGCAAAGTGTGCATTTAAAACACTTTCACTTTACTAGACGTTGATTTTAATGCAGCTCTTTATTGTATTAGAAAGTATTGGTCTTGGATTTTTTCCTGCTTCTCCATCCTTAAACCTGACGAGACACGTGGACTCACGCCACAACAGGCTTTGGCAACAGGAGTATATGTGTCTGCTGCCGTTAAAGCGCGTGGCATCAAAATCTCGTTTCAAGGCTCTTCTGGGGAGGCCTGTGCGAGAGAATGACAAGGCGAGACAAGGAAGCAGAGACGTGAGATCCCGTGTCCTTCACTTCCTGTCGGAAGCTGCCCGGGCGTCTTCCCGGCTGGTGGGAGAGCGTTTGGAAGCTCATGCGCTCCGAGTAGAGACCGCTGGGAGGTCTGAAACACCGGAGGGTTGATGTTTTTCTCAGCTGGTGTCAAATACATACTCTTTTCTTTGGTGGATCCACATTTCTTCAAATCAATAAATTGGAATGTTTGCACAACCCCTGGCATGGAAATTACACATCACTGTCGTGAAAGCAAAAAGAAGCATTCATGAAATGGGTTTACAAGAAAATTACCCCCTTCAGAAAGCGCGGAAATCAGCTGTGCTCTTCGCCAATAATCAGGAAGGCACAGGCTGCCCTGGTTGGCTTGTTTATCCCTCTGCGATTTGCATCTCGCACACTAAGTGATATTAGGCCCCCCCAGAAAAAAAAAAAACACACACAAAAGGCAAACGGACCAGAAAACCATCTGTTTGCCGCTTTTAAAATTCCATTTTCATCATGTACAACAGATGTAATTATGGTCAAAGTTTAATTCTGTGAAAACACATTTCCCCCATTTACTCTATCGTGATTATATAACAAGTTGTCCCTACCTCCCCCTCTCACCACACAATAGAGAGTGAAATTAGTGGAATTTACTATTTTCTGGCAAAATGACACAACTGAGAGGCTTCAGCTCGGAGGAGTCAACAACATTAGAGGAGGACGCGGCTTTGTTCCGTCACCTCGAAGGTGTTCGAGCCACATGTTGGCTCAAGAGGCGCCCGGAGCAACGGGATTGGCCCGGAGCACGCGGCACGCCACCTGGATAAAACCGCAGGATTATGGTGGGAAAAACCCGGCGAGGTTGCACCGAGCACCGAGGGCACGGCGGAGGCCGTGCACGGCTCGGCTCTGGCTGCGTGTAAACAAGCCAGCACGACGCCTCGGGGTGCGAAGGTCTGAAGGCAGAGGCGGCTTCACTCTGAGCTGCCCACCCCTCCTCCTCTCCCCCTCCCGCTCCCCTGCTCACTCCCAGAATCCAACACAAGCCCTGCGGGCTTCATGAGCATCTCGTCAGGATCGGGATTTCTTAACCAGCTTCCAAGTGGAAGGCGCGAGAATGTAGTCCTGCCACGATGGGAAGTGCAAACTGTGTGTGTGCAAGAGGCCCCGGCGGCGGCGTTCCCATGGCAACCAGCTTGTTTCCACTCTGTCACTACACCTTTCGGCTCCGTTACTCCCGTTCAATTATTTCAGCCAGAATCGGCTGCTCCGTTTTTTTTTTTTTTAATGCGTTTTGATGCTGGCGGTCGTAGCCGATGCAGTCAGGGAGGAGAGAAAGAAAAAAAAAACTGCTGAAAAAATAATACAGCACCATCTGGTGGCGGCCGTTGCTAAGCCACCTATCAGAGTAATTAAATGTAATGGGCCATTTGCCTGCAGCCACTTATTATGCTGCAATACTAAAGAAATCTAACGCTGTAATGAACGCAGTTCTGGGATGGTTTATCTTTTTAATTTCATCATCACGGCCAGACAGCTCCATGCGGCTGACAGTGGCGAGAGTACTTAGGCAGCGCTCAGGGACATGCAATTAAATACTTGACCTTTGCAGTATATAAATCACAATGGGGTCGTTGTTAAACTCGAATAAAAAGAGGAACTCAGGGACGCTCTTTTTTCTCTGATATTTCATTACACTTTTACTGGTATTGCAGCAGGGAGCGGATCCTCTTTGGGGTTAAATAAAGATAAATAGTACAAAAAAACAAAGTTAAAAACACACACACACACACAGAAAAGCAAATTACTTAACACAACATGAATTATTCCTGGGATGGGGAGGTACCAGAGGGTGGCATGAGTCATCACTGATTGAACGAAAGCACCGTCTGTCTCCTGAACTGACAGACCTGCTGCTGCTGTCACTTGATTTCAAGACAGGTGGGACATTAATCCAACATTAATTATTCCTTGCGGCCTCCTTCCTCAGCCGCTGCAACAGCTCGTCTGTACATCTCGTCAGCCTCTTCGCCGCAATTTGGGGCAGAACATCGCGTTGTGGAATTGTTCTCACTGTCACCCGAAAGCCTGAAAAGCATCTAAATTACCAGGTGAAAGGACAGACGGTGCCTTTGTCCAATCAGCCCACTGGCACCCCTTCACTTCCAGCCAGTTTTTCCAGCTTCTGCATCGACATTATGTTTGGTTGATAAATATTCACACTCCGAATGGCAAACATCCATTACATAATTGGGAAAATTTACATGAGAGATTTAAAAACATATTCAAAAACAGTCAAGTGTTACACTTTAGGCAGCACTTTGGGTTATCCATAATATATGAGGCTGCATTATTAAAGATATGAGCATAATAAATGACCTTGGACTTTATTGTTCCCCATAGGGAGAGAATCTTTCTCACGGCAACGACTCCGTCCGATGAAATATATATGAATATCAGCCAATGAAGAGTAGGTACAAAATACACACTGGAAAACAGCCAGTGTCAACACGGAGAGGAAACAGAGAGTTGGCAGCTTAAATTAATTGCAGAGTTTGAGGTCACCAATTAGAGCACAGTCTGCAAACAGGAGAGGAAAAAATGTTGTGACATATTTAAATGTTACACAACTTCCATCCATCCATCTTTGATACGCGCTTATTCCTGAGCTCAGGGTCACTAGGGTCTGCTGGAGCCTCAACACAAGTTCCAGCAAAACACTACTGTATATACTGAATACTGCCTTCACTGCATCATCACGTCCAAAAGCTGCCATGTGTTCGGCCGACCGGACAACTGCGTCAACAAGCGGTTGAGTATTTTGCTCAATGAAGGGGCCGCTGAATGGACAATTTGCAAAGGCAGAATGGGGGGGAAAACATACAGACAACATCAGCGGCGTTAACAACAGACGTACAGTAAGAGCATCAGCACCGGTGGCGTAACGCGCTCGGAGCGGGGAACAAACAATCTCTGAGTGACTCACACCTTCATTTCCACAGAGGAGATCAGTGGAGCCCCTCAGGTTGCTGCCGCCCGCCTGCCTGCCTGCCTGCCTGCTTTATACGCGGATAACAAACACACTGCGGCAGGAACATTTTTTTTTTCTTTTTTGAAAAGGAGCGCAGATTTGTCTGCAGACGTAAACAACCTGAAGAGGCGGCCAAGGAAGGAGAGAGACACACGTGCACACACACACTTGCGCGCACGTACGACACATTATGTATCCTGCACAAGGCCAAATGCTTCCATAGTCCTATTTGGAGATGATGATGGTCCATAAACACGTATTGTGTGCCTTGGCTCTCGTCCTGAAAGCAAAGCACGATTGATTTTTTTTTTCTTTTTACCTTCTATGAGGATGATTCGAAGACCCGGAAGGTCTCTGGATGGATGAAAACACCATTATTCTCATCAGCCAAGACAACAATGAGGGTTAGGTAAGATGTCTCATAACATCATTATGGAGACTTTATCTTCCTAGTATTATTATTCTTGGCGCTGGTTGTATTTCAGGTTACCAGCGAGTCCAGAGTTGCCAGATCAGATAAAGGCACGAAGAAAAGAAAAAAAAATCTCGGTATTAAATCAATAAAGATTTTTCTTGGAAAAAAACTTTTATGTGCAACCACAAAAACACATAGCAAAAACACATGCTACTTTGTATGTAATAAATAAATGTGCATTAGTTGTGCACATTTCAAACCTCATGCTGGTTAAAATGAATATTTTGCCTCATTGTTTTTGCACTGGTCATGAATGGGATTTTAAGCAGAAAAAACAAACTAACAAGTTGGTTCATGTTTATTTTATTAAGATTATTTTGGACAAGACATATACTTTTCTTCAGAGACAAGAACTGCGTGGCTACTGTCAAACAGACACAGGCACAGCAGTGAAAGACTACAACAGAAACGATTGGCACTATATTTTACAAAGTTGCCACATTGACATGATTCTTAAGGCTTTGGTTTTTTCCATTAAAGGTCCCACATCGAGTAAAATTCAGTTCAATTCAATTTAAACCAATAACGTGTCTCTGTCCTGTTTCAGTGATGAGGAAAGTCCCGCCTTAACTTCCATTAGGGGTTCCAACTTTTTAGAAAGTGAGTGCTAAAATATGCAATTTGTGATGTCACAAAGGGCAAAAATATCTCACTGTTCTCCATCCCCAGGAGAACGGGAAAGTCCAACAGACCATCATTTGTCGTCAGGAAGCTAAAACTGTGTTGTAAGAGGAGGCTGTAAACAGAGGGCTAAATATGGTGTATTTGAGATCTGTGGTTTTTAGAGAATTAGTCGTGGTGTTGCGCCACTGGAGGAGAAAAAGATCTGAAAATTACCATGCAGGACCTTTAAACATGAAGAATTTTAACATAGTTTAAAAAAAAAACACACACACAAAAGGAAAAATGTAGCTACATAAACGTGGACACACACATGCATGCATGCACGCACGCACGCACATGTATTTCCTCAGCTGTGTGCGCTGGCGAAGAACTAAGTTAGGAGTGGGCGGCCGGGTTAACAAGCAAATGAACTGACAGTGAGACCAGGCGGCCTGTCAGCCTCAGACAGGAACTCGGCACTCCCCGGGCTGCGTTAACCGCCACTAATTTGTGATTGTTGAACATTTCAGCGGGAGGTTTCCTCCCCACTACCTCCCCGACCTCCCCCTCCTGCAACACCCCACCGGGCGGTGAAGAGTCCTGACAGCACAATGTCAGGATGTCGGGGGAAACACGGCGTGTTTTATGGACAGCAGGGTGAATCTTAGGGTGAGGGTGGATGTCAAACAGAGGGAGGCGGGGTGAGGGAGGGGATGGGGGACACAACCAATGAAATAAATCTACAGCTTTGTGACCTGCGATAGTGACTCGTCCCTTTTCTTTTCTGGAGCGACAATGTTTTAAGCCCTTCATTTATTATGGTAAAAAAAAAAAAAAGATATTACAACACAGGAAGTGGAAAAGATAAGTGCCTTGATTAGAAATCATCCCAGTTCTCCTTCTACAGAACCGAAAAGCAACAATTACAAAAATAACATGATTAAAAAAAACAATATAGACATTAAATACAGGTTTACCTCATCATATTGCACAAATACTCAAGTGGCAATTTGTACTGGCCCTTTCTTTTTTTCTCTCAATCTCTCTCTCTCCATCTCCATCTCTTCACAAATACAAGAAGATGGGGAGGGCTGTGTTCTGGGTGCATGGGGAGAAGCACATGTAACGCACAGTGGGGGTGGGGGGGCGAGGATAAATGCTACTGCGCTGAGGACAAATAAGTTACTTCGGTGATTGGGATGTGAAAGAAGCGACCGCCCCGCTGCTTGCTGGCACGGCGTGAACGCATCACTGACGGCGGCAAATTAAGCGCAAGTGTTTGGGTGTCTCGACCAAAAAGCCACGGAGTTGAATTTGGATATACAAGCAGTCTGACCTGCGTCACAGGGAATGTTTATTTACTGAGAGGTAAAATATATATATTTATATATTTGTATATGTAATCAATTTGGGAAAAAAAGTGACATTGACAAGAAGAAATGCATTTACATTTGTACATTAAGACAAATGGGCTTGACGGTCACTCTGCCGATGTCACCCCTCATGACGCCTCCATCAGGGATCTGAGGCAGCTTCTCTGCAGCTTTAGCACAGCGGGCAGGCTGATGCAGCCCATCCTTCCGCGGCAGAGATCGCACACTCACAACTTTGACAACCCCCTGGATGTCTCCCCTATACGGCACGTAATAGCAGTCCTAGCACGCATGAACAAATGTGGAGCTGAAAATGAAATCTATATATATTTATACAGACACACGCACACACACACACACACACACACACACACACACTCACACACAATTATTATATATCTATATATACTGAGTGATGAGGAAAGTTTTAAAACTAGAGCGGAGGCGGGAGCTCGTAGGAGTCGGGTTCAGGTTCAGAAATTTCATTTCCTTTGGCGGAAGGAGGAGGAATTAACGATGAATTTGATTCATATTTTAGCCAATTCCTTTGGACCTGAAGTTCTGCCTCCACAAATGATGCAAGTCTCTTGGAGTTTGGTCACGCCGAGGCGGCAAAGACTTCAGGATTTTTTTTTTTCCTTTTTACAGGGGTGGTGGGGGGGGGGATCAGGCATGACTTGTTTGTCGGAGCGTTGCCACCACCAGAGCGGAGTGTGGAGCGTGGGCGATCCGTAGCATCGCCTGGCTGCCGGCGTCAAATCAGAGGACGGAGCGGCGGGAGATTAGTGTCTGACACTAAATATGTACAAACCACTTGGAGACTTGATATTTGCTTGACGGGGGGGGGGGTGTTCACCTTGCCGGTGATTGCTAATAATACATGAACTTTGCAGAATTGAGAAAATGTTTTCGATCCAAAACGGTTTCCAAATCTCTGACGTGTCTCTGTCGTGAAGTTTGAAAATGATGGAGGGTAAAAAAAAAAAAAAAAAACAGCTGTGACACAAAAAAGAAATTAAAAGTAGAAAAAAATAAAAATAAAAAATACTCAAATAAGACCAATTCACCTGAGAAATCCAGTGTTAAGTTTGGACTTAGCACCAGACTTCAAAGCAACAACAACAACGAGCGGAGGTAGCTGGAAATCAGTGACCTTTAACTCCAATTTTAGACCCAGCGAGCGTTTGGCCGTCTGGCCCGGTGAAAAGAGCTCTGACGACAAACGTCTGGCAGCCAAAAAAATATCCCTTTTTAATTTATTTATCTATTTTATTTTTGTCCTCCCCACATTTTTTTTTGGGCGGCTTACATGTGAAGGCAAAAGAGCTTTTCATCTGTTTTTCTAAGGCCGTCGTTCTTTGGCTGGCTCGTCTTCTGACTATTATTGCGCTGCCATCACACGAGCAGCACAATTCATCGGGAGGAATGCGGCGAATTTCCTGTTAGCTCTTGTGGGGGGGATATGGTTTGTTTTTCCTGTTTCTGGGAGCCAATTTTTTTTTCTCTTCCCTCCTCTTGCCCTCTTTAACTTCCTGTCTGGGAGCTTGACTCTTTCAGAGAGGCCGCGGAGGTGAGCGTCACAAGTCATTGATTGGACTCGTGTCGCCCCTCACCCAGTAAACACCCCCCCATCCTCCCTCCCTCCCTCGCCTCCCGACCACTGGACCATAACAAACTCCCAGCTCACATCCATTTTAGGCTTGGGGGCTTGACAAAGACGTGGCTTGTGCCTTTTAAGGAGAATTTTTAAGAAGGGGGCAGGACAAAGGGCAGGAGCGGCTATTTGTGCTTTTGGTTTTTTTTGTTTGTTTGCAGGGTTTTTTTCCCCCTCTTCCAATCGTCACTCAAAATGACACATGAATGAAACCCCACGCTGGTGACTCTGAAGGAAGATGACGGCCCTGCTAGCAGCAGAGGCTGCGGGATTTTGTTTCCCCCCCCCCACAGCCCCCAATCACGCCATGCTGCTGGTCGGCGTGCTCTGGGTGCTTCCGAAGCTGCCGTTGGCACTGCTGTTCTCGGAGGGGGCGGGGTTGCTGGAAACGGGTTGTCGCTTGGCTCCCGAGAAGGGGCAACCTGGAGAAACGTGATGGAAAAGTGATGAGAAAAAGAAGCTGGAGAGAGAGACAGAGAGGAAAAAAAACGTAACAAGTGGAGGGGAGAGAAGAAATTGCATTCTCACCAGAAAGATTTGCAGCAGCAGAGCTGATATCCAGCCCAGTTGGGCTCCCTGGAGGAGGAGAAGGAGGGGGGAAAAAAATCAAAGCGTGATCATTTGACGCCTCAGATGTGTCAACTTACTTATTTTGCAAAGAATTCACACTTCACCTGTTTTAATTTTGATGAACCACAGCGCTCCGACAAGTAAAACTCCGATCAGGAAGCCTCCGAAGGCGATACCCAGGACACCCGGGAGGCCAAAGTCAAAGCACGGTGGCACTTAAACGTAAAGAAAAGAAGAAAAAAAAACGATGTATGCAAGCTTTCAACTTCAATCGCATCAACAACAATCAGCACAGTTCAAAACATGCTTGTGCAGAAAGCTGCAGCAAAATTGGAAGCAATAGTTTGTGAAACGCCAGCTGAACTTTTCCCAAAGTTTCAACTTCTCCTCCTTCAAGAACACCGCCGTAAATCTCGCAGCGTGGCATTGCTGTCCAGGTATTTTCCGTCCCCACTGTGAGGTTCACATGGGTGCAGAGTCCAAGTTCACAGACTGGCTCAGATCCAAGGGTGTGATTTCTGCAGGGAACCTCGGCCGAACACAAAAAAGGCCCTGAGCTGCCAGCAGAAAATCTGCTTGCAAGTTTTTCAGGAGAAAAACAAACGGCCCGACCGGGGGTCAACGGTCCCGGCGCCCCGCGGCTCCTGTGTGTCCAGGCGATCGAGGTGTGGGAGTCCTGCTGTGCTGGCTTGCCAACTGTCTCCCAGAGAGTCCTGCCTGCAGCTGCACGCCACGTCGATACAGTGCACAGTAATAAATACTTAATAAATAAATAAATAACACTGGAGTCTCGTTTCATTAACCTGAAAATTTGTGGGTTTGCAGGGTCAATTCCAAAACCGACAATCCACCGTCGGTCGTGAAAACCGGCGAGCGGTGAAATAAGAGGCGTGCACGCCGCACAATCTGAGGCGCCGCCAATAAAACTCCTCACAACATCGACAGCCGACGAGAGAGAGCGCAGGAGCCGAGTTCACAGAGTTCCTGCAAACTAACAAACTTTGAAAATTTAAAAAAAAAATCACTCCTCCATCACTTCCTCTGCTGCTAATTCAATAATAGCAATGCAAATAAAAAAAAAGAACGAAAAGAAACGTCTGTCTTCGCCAATGTCCTCTGGGTACGCAGTGTGCCGACTCGCTCCACACAACGTGCTTCTGCGCTAACAAACTTAATAGAGCGCATGGAAATCCGTCAGCCGGTGAAATGGAAATATAAAATCATATTTCTCTCAGCTGCAGCATGTGGAGGTGCTGGTGGTGAGAGAAAAGGAAAACAACACGACGTGCAGGTGTTGTGTGTCAAAGGCCAGAGACGAAGACACGACAAGTGCACCACATTTCCCTCTTCACCTTGCAAACCAAACCCCAAACAAGTGTGTGTGAGTGAGTGCGTGCATACTGAGGTGAGTATTGGCATTGGATTAACACTTCTACAGTTTCTCTTCCAGACGTCCAGCATACGACTCCAACTTCCTCACAGCTTCTCTCCAAGTAAATTGTCCAAGTAAAGCAAGAGAGAGGGCTATGCTAGACATACTAGCTAGCCATACTAGCTAGCTATACTGCAGTGTTTCTCAAAGCCCCCTGGGGGGCGCAGAATCACATCTGAGGGGGCGCGAAACACCGGGCGGGAGGGAGACGGGGCGCCCGGGGGAACTTTCACGTCTGAACTTTTTCCACGGCGGAACAATTAACAAAAAGTGTTCAGTAGGTTGTAGCGAAGAAAAACGCTGCTCAGGTACACAGGATGGACAAATATTTGACAAGGACGAAAAGAAGAATTCAGGAGTCCGGCGGTGGCCAGTGTTCTTTGTTGTTGGCCACTTTTGGCTGTCGAATCGTTCCGCGAGTAGCTGCGGAACGATGGTGTCGTTCACGCCAGACTTGAAGCTGGGTGCACCTCCGCGGCCTCGAGCAAAAAAGCCAGAGGACAATGAACAGTTTTTGAGCGCTGATAGAACGTAATCAAACACCTTTGCATCAGTAAGTGCTATACGCCGCGACTGGCGCGATATTATGACTTTATTCTCTGCACTTTGTGAGGAGATGTGAGCACAACATAAAGCTGTTGTTTCACAGGGAAGCCAGGATGGTGGATGTTACAAAAGTGGTTTGCCAAAAAAAGTTATTTGCACAGCAGAAAAGTGGAGAGGAGTATTCTTGTTTAAAAAGTAATGTTCAGGATTTGATGTCACATAGAGTGATTTGCTAAAGTTGTTTATTTGTACAAAATAAATGATTTCATAAATGAAGAGAAAAGTGAAATGAATGTGAAATGAATGTTCATGATAAAAAAAAAGAATATTGGTTTTGATATCACAAAAAGTGGTGTGCCAAAGGTAAAACATTATTTGCACATTTATGTTGTTTCAGTGAATTAGAAAAAACCTATTTTGTCACCACTTTGGCTTCTTTTTTTATTTTTGGGGGCGGGGGCATGAAAAACTTTCTTCCTCCAAGGTGGAACCACTGCCCTAATGCCATGCAAGTCTATGGGGTCAAAAGTCAACTTTGTCCTAGAGACATGGGACCCCTTGCAGGTTCATCGGGATCCCTCAAGACACAGCCACGTCAAATTTGGGGCTTCTAGCCCCAAATTTGCCAATAGCGATACTTTTCACAAAGTATCGCTATCGGCGACACTAGCGCTGTATTTACTCACTACGGTATCAATACCAAATCGATACCCATCAATACACCAGCACCGCCCAACCTTTCAAAACAAGCCCTTGAAATTCACTCTCCAGACCACTTCAGTGGGTTCTGCTCCTGACCGTTTCCAATTGTAACCACAACCTGTCTTGTTGTGTGACACGTGTCAAGAAAAAAAATAAAGGTACAAAAAGCACAATAAAGCTTTTTTTGTTGTTGTTGTTCCTCCTTTTTCTTTTCTTCCGACGCTAGCGGAGCTCCCCCACCAGCACCAGCAGCAGCACCCGGAACATTTGAAAGAAACTAATCATCACCTTGGCGAGGAGCTCCTCTCACCTGCCTCCGCCGCCTCCTGCCTCCTGGTGGAACGTGCTAGAACAGGAATTATCCAGCCGCTCGCGAAACAGCAAGTCTCTCCTTTTCCCGCTCCGAGCGCCGAGGACAGGACACGGCGGACGGGAGTTTGTCTCTTTAAAAGCTCGGCACTACCACGCGCACTTGGATAAACATGACTTGAGAAGTAAAAAATGAATACACTTGTAAAAGTGTACATTATTTAATTCATAATAAAAAATCAACATGCCAAGGGGTTTAAAATGAGCCGGAGGACGGAAACAGTGACATCTTCTGGGCATCAGGGGGCAAACTGCATCCCAGACAGCGCACACACACACACACACACACACACACACACACACACACACACACACACACACACACACACACACACACACAATTTGTTGGTCTTTCAGGAGGCCCCGAAACACCACAGCAATTCGAGCTCCGGAGCGTTTCATTCAGTGTTTCACAACGGGCCGCTGCAATCACTCCCACTGTTGGTTTATATAAGTTGGGCTCTGACAGCAAAGCTGAGTAAACAGGGGCAGGAAGTGGAGGCTCGGGTGCAGGTGGAGAGGAGGACACAGACAGCGGCAGCCTGCACTCCGACTCCCCCCCCCGAGCACCGACGTGCAAACAGGAGCGCTCAGGACGACCCTCGCATCTCCACCAGAAAAACATGCATTGTTCAGTTTTTTTTTTCCTTTTTTTTTACGAGTCGTCCACGGCGTCCCTAAGAACGACCCCCATTATTCCAGCCAGGGGGCAGCGGAGGAGGAGGACAAACAGGACGTGGGAAGAAAAGAATGGATGAGTCGCTTTTTATCTTTCCTCTCTGGGGGGGAAGTGGAGGGCAAAGCGAGGCCGAAAAATAAAACACGCGGATGGACGGACGGACGGACAGACGGACCGAGTGCGGCAGAGAGAGAAAGCCGGGCCGACTCCAGGGTTGGGGGGGTCTCCCGCTTTTCATCAACGTCGACGTTCCTGCCAGATATTGAACGATGGGACTTTTCCTGGTGAAATCATCCGGCTGCAGTCTGGACTTTCTTTTGAAGAAAGACATCCCCCCCCCCCACCGCGCGAGCCGATTGTGTTGAGCGGCCCAACAATAGCAGCCATCCCTGCGGCCGTGTTGGACAACATGCACGGCGGGCCGGCCGGCCTCCCTCCCGCCTCCTCCTCCTCCTCCTCCTCCTCCCTGGAAACACAAAGGACTCCTGCCTCCCCCACCACCTCCCCCCCACCCATCCCCTGAGGGCCATTACTTGTGATTGTGGCCACAAGGTCAGCCTGCAGACCTTCCTAAAGGACGGGGCCCTGCCTCGCCTCTCCGGCTTCGCAGCACATCCTGAGTTCACTGCTATGACAACCAGCCGGCGCGAGCGCTCGTTGTTCAGCTCCGAGCGACAACAGGATATATATATATATATATATATATATATTTTTTTTTTTTTTAAATAAATGAATTTGATCAATAAATAAATCAACTTGAAAAAAAAATGAAATTATAGAAGCAAAACAGTGAATTAGTGGCAAATTAATCCTGAAGGATTAAAGGTCGTCCCAGCAGATTGATGCTGCTGCGGCGGTGAGATGCTCGCTAGAACCGGCTGCTCATGTCGTGACTGACTGTTTTGTTTTGTTTTTTTGGCGAATAAAAAAAAAAATCTAGTTTTGTGCTTGTTGAATGGTAGAAGGAGAAGATTAAGCAGCAGCCCTGCGTCCGACCTTCTAATTGTCCTTCATCTTGTCAGACAGCGTTATAATAAATTTATCCCATCCATCATTTTACCTGCAGTTTTTAGAAACGACTTCAATCATTCAATCATTTTTATTTCTAAAAATAAAGTCTAAATATAGCCGTACAGGAATTCAACACGGAGGCCTTGGTGCAAGTCTGAATGTTGGTGAGTCATTTAGTGCGACGCGAATTGGGACCAATGCTGTTTTCTTAAGCAAAACCTCTGTGTGTCATGAAACTGCTATTACTATGTTGTTACTATGGCTACAGCCAATCAACCATTTGAAAAGACATGGCTTCAAGCTATAGGTACGTAGTTAAGCAACAACCAACAACATCTCTACTCAAAAGTGGCCACATGCCGTCTGACACACAGTGAAAAGGCTGAAGGGCTGACCATGACAATGCGCAAGCAGTCACGGACATTTGACCAATACTGAAAGACAACATGACTGAAAAGCTGCAGAATGATGCACAACTGACACAAAAAATGGACCCACTTGTTTCAAACACTTTCAAACAAGATCAAAGTCAGACTGAGGCTAAAACCAACATCCTCACGACCTCTGGACGGCTAGAATTAAGAGTGAACTTTGACTCAAAAGCTAAATGAACCCTTGTGTTGGATTTTAGACTGAACTCACTTGGTGGTTGCGGACACGGCTGGGTCACCTCCAGGTTCCTCCTCACTCGCCCTCCATCTGCGCATTGCTGGTGGCGTCGTCATGGGGAGGGAAACAAACGCGGTCAACACACACAAAAAAAAAAAGAAAACAACACTAAACAAAAGCAACACAAATCAAGACAGCGGGCACCTCGTTGAAGCAGAGGCTGACGGAGCACTCCAGGTCCCCGCTGGTGAAGGTCAGCTCCTGTAGCTGGTCCAGGGAGAAGCTGAGGCGGGTGCTGTTGGGGCAGGCGGCCGGGGAGCAGACCTCCATCATGATGGGCAGCTCCTTCGCCACGGAGCAGGAGCCCTTGGAGTGCACCGTGCATCCCATCACTTTGAGGGTGAGGGTGAGGATGGAGTCGCCGCGAGCGCCGTAAGAAATCTGCACACAATGCAAAAAAAAAAAAAACACGTGCCGTGTGTCTCCTTTTTCTTCTTCTGGTTGTCACGCAAGTTTCTGCGGATCATTACGTGACAGCCATGGGTAAGCATGCGTGAGGTGGTGGTAAATAAATGGAACCCATTTTTTTTCCACGGACGGCCACTTGAGATGAACCGTCTCGTCTTCAAGGGGGTTCGACATGAAACATGATATAACACAACACGACAGTGGCAATGACAGAAAGACACAGTCGCATAAGGTACCGACAGTATCCATAGACCAATAATTACTCTAAAACTATGACGATTCTGTGGTTAATCGCAATTTAAAAAAAATAATAATAATCGTTTGACAGCCCAACTTATGTTGTTGACTCTTGTTTGGTGGATTGGACGATTGAAATTTGAAGAAACAAACCATGTTGGCAATTTAACAATTTTATTAATTGAACAAACAGGAGCCTCAGTAGCGTGTGGAAGAACCATACGCAGCCTCAACAGCCTGGCATCTTAAATGTCATCCCACAGCAGTGTGTGACCAGGCTGGTGACCAGCATGAGGAGGAGATTTTGTTTTTGTGTTATGTATATAAATACGATAAAGCATTCATTATGAACAGTTGTCCTAACAATGAAAGTAAGTTTTACAAAAATTATATTGTAATTGTAAATTGCATGTACTGCTGATTTTTTTATCTTTTATTTTCATCTACAGGTCATCTACATGGTGTACAACAACTAGTCACACAGGTCCCATATGCACTTGTTGGAGTGGAAGAGAACCACAATTTATCAGAAAGTCATTCCGCAGCTTTGGTTATTTTTTAAAGTTTTGCTCAAATTTGGAGTTTGATCCCTTATTTTGGTTGATGCGCTGCATATCCAGTGACTGTGAGACGCTGCGAGAGCGACTGACTGTCTGTCTGTCTGTCTTACCTCGGCATAAATCCTCCTGTCGCTCTGCACCTTGGCGCTGGGGTCCAGTGGCGAGCGGTAGTCCGGGGACGTGTACAGCTGCATCATCAGTGGCATCTGCTGCGAGGGGGCCGTCGTGACGGGGCCGACGGTAGCCGCGGCCCCCACCTCGTCCCTCGCTCGGAGGACCAGCAGCAGCGCCCGCTCCGCCGGCCGCAGCTCGGTGTAGCTGGTGAAGGCCGTGACATTGAAGAATCCCAGGGCCTCGCGCTGCACCCTGTCGGCGGCGTCGGCGGCGAGCGTGACATTAGCTCGGACGGTGAAGGGCTCGGGGGAGAGGCCGATGGGAGGGATTGTGACGTCGTTGTTGGACTGCAAAGGAAGATATAAATGGAGTCAGAGAGAGACGAGCCTGCTCGGTAATGAGCTGGTAGTTTACCAGGCAGGCGCGCACAGCTCTGTGGGGAATCGTCAGAACACTGAGGGCATTTAGAGGCGCAGCGGGTCCGAGACAATATTCAGTTACGGAGACACGAGCGCCAGGAGCAGCAGCAGCAGCAGCACAGTGACGTCAGCGGCCGGGCGCGTTGCTGAACGCGCTTTGCAAGCTTGCGGCGTCTGTTTGCATCGTTTTTTTGAGCTCCAGCAACGGCAGGAACTAGAAAGTAGCGGTAACACACTCAATGGCTGTGTCTCAATTCAGGGTCTAACCTTTGGCGTATTTCCTGGTTGCTTCACCGCCGGTCCCTACTGCTGGCCAACAAGCTAACCACTAGTCAGCATTAACAGTCACATATTTTGAATTTGAATTTGAATTTTGGGGTTTTGGGTTAAGATAAATGACGTTGGATGTTCAAATAAGTAAAAACCCGACTGTTAAAAATTTAAGATTTCATGTGAAATTTCAATACTTAAATTTATATGTCATGTCTTTGCCAGTAGATGCCGCCATTTCAGCTGACTTCCCAGAATCCCAGGATGCTTTGCAGTGGCACGCAAAGCATCCTGGGATGCGGGAGGCCGCGAAGGATAGCAGCGATGCATCCTTCGAATCAGCTAAAAGTAGGACGCATTTGAACGGTGGATTTGGAGCATCCTTTGAATTTCAGTGAATTGGGACAGGCCTTCGCACAGTGTTATGACGTAACTGGCCTTCAAATGCAGGTTTCGAATGCTGCAGACCCTGAATTGAGACACAGCGCACACGTCAGTCCGACACACAGAAAGCGCAAAAAAACAAATGGCAAAATAAAGCTGCAATTCAAAATATATAATTGAGGTGCTAATGTGTCTCGGTAATCCCAGTGGGATCGTCTTAATGTTGCTGGTCGCTTAATCCTCACTTATCCTTACTGCAGTGAAGGTGGATAAACCGCTGCTTACATGGCAGCGTTCGGCTCAGAATGTGATCCGAACCATGTTATTGGCGTGCATGGAAAACATCCTCCCTCGTTGCCACACAACAGGAGGTCCAGTGCAAAGTGAAAGGTGGCGTGGCCGCCTCTCACAAATATGGGTTTGTCCCTGAAAACAACGGGGCGCCACTGAGTTCCCGCTGCAGCACTGGGTTCAGTGATCGATTGACGATAAATAAACATATGCGCTCTCGTCTTCAGTGACTGCTAACCAGGCCGCGGTAAAAAGCTCGTGGAGCTGATGAGTGTGCAGGATACGTGCGTGTTCATTCATCTAATGCAGCTCATTGTGCACGTCGGCTGAGTTCGGCAGCCCAACCAGATTAGTTCAGTTTCCAATAGAGCCAAAAACCACACTGAGTGAGCGTGCAAGCATTTTTTTTTTCTTTTAAAATTTTGCAATATCTCAAAATCTTTCAAAACAGACATTTCTAATCCAGTCGTTCTCCTTTTGTTAAGTCTGTCACTGTGTTTTATGCATGCTCACCATGAACTTCGTGTGATACAAGTTGAGGAAGGTCCACGTGGTGCCCTGAGGGCCTCTCAGAAACACGTTGGTCTTCTGGCCTTCCACCCGAAGCGAAATGTTGCTGCGGCGGGTTAAAGAGGAGACAGAGAATTTTACAGATGAGGACGACAGAGACGGAGACGCAGCGTCCCGCCGACCTCGGGGAGCTTTCTCACCAAACGCCGGCGCTTTCAGGGATGTTTATGATGTGGAACTCGTCTCGGCCGCTCTGCTGCGGCGGCGAGCAGAACTTGAAAGACGGCGTCAACGTAAAATTCATGAAGTGCTTCTCAGAGGCGTCTTCGTGCCTGAGTGTGCATTCGGGAGAGCCGGGTTTGTTTCCTGCGAGAGCAAAGAAATAAACAGAACAAGAAGAAGCCCCTTTTTAATCTCCAATCATTAGACAAACCTGCCGGCAGAAGCCGACCAGCATGAAATTAAAAGCAATTTATAGCAATAAAAAACGGTTTGGGCCACATCTCTGAAGCAAACTGGCACTGCAGGTGTTTAAACAGGTCTGGAAGTCACATCCTCACCACAATTAGTGATGTTCGTACGGGAGCCGAAGCGCTGGGAGGATGTGCGAGGGATGTGTGCTGCCGCAGTGACTCCGAACTAGTTGGCTTTTCGTATGAGCCGCATATGTCGGTGTATGGGACAGAAAAGCCAAAAAAAAGAAAAGCGAGGGTGTAAACAGCGCGGTGTTAGCGGCTCCTAACAACATCCTTTTCAAAGCCTGCAGGGGTGAAGAATAATTCCGAGCTCGGTTTCAACTTCAAAAACACAACTTTCACTTGGGCTCAGTCCTGGCCGGCTTGTAGCTGTGGCAACCACATTTTTTTTTTTTTTATGGTTGTTTTTTTGGGGGTTTTTTACAAGCCCGCTCCCCTCAATGCTCTTCTTATTAGACTGGCCATTGCATGAGCGGAATTTCAAATGACGCGTCCAGACATTTGGAGAAACCCGAGGATCACGGTTATTTTTTCTTTTCCTTTTCTTTTTACACTCATCAGCCCTTCGACTTGGCAGCGTCCCGCTGTGCAGTCACGGCGCCGACTTTTTTCCGAACGCCTACGACGAGGCCTACGCGAGTTCACCTCGCACCTCATTAAGGGCCAAAGGATATGATGAAAAAAGAAGAAAAAAACAGCCATGAAAAACTGCTCCGCCGCTCGACTAATCTGAATGTCCTTGCCGACTGTGAGTCACTGAAAACAGTCGGCTGAAAAAGAAGGAAAAAAGAGACGGAAGAAAAAAAAAAAACAAACTGAGCGGCTGCAGCGGCGGCAGAACCTTTTTAAGAAGTTAATCAAGGTGTGTTGGAAATGGTTAAAGAGCAACGTGTTGCAGCCAGACATGAAACTAGCGTTAACTTCAAAACGATCCTGCGGCTGATAGACCTAAAGAACAGATGATGACAAAGAAAAAATCAAAGAGATTAAAGCCTTTTAATGCAAAAATAATATATAAAAAAAATGGGAAAAGAAGCTGGTGCATCGGCTCCGGCGCTCCATTCTGTCTGAAACCACATCAGGCTCTGCTCCGGCTCAACCAGCCTTAAGGGGGCTTTGTTAGGAATTAATTGTGCTTGCATCGCAGCATCCCCACTGCTTCTGCTGCCGCCGGCCTCGGCAGCAAATTATACCCTTAATGCTGCTGCCTTCTGTTGTGGCGCCTGCGTGCTTACATCTTCCAGCGTCAGTGGCCATTTGTCCGCCGCTTTTCCTTCCCTTTTTGGGGGGATTTCTTATTGTATTTTATTTTTTGTAATCCTCTGAGATGCAAGGACAACCGGCGCAGCGCTAATAAAATTAAATGAAGTCCCTCAGCAGACTGCGGTTGGTGCCGACTGTTAGAGACTTTTTTTCAACCTGGCAACCTTCAGAGAGTGCAGGTGGCTACGTTGAGATCATGCCGAGTTTAAAAATTGCCAGAAATGATTTCAGCTTCAGTGTGTGTTAGTTCAAAATACCCCTGCTGGATGCAGCCGTCAGGTGGCTTTTGCTGAAGTCTCAGCACCGCAGCCGGCCTCGGCATCTGATCGGTGACGGAAATCTGTCCTGTCAGCCGGCAGAGATGAGAAAAGTCAATTTGTTAACTCAACTTTTGCTTTCACCTCCTTTCAGAGAGTGCTAAAAAAAAAAAAAAAGGTTCTAAAACCAGGGATGTATTTTCACACTCGAGCTCAGCTGATTCATGATGTGCTTGGAGGAAGAAAAGCCGAGCGTGAAGACGGTGTTTTGCCTCAGACCAAAGAGAAACTGCAACATAGTACAACCAAATCCAGGTTTGCCAGGTTTTTTTTCCTTCTTGGCATCATGTCACAGTTATTATCCTGGCTGATGTGATGCTGTCAGGTTTGGGGGAGAGGAAAGAGAGAGGAAAAAAAAAACGTGTTCACAATCCATCAATGCCTGTCGTTGCAGAATCATAGTGTTCCGCGCTGCAAAGCCACACGAGCGGCTCTGTGTTTCTGACACGCTTCAGACAAGAGGTCAGCGGACCAGACGAAGCCCTGGCGACCGCATGGCATCATCCAAGCCTCCGTGACTGCTGCACGGTAGGTCAGCTACTGAGTGCTGAAAGCAGCAGCAGATAATGTTTTGGGGAACAGAGATGCTAAAGTCATTTTCCCACATGAAGATGAATCAAACACCAGAGCTGTGCTTTGAGAAATATAAGCGCGTTCGTGCAGAGCAAAAAGTCTGTGTGTACTCCTGCAAAATCTCAAAAACCTGGTGGGTGATTGGATGAACCTTCTCTCGATTCCATCAAGACAGAAAATTATTATGGTTTTGGTTTGTCAAATGTAAATAAAGGAGCTGTCCACAATAAACTTATCTACAGCCAAAATGTTGTTGTGCTCATCTGAACTGAGACCGAGTTGCTGTTTCACTGTTTATGCTGTGGGTGTCGCTGCAGTTCTGTCTGTTCAGGTGTGTATATAAGTAACTGTGTCACTGTTGTCGTCAGGTGTTTGACCCGGAAGGGCAAAACGTTTTTTGAACGCTGTGCTGCGAAATGTTTGAGTTTGTTTGTTCGGAATTTTGATGGACGTGGAGAATAAATGTTGGAGACGATCTGCATCACGAGAGG
Organism: Thamnaconus septentrionalis; assembly: GCA_009823395.1. NCBI lineage: Eukaryota > Metazoa > Chordata > Actinopteri > Tetraodontiformes > Monacanthidae > Thamnaconus > Thamnaconus septentrionalis. Next base: position 8,086,983 of record CM020518.1, read on the forward strand.
AGCGTGAGCGTGTGGACATTTTTTCCTGAGCACAACACAGCAAACTTTAGCGGGTGCGTCAACCAGGTAACTCTCTGTCAAACAACTCAGCGGCAAAGTATCAGGCTTTGCACCAAAACAAACCGTCTGCCCGCAGGCAACGAGTGGCCTCCAGTGCAGCGAACAAGGACTGAAGCCAGACAATCGCCATCTGCTGACAAAGTGAGTCATTGCTTTGCGAGTCAGAGCACTTCCCTCTTGGTATTTCGGGGAGACTTGCACACAGGAACGTGATCGCACTGCGACGTCACTTCCTGCAGCAGTCGCCGACGACAACGCAAGTTCTGCGCACGTCAAAAATGTGTTTTTCTTCTTCCCCTTCGATAGGCTCACGCGCTTCAGTTCTCACCGTTGCTCGCCATCCAGGTCACAGTTTGCGGGTTTCGGATGGTGGTGAAGGAAGTGACGCCCCCGAACCTCTGCTTGGCCCACTCCACCAGGTCCTCCTCCGCCGTGGGGAAGGTTTCCCTGTGGATGTTGTCACGGTGCTGATGGCCGTACAGCACGATTGTGCTGTTGGTGTGTAACTGCGGAACAGAGCAGAGCGAGAGACACAATTACTTCTATTGCACTTTAGTTTAAGGGAGACCTTTGGCGGCAATCTCAAAAAAAAATTTGTACAGAGAGAGACTTGAGTCAGCGCTGTGTTTAAATCCACCTCATGGCCTGCTTGCATTCCGTCACGTCAGACGTGTTCACCCGTCCCCTCTCATTCTCCTCCAGCGCTCCACCCAGCCACCCCCCCACCGCTATTCTTCGAGCAGGGTCGCGTTAAAAAGAAATGTTTATTATGGTTAAGTGTCCACGAGCCCGGTTGCACAACCCTGTTGGAGCCATGGTCTTTCCTTTGCTTCCTGAACGGGGCCAGGAAATGGGACCTTTTTTTGGCTTTGTGCGTCACCGCAGTTGGCTGGAATCTGGCTCCATACAAGGTATAAATATATACATCCACCCCCGTCGACGAGACACCGCCGCTTCCTCGTCTCGGCCAATGGGAAATAATGGGGCAGTTTACATCAAGACCCAGCATGGAGGAGGAGGAGACAGACGGCGGTGGCGGCGGGGGGGGCGGCATTAGAAAGAAGGGGGTGATAGACGGAGGGGAAGAAAAAACAGTGGAAGGAGGCGGCAGAAGGAAAATGTTCTCCGGGCGCAACAATTGGAGAAATAAACTCTTTTTCTATCGCACTCAACCTTCATTGTGATGTCGCGCACAGATTTTGTGCTGCAGTTGTGCAGCGATCCGAAGACATCGGCGGAGCTCGGGAAGAGAAAAATAGATGGAGGAAAAAGAAAAAAAAAACAGAGCGCGCAATTGCAGCGCCTCGTGGAGGGGTAAACACACTCAAACGGACACTTGGCGATGAAAACAAAACTTTCGACAACAACAAAAAAAAAAGACTTTCAGTGAGCAACTTCAAAAGCTTTTTTTTTACATGCATAAACTGAGCAGAGGCGACTCGTTAAGCGTTTTCAGGATGTTGTGCTTCACCAAAAAAAAACAAACGCACAATTCATTCATGTATTCATTTTGGAGCACAAAGCTTGAACACCTCTACACATGGTTTCCGGGTTGTGACTCAGTGTTATTTGGTGCTGCCATCCCTCTAATGCACCATCCTGCAGCTTTAATACAGATGGATATTTAGAGCAGCCAACACAAATGTGTAATTATAGAAGAAAAAAAAACTGCAATTCCCGTGTGAATCATGCATCATGCCTTTCTTGTTTATTAGGCGTGAGTGCGGTTGTTTGGAAACAAATGTTCCTCTCCTGACCCGACGTTCTCACAAGCGGGACTGCACAGTATGTAAGCAGGCCAGGGGGAGAAAAAGAGGTGGGGGGGCTGGCGGAGTCACCGGTCCTCCCACTGTCAACGTTTGATGGACGCAACGTCAAAGAAATGTAGCGGCAAGGAAAAAAACATTCACGACAGACGCAGACGGGAAGGAGAAGAGAAGGAAACAAAAAAAAACAAAGGCAGTCGTTTTGTGATTACGGAGGATTCAAAGTCAGATTAGTCTCCGCCGACCCGGTTCGGTGTTCTGCAGGCTCTCAGGAAATTCAAACTTTATTTTTTCAAGAAAAAAAGTCGATCCGTGTCTGGAGGCGAAGAGACAAAGCGGTGATGGTGGTAAACTTTGCAAAGGATTTAAGTCTGGCTGGAGCTTCGCAGTGGTCGGCAGGGTACATAAACCATGAGCACGTTGGACAGAAGTGCAAGAAAAAACAATTTTGCAGCCAAGCGATTGTTATGAGTGGGGAAAAATGCTAAAAAAAATAAATAAATAAATAAATAAATAAATAAAACAAATCTGTGGCTGCCTTCTACACTCAGGTCAGTAAGTAAGAGAGTCAAAAGGAAAGAGCTGCGAGTGCAACGGCGTCCGACTGTTGAGTCATCGAGGTTTTAACATTTTCAGCCAAAATACAAAAATCAAGACGGCACATCTTCCACCTTGACTCTGGAGGAACGGACTTGGCAATAAGTTATTTTAGGTAAGAAGGAGCGAAGAAGTTCAGAGTGTCTGGGAACTTGCTTTTTCCCAGCTTCTGTTTGCAATTTGCAGTGATGATAAAGCAGAGGAAGAAGAAGAAGAGGGGAAAGAGGAGCTGTCACTAAAAATTGGGACAATATTATCCTGTCAAGATTAGTGCAGCACAAAAGTGAAGGCTGCAGTGTTTTTAATATAATACGACTATTTGAATACACTGTGGTATATTTTTAAATGGAAAAAAAAATATTAAATAACCGACTAAGTGTTATCAAAGTGGGAAAAGTCCAAATCTCAAGGCCTCCGATCTCGTCTTTTCCTTCTTGCACGTCGCTCCGGAAGGTCACATGAGGGTGACACTGGCCAGCTGGCCGAGCCGCCGGCGCTCCGTCCCGGACAAAAGGCAGATGCTGTTTTTCCTGCCGCTGCGGCTAATCAGCAGTAAAACACGCCGTCATCGTCCCCCGATGACCTGGCAAAAACATCCTGCCGTCCCGCCGAGTGTCGCCGCTGCCGTCAGCGAATCACTTCTCAGTGACATTCCGAGTATTTAGGGGGACGACGCCTCCGCTTTGATTGTTAGTTCTTTAATTCAAGGCCCATGTCGGGCCCCTAAACATCCATTTGAAGCTGCTGATCATCTAAAATGAGAGTTTTTCTGTCTCCTCCAATTTTCAGCTCAACCCCGTGCGCCGTTTCGCTTCCAAACAAAGTGAAATGCAATTTTTTTTTTTTCACCGCCCGTCAAATTAGTCTTGTAAAATGGGGCGGCTGACAAACGGGGAGCTTATGAAATGGTGGAATTAGGTGCACGGAGAAGCCGTAAAAATGCCGCCAAACAGCTTTGCACTTATGAGCCATTTAGTTGCAGAAGAAAAAAAACATTGAACTCACTCAAAAAGCAACTGCCTGACAGAGGCAGCGGCAATCTGGCGGCCTCTCGCACCTCAGAGGTCACCGATTAGCAGCCGACGGCCGGGAAGCGGGACTCTGCGCCGATAGATCGTCTTCACGGGAAGAAAACACACGCCCACTAAATAAACCCCCGCCGCGAGTCTCTCTCTTGGGAAAGTTTTTCAGCTGCGAAATGTCAAAATGACACGACGGCAGACTAGGAAAACACTCTAATCTGCGACGGCTCGTCAGAGGAAAGTGACACTGACGGGCGATGACGAGCGCCAATGCCTGTCTTGTGTAAACAGCAGCAGGATAAAAGGTGATAATCCAGAGCAAAAGGGGAAAAAAAGGTCTGGTGTTGGTTAACCTTAAGAAAAAGAGTTGAATCACCTCTTAAAAAGATTGGCAGAAGAGAATGAATATCAATATCTGCAGAGTTTATTGAGAAATCATACTTCAAAGTGTGTTCCCACTAAAACTGACTGACAGCCGGCTGGATAACCACCCCATCATACCTGATTTTTTCTGTTTTGTTTTTGGGGGAGCTAATAAAATGCAAGTAAAAGAAATGTAACAGTGGGTGAGTGGAAGCTATTTCACACCACCTGTTTTCAATTTGTCGTAAATCAAAAAAAATAAGTGGCAGAAGAAGAAGAATAAAAGGACACTTCTGGTAAGATTCAAACAGCAGGGCCTGATTGCTTGTTTGATCACAGAGCTGTGAGTGGCTTCCATTCACCTAGTGAATATTTTTATAATATTTACATCGATACGGAAATTCCAAGCACTTGAAAACACTTTCTTAAAATTAAGCCTGCGCGCATCCTGTTGAACAACAAATTTGCCAGCGCAGTGGTTTGATTGAGCTAAAACCTCCTTCTATTCTAACAAGCTGCAAAACAAAAGTCCTTTGTGGCTGCACTGCATTAAATTTGTGGGCAGCAACAAAATAAAAAACAAAAACCAAAGTTGGAGCTCTCGTTTTATTGGGACATGAATCCCAGAGGCGCAGCCTTGAACCCTCGTCGCCGGCGGCCACTTATAATTTCTATTGTCTATTTAATAGTGTGGCTAATAAAAACGCAAAAACAAACCATCGCTAAGAAAAACAAAAAAACAAATGCATAGACAGTTGGGGCGGTTTCATGATGTTAAACAACCAGATGGTTGGGAGGAGAAGAGAAAAACATCATGAAACACTGAAAAACAAACTAAAAATGAACTAATGATATTAATGACAACGTGTCGATCGATTCAGTGATTTCTGATGTCAGTGGCTCTCTGACGGTGTGATGAACCGACGGTGAATTAGATGACTCAGGAAAAAATAAATAAAAAATTTGACGACTTACATGGAGGTGGACTTTGGCGTTGAGGGCGTCCACGATGTAGTACTTGTACGGCGAGGTGAGGATGAGGATGGTCGGCTTGGCGTTCTCCATTTTCAGGTCGAACATGTTGCTATCCTGAGAAAAAACAAAAAAAATTTGTTTAAAAAAAAAATTAATGCTTGTCAAATCCATCCAATACATTTCACATCTACCTGCGTGAAGCGGCAGGCATGAAGAAAGGACAACGTCAAAAAGGACTTTTGAAGGTGACGGTCACAAAAAACGAGCCAATCGCACTTCTACACCTTCATTGGAGCCACTTGTTGGCAACGACGAACACTCCATGTCGCCCCCTGGTGGCGGACTTTAACAAAACTCTTGCCCAAAGCTCGTCAGGGAGGCGAAATGAGCCTTTAAGGGCTGCCTGTGCTTTAACTGTGCAAATATAAACACTTTCCACTCCTGCAGTATCCAACAATGATGCAACAGTGCAAACCCCTGACGACACACACACACACACACACACACACACACACACACACACACACACACACAGAGGCAGATTAAGCAGCAGCTCAGACACGTTGCAAGTGTCGCAACAGGCTCCAAATCTGCCCGCGAGCTCCGGGGTCTTGGCGTTTACGACGGCGTCGAAAGGCAGAGATAGTTTGGCGGCCGGTATAAATCTGCAGGTGGAGCCCCGGGTCTGATTAGGAACACAAACAAGTCGTGTCGCGCAATGATTCCTTCCCAACAGCAAAGCCATCCACACGGGCACCACCGTTGTCGGCAGTAATGAGCTTTTGTGCGAGGAGTGAAACTAAAGTCAATCCCTGAGAAGAGGAAAAGGATTCCAGAGTATTATTTTTAAGGGTTGTACTTGGAAAGTTTCACAGTTCCTTCCATTGCAGCACCTACGACATGCCTGTGTTGCCATCAATTCGCAATGACGAACGTGAAGTTTTCTGAATTTGGAATCACTGCTTCTTGATGCAACGTTCCGCAAACTCAACGCATTCCACGGTTTCGTGTAACTGAAATTTCGCAAAGTGTCGCTTATACTTCCCTCAAACTGCTAATGGAATCCCTACACATGATGGCAACAAGGTTTTACAATAGCTTGAGCTCAATGCCGGGGCAGAAAACAGCAGCATCCTGATTGGCTGAAGAAGAAGAAAGTATTCCCAATTCGCCTGAACCCCGCATTCATCCACCGAACATCCAAACAGGCTCCTGTTGCTTTGACTTTAAGACCCGCTGGCAAGAGGCATCCTCCGCCCGCACCTCCGCTGCTCCCCGGAGGCGACGATGCCAATTAGACGATGTGCCGCGGCGGCAGCTTCGCAGGTAATTTGTTCACCGTTGGCTGCAATAATGTCATGGTACTTTTTAAAGCACTCGTTTCAAACTCTTCAATCCACGTGGAAAGGCCACTGTCACTGCAGCAAACATGCTGCGACGTTTAGGCAGCTAAAAATAAAAAATTAAAACGTGAAGGGTTTTGATAAAAAACAAGTTTTTGAAGCTGAGGATTTCTGAGGAGAGGAGCTGGGTGTTGATGCGACGCACCGAGTGATTCCGCCTTCAAAGGTGCCGCAGCAATAGGAAGAAACAAAGGGGCTCCTTTCTTATTAAATAAGACCGATGGAGAGCGTCGGTCCTTCGGGCGCCGTGCAGGAGAACGCTCGAGGCAAAGTGCGAGCGAGTCCTCAGCGAGACGGCAACACCCAATCAGCCAGGCCTGATTCGGCCCGTCCCGGATGATGAAGAGTAAAAAAAGAGCGGATGGTTTCCGCAGCTTGTAAGCCACCGGTGCAGGTGGAGTGTCATTAAACAAACAGACCTCGGGTTGATGGTGTCGAGAGACATTTTGCTCGCAGCAAGCGTCGAGTTTAAAAATAGTTCCCACAGCTGCTGCTGCTGCTTAGCGCCGCGCAAGTTCCTTTTCTTGCCCTATTTTACTGCTAAAAAAGAAAAAATAAGAAAAGGGAAAAAAAAAAAATGAGTGGCGCATGTGACAATTATTCTTGTTTCTCGCAGCCATGAAATGTTAACACAAAATGCCTCCCCCCACCCGATAACACCCCTCCAAAAAAAAAAGAATGCCAGTCATCTGAGGACTCCTCCTGTGAAGACGCGAAGCCGCCGTTGCCGCTTGCCTCCGTATTGACAGAGACATTAATGAGGTAATGCAGACCAGTTCCCGTTCTCCCGCCACGGCAGTGCCAGTCAATACGGAGATAAAGTCAAAAGCAATTCAGGAGGTATCAAAATGCAACACGCGGATGAGATACATTCAGCGTTTCTTAATACGCGTTCTGGGCAAAAAAGTCTTTGTGTCGCGGCAAATGCGATAAATCCCAGTTAGGACACAAATTCCGTGCGGGAGAGGGGGGTTGTTTGGGTTCAAGTATGAAGCTTTACCAACAAACTAGGCCGATGGCATATTTCCTCAATCCTATTGGATTAAAGGTATCGAGCCAGAGCGCAAAATAGGTGCATGGAAATGGAGAGTTTGGCTTAAGCCAATGCAACTTCTTGCATTCCAGCAGTCCAATCAGATGCAATGCTTTTAAAGGCTCAACATGCTTGCTGATGTCTTTAGCAGCAGACGCCTTCAGCATTTTCTTGCTGGCCATTTCACAATGGGCCAGCAATGAGCTGTGGCTCCTAGGCCTCACAAATCCCGCCCCTTTGTAAGGAGGAAGCCGATTGGTTGTTGACTTTGCGAGACAGATGAGCCAGATCAGCTAAAATCAGCTGCAAGGTCACGCAGGGTGACCACGTTTTGATTACCGAAAGCCAGGACACTGGGCCCCACAATGACACAGTGAAAGTTTACTGAAAGATATCAATATATTTAAAAGTATTCCTCCTCTGTGTGTGTCCAGGACATATTCCTGGACGTTCTGGACCTTTGGTCTCCCTAAAGGTCAAGCAAAACTAGCGCTTCTGCACATGGACGTTCTATGTATATACGAACCGTGTTGACTTTTTTTGTTACTTAATTTTACACATAATGTAATAGCTCATTAGCTACTTTACAGCTGAGGGTAACACAATGATGATGTGATTTGCTAATCACCACCGCAGTCACTCCATGAATCAGCCTTAATTGCTATGCTCGGCGCGTCGCGAGCGTAAAGCGAGCACCGCTGGGTTTGGATTTAAGTGGCGGCGGTAAACCTTTTCACGGCGCAATAATAAGTCTGGGAGGTTTCCTTCTAATAAATCCACACTTTTTAATTACTTTTACTTCTGTAATATACAGACCATAATTGGGTTTGCCCGAGTAAAAGTCTTGTGGATTCGTAAGCGGCGCCGTTATTCTTTTATTTATTTATTTATTTATTTATTTATTTGGGTGGGAGGCCAGGACTCGCACCAGTCAAGAGATCCAACACGTCTCCGCCGCATCTGTTTCGGTTTTTACCCCTCGCAAAATAATTCATAATCTCACTTCCACCCATTTGCGCTCCGTTTATTCGGAGGTGGACCTGTTCCAGAGCCGCGGCCTGCTGCGGAGACAATGAGCGTGTTGCTGCGGGGGATGAGGGAGGAGGTGGAGAGACGGTGCGAATCCCGAATAATAAATTCATTTCCCGGCTACCTGGCGCTGCGCGGGCTCCATGAGAGAGTGCGGCGATGAGCCGGGGCGGCGGACGTTTTCAGAGCGAAACAGAACAAATTAGGTCTAAGGAGACGTCAACAAATTGCCTATTAGCAAAACACAGATGTATTGGAGAGAAGGAGAGAGAGGCCGGCACACCCCGCGTAGCAGAGAGAGGGAGTCATCAGTCACCACAGCACAAAGAGGGGGAGGCTCGTGCACGCACGTACACAAACACGCACACGAGCACGCTCGCATCATCGTGTCGCCGATGTCTTGTAAGGAGTCGGCTTTTGCATAATGGCTGCTGCACCTCATTAACGCCTCTTGTCCTCTTTAAGAAACAATGTCCAAAGGTGGCGCTGCATCCCCAGGAGCAAACACTGACATTTGTTCCCCGAGCTGTCAGGGACGGAGCAAACATCAGAGGGAAAACAACTGGCTGCTTGTTCTGGGCCTCGCCTCTTGTTCCTGTGAGTCTTTGTGATGTTTTATCATCGTTTTTTCTTTTATTCTCTTTTCGTTGGGGGGGATCAGAATTGTGACGTGGACCAGCCGCCTCCTGATTCGCACCGAATTAAATCGATCCAAAAACCAACCCAGTGTGGATTGTGGAGTGTAGACGGTTGACAATGTTTCGGAACTGAACCTTCATCAATCTTCAAGGTCTTCATCAACCGTTATCTGACACCGATGATCTGATTGGGTTTGATTGGGTTGGCTGTTTATTGGCTTTAGACATTCCCAGGCTTTTCCTTTTTTTTGTAGAAGACCAACCATCAGTTGTCTGGAAAAGTTTGCAAAAGATATTTCACAGACGACGCGCCGATTTGGTTTTGATTCAACAGAGAAGATCGATGCATCTCATCCCCATCTGACGCTAAAACAACATCAATCTTCGTCGAAGACGGACAGATTTCCCACCGGAGGGCTACGAAGACGAGCCGGGAGGCACAAAACAGCCTTTAAACCAAAGTCTTGTCTTTCTATAAATACCTCCTCCACTTCTGCGTCTCTCTCCAGCGTGCAGCCAGTGAGTGAATAGCGCTTCCTCCACAGTTCACGGCGAGATAACCCGGCTCGCATTTTTCCTTAAATACTCCTTCCTAATGAGCCTCATTGTCTTTCTGCCTGGTTTCCACTCGTCCGCCACGCTCATTCTTCCAGTTTTTGAAAACTCCCAGTGATGACTCGACCCTGATCACTCACCTTTAGCTACTTTTTGTCCCTGCGCTTTCAAGATACAATTGTTTTGTCTTTTTTTTTTTCATTTCAGTCTCCTTTCATTTTTTTCTTTTCCTTGAAGGGCCGTTGCGGATGCAGTTTCCAGTTATTCTTTTGGCTCGCTCTCCCCTCACTTGAATTGGCTCCGCTGGTCCAGTCTCGGGCCTCGCGCCAAGACTCCGGTAGCCGGAGTCGCCATGTGACATCAATGGGGTTTTTGTACGAGCGGCTCCTCCCTGCGAGTTTCTCCTCGCGTGCGGCGGCTCCTTGATTCTCTTTGCAGCCAAACTGAGCCGGTCGGCTGTGTCTGGGAGTCGGAACAAAAGGCACAACACAAAAAAAGAGGCAGGAAAGACTGCGATTTTAAAGGGCGGGGGGGGGGGGGAAGCGCCCCCCCATCTGACTAGACAGTTTGGCAGGGGATGAAGACGCTCACCATCCTCCACAAATAAAAACTCTGCTTGGAGGAGACAGTCGAGAGCAGATAAGAGCGCCGTGTCAGGAGATCTTCGTCCACTTCCTCTCCCTCATTTGATAAAAAAAAGCATGCAACACCCACTCACCTTCCCACCAGAGCGCGGAATTTGTTAACACTGCACACCAACCGTTGCATCGCACGCACCCGCGGCCAAGTTCCTCCCACGGAACCAACACCAATTTGTTCGATCTCAAACGTTTTGTTTGGGGGTTTTTTTTGTCTTTTCTTGCTCTTCAACACATCGCGAAGTGCTTTCACTCCTGATAGGAGCCGAGTGGCGCCAGGGAGCCGTTTCCCCTCATAGATATGCTTTAAATCTCTTTGGTCATTAGAGAACTTTTTGTTTTGTTTTTTTCCCTCCTCTACTCGCTCTTTCTGGGCCATTAAATACGACGCAACAGTGAAGTCCATTAAATGTGACTCGGCAAAAGAAGAGGAATATTTCTACAAAAATCTTTTAAGGGCAAAAGATGACTGTGCCTGCTTGTGCGGCAGCGGAACTCTTAATTAAGGAGAAAATAATGGAGAAATTCACATCTCCTGTCAGTGCCAGACCGTGGACGCCTCACCGATCCACCGGGCAGAACCAACTGATCTGAAATCAGTACTGACACATGATTGGATGCATTAATAATGGGCGTGTCTCTGCCTGCCAGATTGCCAGATTTAGCGTGCATCCACAATTAAAAGATCAGGGAAAAATGTGGGAAAAACTGTGTTCTCATTACTCTTAATGTCACCGCTCAGACCAATAGGAAGCCTCCAGCTGTTATTACTGGATAAAAAACAAAATGTAACTGGTCTGCTTGTATATGATCTCGTCCAGTCACCTCCCAAGTGTCGCCCCAAGTGACACTTCTCACTGGATTCGTCACCAGATGGATGTGCGAGATAAATCCACATCACCCGGAAAGTGTTCCGGGTTCGAATGTTTATTCCTTCAGCACGTCGAGGGTTTTCATTTGAAAAAAGAATTTTGCACAAAAAAAAAAACACCTCTCAGTAAGCTTTCCCAGGAGTAGCTAAAGGATTTATAGAGGTTACGGATTCGGGCAAGCGTGCTGTTGCTTCTGATGCCAGACTGCACTTTTCACACATCTGTTCCTCTCTTTCATAATCCAGAGCAAATGAAAAATAATGACTAGCAAAGTGGAAAAACAGAAGAGGCAAGGAGAAAAAAAAAGAGAAAACAAAAATGAACGCGCAGCAGTTGCTCTGACAGGAGTTATGTGAAAGTATTACATAAACAACTCTCAGGACAAACTGGTGAAGTAAACAAAACGGGACGTGCCGATAAAGAAATGACTAATGTGGGCTGATCAAAAACATTGGACAGTGAAAAATTGGAGACGGCGACGTAAAGAAAAACAATGTATAGATTAAAAGTTTCTCTCTTCGCCACATTTGGGTGAGTTTTACGAAATGAAAATGTTATTTTCACTAACTTTCTCTTTGACACTGAAGTCCGTTCGGTGCAAATAAGAAATAAATAAATACATAAATAAAAAGCCTGCTGTGCTGAGAAACATTCATGTTCTTGCTCTTGTCTGGCATCTGTTAAGAGTTAGCTGGTTTTTTTTTTTTTTGGCAGATAAAGGTTGAACATGGGCATCGAGCACGTTTACATTTCAAGCGTGTGGGCTGAGGCTTTTGGCTACAGGCAACTTCTGCACACACACACAAAAAAAAAAGGCCCTACACGTAGAACAAACGCACCAAATAGATTTGCGAGGATATTTATCTAGTGCTGCAGTTTTGTGGCAAAAAAAAAAACAACAAAAAAAACATCCATCGTCTCAGCGGACAGTCGGCGAAAGAATCTGGGCAGTGGAGGGAGATTTTTTTTTCACCCCCTCTCTTTTTTTTCCCAATCCAAACCTACTTCCTCGAGAAAAGCCGTCAACTTCAATGCAGCAAAATGAAACTCAATGGCAAACATTTAAGCAGATACAGTTTTTAAAGCTGCCTCTTGTGTAACTGTGCGCCTTAAGCGGAGAGGAGTGCCAGAGAAGTTTGGAGAACTCGCTTTTTTAAACATATGTGTATATTTTTTTCCACAATTCAAAAACCTGATATAACCTCTCTGTTCAGCTACAAGGTCACATGGTCTATTAGAATTTATGCAACACCGCAACACCGTCACGCTATCTCGCGGTGCATTCAATCGAAGTATTGCAAATCCCTTATCCAGCATCGACAGCATCTGGAGTGTCACAGAGCCCGTCACTTTTAATTTAAAATAAATAAACAGATAAAAGAGGCAAAACTAGCCACGAGTCCGCTATGGTTCCAAAGACAGTTGAATGGAAAGGTTGTTTTTGTTTAACTGCGTCCAGGCTTCCATGCTAATGTCTTTCCCATATTCCTCCATGCGGCTCGCAACCGTTTCTTCCTTCCTTCCTTCCTTCCTTCGCTCACAACTAAACTGCTCACGACATTCCGCCTCTTCGTGCGTACAGGAATCCAGGAGGAAAAGAAAAAACGAAGACCGATTGCAAAAGCTTGGATTGCGGCCAAGGGAAAGGACGAGCGAAAGGCTTCCGAGCCGAAGTCCGAGCGATCCCGCCAGCATGCAAGGTCACAAAATACGCTCGTTAGTTTGGGGGGAAAACGGACAAAGTCACATTAAACTCTGTTGTTTCTCCTTTTTTTTCCTGCCTACGGTCGCATCCCTTCTGCATTTTTTTTTTTTGCTTGTACCACCTCTCAAAAGGTCATTCCTACCGCAGTGTCGAGTCAGCTCGTCCCGACTCTCCCCCAACCCATCCAGCTGCGGAGTGTTTGCGGTCGGCCTCATTACGGAGCCAGAACCCGGCCGGACAATCTCATCCCGCCTTTCCCGCCAATAAAAAACATGAGCTTGCGTGACCATCTGCATCTGCCGGGCACGGGCGCTAGCCGCCGTTATGTTGACTCTCTCTCTCCAAGATCTGCGCTGTATTTTATTTATTTTTTTTCTGATAAATTGGTCACCTTGCTTGTCAGCAGCCTGCCATGTTTTACAGCCCGGAGGCAAAATAAATAAATAAATAAATAAATAAATAATAAAATGCTGCAACGGTGAGATTACTCTCGTGAACTCACCTCCACCTTTAGCTGCAAATAATGTTTCATGCGGTCGAAGGTGTGCGTTGCGACAGCTGCTAGTTCAAACAGATCCCCCCCCCCCTCCACCACCACCGATAACTCTGAGTGACACGTTCTGATTTGTGTTAAACATGCGCTGACCATTATGCGGCCGGGCCACCTGGGTCCCCCCTGCCTCCCGACGCCACCGCTTCCCGACACGCCGCGCCGTCCGCCGGAATGGACGTTTAATGAGCAGGTGATAAGACGGGGGAAGCTCGGCGTTTGATTCTGGCGAGCCGAAATGTCAGCGTGACAGACAGCCGCGCTGTCGATTAGCCGGCAATTTAAATGTTCCTTTGCGGGGTTTTCGCCTTTGAAATTCCTCCGTGGAGGACTGAGGAAAATTCAGTCCGCCTTCTCGAACTTTGCCCAACTATTGAAAGAGGGAAGGCTTATTAGCGGCGTTTGTTAAATTTAGCCTTCCCGCCTTCCGAAGGTCCAACACAGACTGACTTCAAATGATCTTCAAGCGTCCCAGCGAGGAGCCGTAATCCGGTTCCAATCACACCTGCATATTACACCAGCATATTTATTGTGTTTTTTTCACTTGGTATTTAATGACAAACAGGCATAAAGGTTTGGCCCAGCTTCCAATTCCTGCTTCCCATTGTAATCGTTTTTTTCTGTCATAAAATAAAAACCACAAAACATTTTCTCGCAGAACAAACTCGAGGCAAACTTAAACTTAGACCCAGTTTCTAACCTTTGCGTAAATGCTGCGGCCTGCTCGCCACCTCATTTGTATAACCTTGACCTTGGCTCACCGTGTTGCCGGTCACTTTGAGAATGTGGACCTCAACCGCGTCATCTTGGACGAAGCTGGTCCAGCAGCCAATTAGCATGTGCTTGGTGGAGATCCACTGGCTTGAAGCAGCCGCCTTCGGATTACACGTTTGGAGCGAGGCTGGAAAAGAAGGTGGAGAGAGAGAGAGAGAGAGAGAGATCTCAGGGTCACTTTCTTCTGAAGCATTTGCAACACGGTGAACAAATAACAAGCAGTCGTTTCCATTTATTGATTCAATGAGCCAACCTGGAGGAAAGTAAGACAAATGCATTCGTAGCAAATTTCAAGGATTTTCATTTTACACTTCAACACTACTGTAAGCGACGACACGGAAAGGAAATTTCAGGGTGAAAGATAATAAATAGACTCACATGAATCAGAGAGTTAAATTAAGACATAAAACAATCTCCTACAAAAAAAAAAACATTCCAATGTTTTTCAAAAAATAATAATAAAATGTCCACTTTTTGCTTGCTTTTCTTACCAGAAATTAAATATCCCACTTTAAAAAAAAAAAAAAAAAATCAGCCCTTTATGATGTCACAAAGGGTTAAGGTTAGACTTCAGGTTTTCTTTCTGAAGTTAGTGACAAACACCACCATTCAAGGTGTTGGCGACGGCCACCGAAATTACATAGGTTTTGGCTCCTCTCAAACATGGAGGCTTTATCAAAGCATCAAATTTAGCATTGGGGGTTCTAAACAGAGGGCTAAATCCTAACATGACTTTTAGTCTCTTCCGGGAGTAGAGGATGAAAAATAAGGACCGGTATCAGCTGGTCCAGAACGGGCCCTTTCAAGACATATTGGCCCGATATTGTTGGTCATGGTTTGTGTGAGGCCCTCCCTTTACTCCTATTGTATGGATGTCCGATGTGTGGGTAGCAGTATATTGTTTAAAAGGAAAAGAAAAAAAATTATATGAAAAAAAAATTAGATTCTGCCAGCTCAGGTTTATCAGGCACGTCAGGATCCCGGACCACAGTCATCCATCAGGCTGCACTCGGCTGTTTAACCCGGGAATTCGCGTCTCTGGAGGATGAATTAATCGAGCCGAGGCTGCTCGGTCATGGATGGGGTTGGAAATAAACGCCTGCCGTTTGACCCGAGCCGTGGCGCTCCGTGCGTACATGAGCGAGCGCTTCAGAGCGAGGACGTGTCTGAAGTCGGCTGGCGGGAGAGACGTTTCGGCAGCGGGCGAAGCCGGCCGACGAGCTGCGAGGAGGTCAACCCTCTCTTCCATCCACCCTCAATCGGAGGAACGCCCCCACCCCGGCATTCACCTTCTGCCGATAAGATAGGAAAAGGGTGGAACTGGGCCATCCGGCGTCTTGACACTAGGACACAGTCATGACCTGGATTCGCTCCATCAGCAGGAGAACTTGCAGCCTCGCACTGTAAATATTACAGCGGTGCCAAACTAAATCAGTTTTTATCTCTTTATTGTTCTCCCTTGACCCCAGTGGAGAACAATGCGCAGTTAATTATCTGGAAAAAAAAATGCACATTTAGTTTAGCCCTCTGTTTACAGCGTGCTGCATCAAATCCGACAGGTTTTGTCTGGTGCTCCATCATGAGAGAGAAACATCAGTTTCTGCCAGCGTCTCGTCGGAGGCAGAAAGGAGGAGAAGAAGGAAGGAAAGGGTTAATAGGAAATTGCAGAGTCTGGAAGGTCAACAGGATGTGCCGTATTTAGAATGCCGCGCTAATCAAAGACCTTGGGTGCAGGCAATGTCACCACTAGAGTGGACAGAGAGGGAGATAGAGAGCAGATAGAAAGTGATGAATGCAGCCTTTTTTTCTCTCTTTCTTTCTTGAAAAAAAAGGAAAAAAACACACATTCAAGAGGGAGAACACGTTACATAATCTGCTCTTTTCTGGCTGCCCAAGCTGTTGTGGAGCCCTTTTGTTCGCTTCATGTGTTTGTCCGTATGAGACCTCTGACCCACCACGTCCCCGCCGGAGACGCACGAGTGCTGCCCACATAATATTTTAATCTGATTAGCACAGATTTGGCAGCAACAATAACTCCAGAGCTGCCTTTTTTGTGGGGGTTTTGTGTTTGTTTTGGTTTTGTGCTCGTGTCCTCTTGGAAGCACTTTTACCTCTCGTTTGAAGTAGCGGCACGGCAGCAAACTACTTTTGCAGCATTTTGCACGAAAGTCGGAGGCGAGTGGCGGGATGTCGGAGGGCCCTCGGGCCTCCAGGGGCCTTCAGATGTTTTTCTCTGCAAATTAAGACAGACGAGTCATCCCTTTCCATCCTCTCCTTTCCTGCCTCTTCGCAAAAGGTCACGGCACCGTTTCCTGTTTTTCCCGCTTTGCCGCTCGACGCTAAATGTCTGTTGCTCAGTGTCCACCGCCGTAAAGTTACCCCCCACCCTCACCACCACTCGCCTCTCTGACAGAGCCAACAGCCCGTGTCTGTCGCCCCTGAGGTCTCACCATAAATCACAGCCACTGCGCAAGAGTGAGGCCGCTCGTGTGTGTGTGTGTGTGTGTGTGTGTGTGTGTGTGTGTGTGTGTGTGTGTGTGTGTGTGTGTGTGTGTGTGTGTGTGTGTGTGTTGCCAGTTTTCCGAGAGTCATCGTCCAATATGAAGAACATTCATTTTTGCCCCCTTGACCCCGGAAATGCCAATGGCCTCGCTAAGCGGTCTGCTGGTAAATGAGGTATAGAAGAACCATTCCAACCCCCCCCCCCGACCACCCCCCCCACCCCCCCTCTTATCTCCTCACATCAGTTTCCCGGCGCCCCCTCCCCCCTTCCATGAGAAGACATGTTTATGGATGCCGGCGATTTCCATTTAGATGTTAGGTATGACGGCTGGCGGTGGGGTGGGGGTGGGGATGGCGGGGGGGCAAAGAGATACGAATTTGAAAACATAATGGGCCATTAGGGAGCGTGGAAAATGGCAGCGATTCATAAAAAAGTGCATCCAACCGGCTTTGACCCAGAGGTTCTCTTTTTCTTTTTTTTATTGTTTTTTTTCCGTGTTCAGTCCTGATGCAGATTCTGTTTAAGCCACTCCAGCCGCCACATCGAGTCGATTGATTTGCCCAAACGCGCTCCTGCTAATTATCTTATTAACGACGTCGAACGGCAAAATCTGTATTTTAAACAGCAACATTTATTGTAGCCTAGAACTGTTTTTTTTTTTTTTTTTTTTAATGGAACACCGCATTAAATTGATAAATAGCTGCTACAATAAAAAGGCCAAGTGCTAAGCCAGAAATCAATAGCTGACACTTTGCTGCAGAGTGAAGCACTCTTCGGGGAGGCGGCCTGACTCGCAGCGTGCAGCGCCGTCGGGCTCCCCGGGCAGCGGGAGTTGTCGCTAACGAGGAAAGTTGGGATCCCTGTCTGGCAACTTCACACCTCCGTAGTGCAGGGGTGATGCTATTCTTGAAGGAGTGTTTGGCATTTCGCTCCTTTTCTATGTGATGGTGACATTTTCTAATCCACATAACCAACCTGGAGTCTCCACAGAGGGAAGGAATTCCAGGAAGACCACAGCGGCCGAGGAGTCATGCATGGAGTGGCCATGCACACACACAAAAAAAACAGGAGGAGGAGGAGGAGGAGGAGAAGAAGAAGAAGAAGGAGAAGGAGAAGGAGAAGGAGGAGAGAAGAAGAAGAAGAAGAAGAAGAAGAAGAAACCATGGCATGTTTTCATACAGCTGCTGTGGGGAGGACAGGTTGGACCAACTGCGGAAGGTCACATCAAGTTTGGAATATCATTATTCTGAGACAAGTTCTACTCCTTTATCTTCTGCAGAGACATCACGATTTTTTTTTTTTGAAAGATTTTCCTCAGTTTGTGAGCAAGGCCACACTGAGCTTCTGTTGTATTGGCAAAAGGACAGAATGGACGGCCTCCACCAGTCGAGAAGGAACACGTGGGAGACATTTCCATTTGTGAAAAAAGTTCTCTTTAACCCTCTAATCCAGAAAAAAATGAGCAAGCAAGCTTGAGCTCCGTCAGAGCACAGCTGGAGCGTCTCATTCAAGGGTTGCTCAAGACTTTAATGTCATTTGTGATAACCGGGGGGGTGGGAGAAGCACTCCGCAGCTCAGCCTTCATGTATTCCAGACTCTTAGGACCTTCGCTGAGGAGCCGGCAGCACCGGCTGGAGCCACTCAGCCAGGGATTGCTCAAGACTTGAAGGTGATTAATCTTCATGGAGGGGTTTCTGGGAAGGCCCCCACGGTGTCGACATCCTGTATTTCCCCTTCTCCCGCTGCCTTCTCGAGAACGAGCAGGCTGCCGGCCGCTGGCACCGACGGCCGCTTCCCTCTTTCTGGGGCTCATCGCGCAAATCTATAACAGCAGCCACACAAACACCTGAAGGACCTTTTTATTACAGGGGAAGATGGCATTAAATTGTTGCAACTCGTGAGCAGCGCCCCCCTCCCCATCACTACCCCACCCCACCCCACAACCCAAGCGCACTGAATTATTGCAAACGGCACACAACGCAATTATCGTTTCGCATGCTAGCATTATGTTAATGAGAAAAACAGAGTGTTTATTTCTGCCCACTTTAAGGGAGCAAACCAGAATCGGTGTTATTTCAGCGCGAGCGGGCAGAGCGAACTGCAGGTAGGAAATGTGGAGTGGCGACAAAGATTAAATTGCCGCTCTTCCGCTCGTTTGCGTGCACCATAATTGAAAAAAGGTGAAGCAACTCTGATGTGGAGGGGGGAGAAAAATATAATACATGTAACAATAAAATGGAAATAGCTGAGAAGTAACATTACGGCTGCAGGAAATGACAGCGTGGCTCCTCTCTGTCTAGAACAGCTCAGAAAGCAGAAGTATAATAATGGAAAAAAAAACTGCCACTGTATATCTGTCCGGCCAGAGTGACTGGTTGAGTTACTTCAGGGTAAGAGCTAAAATGAATGAACGTGGGTAAAAGTTGCAGTCGTGAGCGAGAGAGAGAGAGACCTTGTTAAAGACAAATTCATTCATTCATTCATCTTCTATACCCGCTTCTTCCTGAGCTCAGGGTCACGGGGGTCTGCTGGAGCCTATCCCAGCTGTCTTAGGGCGAAGGCAGGGTGACACCCTGGACAAGTCGCCAGTTCATCGCAGGGCCACATAGAGACAAACAACCATTCACACTCACATGCACACCTATGGACAATTTAGAGTGTTCAATTGACCTGACATGCATGTTTTTCGTGGGAGGAAGCCGGAGAACCCGGAGAGAGACACGGGAGAACATGCAAACTCCACACAGAAAGGTCCCAGGCCGGGCCCCGGAATCGAACCCACGACCTTCTTGCTGTGAGGCGGCAGCGCTAACCACTGCGCCACCGTGTCAAGACAAATTCAACCGATGGAAAAAGAAAAAAGTCTAACAGTGAGCAACAGGTGCACAGACTGACGCAGAATGCGAAGCCTGTTGCGTGTCCTGGGTCCACTCCTCGCACAGCAGTGGGGTGGGGGGGGGGGGTCTGGCAAAATGATCAATTTGTCAGGGTAAAATTAGATAGAAATGAATGGGAAACGCCAAACGGATCAGAACAAAAGAAGAAACAGCGTATTATTGCGGATCTGCTGGTAGTCCTGTTACTGCTGCTTCTCAACAGCCTTGGAGGTGTCTGACCAGCACGCCGCCGCCTTGCTGTGGTGCTTCAGCGTTTTATTGAGATGCCAGCCGGAAGCTGGCGGCACACTGTTGGCCCTCGAATTGTTTCATACCACGTTGTGCCAGAAGAAGCAAAAAAATAAATAAATAAATAAAAATCTACTGCCATTTTTTCCCCCGCCACATAACTTCAACGCGAAGAATGAGAAGCCACGGTTAAGTCGGCGTGCGAAAGAGCAGCGGTCGTTCGCCGGGGGTGCAAGATTCAAAAAAAAAAAAGAAGAAGAAGAAGAAGAACGGAGGACCATTAGAAGCCGGAGCCGACGAGCGCTGCCGCCTCTCAAAGGAGGGGGAGCGAAAGAGAGATAGAGAGAGAGGAGAGACACAGGAGGGGGGAAACCCTGACGGCAGGCACCGCCAAGACCAACTGTCTCCCTCGGCCCCTCGGGACGGAGTAAACTGTTTGTGTCTGGGGTCAGATGACGGAGTCGCCATGGGGGTGGGGTCAGCCGACCCTATCACAGTCTCTAGGAGAGGGAGCCGGGCCAGCTTCAAGGCTGGTCCCAAGTCTCCCTCTCCCTCTCTCTCTCTTCCTACTGGGCTCCACGCACACACAGTAACACACACACACACACACACACACCTATTGTCCCGGCGTTTCCGCGGCTGCAGATTGAGGCCTGACCATCCACAGGAAGGTAAACAAGGTCTTATCAGTGCTCTGCAGGGGCCTGCACTGTCCCCTGGCCTCTCACCCCAGTGAGCACTGCACATTACACACCAGCTTCCTGCCCATCTCACCTCCCCCTCAACTCCCCCCTACAGCCAATTTTTTTTTCTTCTTTTTTTTGCTGATTAGTCTTGTCAGTTTTGCATGGCGTCGCCGCCGCTTTGAGCCGCCGGGTCTCGTCCCCCCACCCCCCCGCCCCACATCACGCCACCTCTGTTTACACCTCTGGGAGCCATTCGTCCGTCGTCTCGCCGCCGTCGTCGGAAGTCGTCTGAACAACAAGTCCAGCGGCTGCAGCGGCGGCATGTGGATGGAAGGTCTGCGGCCGACTTCCTCCACCCGCCACCGTCCTCTGTTCTCCTCTGTTCTCCTCTGTTCTCCTCTGTTCTCCTCTGCCGGCTCGAGCGTCAAGCCACAAAAGGCAATTCTTCCTCCGACGCACCCGTGCAATGACTTCACTGGTTGAGGACTCAATCTGGAGGACCACTCGTTTGTTTTTGGCTCCAAATACTCTGTAGCAAATTTCTTTTTTAATTGGCAAAAATCAGCATCTGGCTAACGAGGGAAAAAAAACACAAAATGAAAGGAGCAGAAGCCACAGAGCTAAAGTTGATGTTTAAGAGTTTAGTGGCTGCAGGGTTGAAAGTTGAAAGTTGAGTTTCAACATTAAAAGTTGATAACGGACTTACAGGAATTCATTTCCACAGGAATTGGATCTGCATCAAGTTGTGTTTCTTTGGAATCTCTTGACCTTAAGCTTCTGATTGCCATCATCTTGACTATGATAATTTTTGTTTTACTTAAGTACTTGAATCAATAACGGGATGGTTAAAGATCAAAGGTCTCCTCTCTTCTCCACTCAAGACAGAATGTTAAGCCACAAAAGATATTCCTTCGACGCAGAAACGTACGAGCATGTGCGCTGGGGCTTCTTTTATTTAGCGTGTAACACGCAGATGGGAGAGATGCATCGCCGCCGTCACGGCTTTGCATGTAATCTCAGGTGATCCGTCATGTTACATAGCAACTATACAGCGCCACTTTTTCTCCATTTTACCGGCGAGACGTAATTCATCATTGAAGCTCTAATTGCAGAGCAGACAAGCTAATCTAGCGTGTGAAATGCTAGCCGCGGGTAAGACGTAGCGGACCGTGGGGCCTCCGAGATTCATTTTCGGGTGCAAACGGCAGAGGTCAGTGGGGTTTATTCACCCGTTTGCGAGTAAATGTTACCGCTCGCCGGGATTAGACGGGCGTCCTGATGAAGGAGTCGGGCGTGAAACCAAAAGAGAGGCGCTACACCCTCCCACTTTGATTTGCAGCTTTCAAGAAAAAAAAAAAATTCAAAAATAACTCCCTCCACAAGACCAGTACGTCGACCTCACTTAAAGAGAATCTATTTCCCATTAGCATGTGTAGGAAAACACAGAATGTACAAGACTCAGTTCAAAGACGAGTCGGGATAGTTTAAATTGATGCGGCGCCTGCCAAAAAAAAAAAAAAAGAACAAAAAGATTGGGAGGAAAAAAAAAGAAACAATCAAGCAGATCTCCGAAGCGGTTTCAGGTCTGTGATTTCACTGCCGCCCTCGGACTGATGAAAGAGTCCGGACGGCGACGGCTGCTCTGACAAGTGCGGCTTTATTCTCTCCGGCTCGTGTTTAAAGGCTTATCAAGCATCCCGAGTTTGACTGCTGGATGTGTTGTAGTTGCAGGATATGAGCAGCATTAAAATAATCTGTCAGCCGTCTTGAGGGGAGGAGGATGGGGAGAATTCTCTCTTTTTTTTTTTGGTTATTCCAGTCACACATTCTGCTTTCTAGCACATCACAGGCACATGAGCAGAATTTGAAAAAATATATATATAAAAGTCCAAAGCTAGTGAAGGTTTTCACATTTAGTGAACGCACACAGAGTCAGACATCAGAGGCAGATCCTAAGCCCGACTCACCCCCCCGCCTGAATACACACAGACCGTTTCTGGCACCTGAATCAACAGGAAAACTACCCACCCAGTGCTTGAATCAAGAGCTTCTACCGTTACACAACACAGTTGAACCGCACGCTGCTCGCCTCGCCGGACCCCGAAGAGCCTTTGAAGAGAACGGCTTTTGTCTGCGCTAAAAGACAGTGTTGCAGTTTACAGCACCACACACTATTTCTCGGGAGCAGGCAGCCCAGACAAATAGCCTTTGCGGGGGCGGCGAGGTGGTGGGAGGAAAAACCCTGCAGAGTTTTTTCTTCGTGCAGAAAACGTGATGTTCTGCCGCCGACGTGTCCTCGAGTACCTTCACTATCGCGTCGCCGCAGATCAGGAAGCTCTTTGGAAAAAGAAAAAAAAAAAGGTTCCTGCTTCACTGCTGCTGTAAGCAAGTTTGCGGTGAAATCGCAGCCATTTCTGATGACTTGACGTAAAAAAAAAAAAAAAAAAAAAGAAAGGTTTAATCACAACAATAACAATTTCCAGGCCAAAGACGTGAAGGTAGCGCACGTCGACCCCAACCCCACCCCCCCGAGGGGCTTCAGGCTGCCAGTTGCCGTGACTCTATCGGCCTGTTGACGTGAGCAGCAGAGGTCGCCGCGCTGACCGGCCGTTTATCTCAGCAGCTGCTAATGAGCCATTCCGCCGCACTCATGCTACTGCGAAAAAGAAAGGAAAAAGAAAGAGCCCTCTGATCTGTGAGATTCACCAGCTGATGGCCATTAGAGAGGGAATTCAGACAAGATGCCCTGAAGAGGGTCTTTGGATGGTCACCCCACTCTCAAGCCAGGCACAGTTACACAACAAAAGCAAATAAATAAATAATTGTTTGAGCCTTTAAAAGCTTCTCCTCTGTTTTTCAACCATATTCATATACACCTGTGGCCTTTCACTCCCATATACACGTTACGCAAGACTTCAGGATATTGTTTCTTTAAATATGAGCTTCATAGATTCTGCCTACTCTCTTTCCATCAAACATCGTGCGCTTCTTTGTGTATCTTATTGTGCGTGTCCACATGTGATCAAATAAACCAAACTAAACGAAACAATCTTCCCTTTTATTCCCGGGGCTGCATGCAAATACCAGCATCTGTATTAGACCCCACACCTCCACCCACCACCACCTCCTCCTCCTCCTCCTCCAGCAGACTACAGCCAGAAATTATAAACACTACAAAAAAAAAGAAAGAAAAAAAAGGTCCATGTGGGAACAAAACAGGAGGAACGCTGCCTGCTAGTGAGTGAGGCTCTCTGGCGCTGCATTCAAACAGAGGAAAAGCCCAGCAGTCCGAAATGGATTGTTATTTGGGCGGGGCATAACACTGGAGCAGATTGAAATCGGTCTGTGGCAGCGACAAGTGGTCGCGTCTCCCTGCCACCCAGTCTGCTGCTGCGGACTGGCGAGCGGCGCTGGCTGGACGCAGTCAAACAGGGGAAGTCGACTGTTTTGACTCTCGGCAGCGTTTTTTTTTTTTTTTAACACAGGGTTTTTTTCCCCCCTCTCTCTCTCTCTGTGTGTGTGTGTGTGTGTGTGTGTGTGTTTGGGCTTTCTTCTATTACTGTAAAAACCCCTCCAAGGATTTAAAAAAAAAAAAAAGGAAAAGGAAAAGGAAAAGGAAAATCTCTCCCTGTGAAATCCCTGACGCTGTTTTCTTAATATGAATTAATTTGTTGGTTGCAATTGCACCCCACACACACACACACACACACACACCATCTTCCTCCTCCTTGGTCCTCCTCTGTGTAATTACTCAAGTCGCTCCATTACCACTTTTCAAAACGCGTAATTTAATTGGGTCTCCATCCACCGCGTCTTTATCTCCGCCTTGTCCTTTCCCCCCCTATCTGTGTGTGTGTGTGTGTGTGCGTGCGTGCGTGTTAATCCCTTATTTACTTCTCTTTGCCTGCATCTTCCCTCTCAGCCACTTATCTGCTCTTTGACGGTCGCAAAAAAAAGTCAACCCCCTCATCCCCCCCTCCTCCTCCCTTGCTGTCTCCACAAATCTTTATGAATTCTCTTATCTGTGTTTGTCTGTCTGTCTGTCTCGCTTCTGTAAGATTCATTTTCAGAAGGCCCGCCCCTCCCCTCTCCTTCTCCCCCCTCGACCCTCCTCCGTCTTCTGAGGCTCACTAATCACTTTTGTGCTTTTCCTCCAGTCCGTGCAGGGAGACTCTGGGGTAAGGGGGCGGCGGCCAAGGCGGCTGAAGGTCCGGCGCTGAGCGTAGCGATGCCTTGGCTCCCACCAGGGGCCGGGGGAGCTGCTGCTGCCGCCGCTGCTGCAGGAGGCTTTCTTCCGTTTCCCTTCCAGGAAATGCGGCGTAGACGGTGGATAAAAATCTCTAAATACAAAGGCTGAGACCAGACGCGTAGATAATTGTTGCCGCGGCTCCTCCGGCTTCAGGCGGCTTACGCGGGGAGCGATTATTATTATTGGGCGTTAGAAAGAGTTCGGGATGTGAGAGTTTCTGTTTGCGTGCTGTGCAGCCGGATTAACTTGTCCCCAGTGCGACTTTGGCCGATTAAAAAAAAAAAAAAACCGCCTCAGAGGAGGCGCCGCCGTGCGACAGAGGCGGCTGCTGAGTCATGCGTCCGTGGAAGTGATGCAACTCCAAAGTCCAGTCACTTTAAATTCACTTTGCATTTTGCAGCTACCAACTCTAGGGTGGATTTGACAGGTTTTATGTAAAGTGAAGGTGCAGGCTGCATTCCAGCAGCTCCACCTGGTTTCTACACTTTGACACAGCGTCGATCCAGGTATGGATCATCAGACCAGGGAAACGTGCACAGCTGCTGACTTTGACTCAACGTCGTCATCAGCTGTTGCCACCCGGTGGTTGAGAGTCTGAGACTCCCAGCCTGGAAGGTCACTGGTTTGACTTCCTCCCACGACCAGAGGCTGAAGAAACTGGACCCATTTGGGTTGGACTCCCACATGTTTGGGAGCTTTAAGGAACAAAGGCGGTCTCACCTTGATGGGCATCTACACTCTTTGTGAGATTCCCAAAAAAAAAAAAAAAGCAAACAAAAGAAGTCAAAGATGGATTTTAGTAGTAGGTAGGAGACATTATAGTGGGAAAATGATTCTAAATAAACTAAATATGGAACTTTTAAATCCCTCCATGTCTTTTTACATCCACCAAACTAAAATAAGATTGCCAAAAGGATTCTTGTCCAAACAGATTATTGCAAAGATGCAATACTGTTAGAAGCTCATGAAAGAAAATGTCTCTTTTCTTTCTGTCCTTCAATCAATATAAGAGAAAACAGATGTTGGGGGGTAATTTCCCCAAGGGGGAGGGGTGGCTTGGAGTGATCCGGCAGACCGTGACGACCAAGCAAGGAACTCAAAAAAAACAAACAAACACAAACGGCAACATTTTTTAAACACAATTAACCTCGCGAGGTGGAAGAGGCAGCGCTGTGAAACCAAGGTGTGATCTTATCTGCTTTATTGGAGCCGGACAGAAGCCAGATTCAAAGATAAACTCTGGAACAGATAAAAGGTAAAAGACAAACTTGATTGATGGAAACATAGCTCAGAGTTTAATCACAAAGGCTTCAAAGGTCAAAGGAAGGCACTGCGGAGTCAGAACAATATAGTTGGCGAATTTTCATCTCACGAATGTGTTTGAATGAAAAGTCTGCATCCAACGGCAGCAGCGACTGAATTATGCCGACTAATATTCCCGCCAGTGAGCTCAGCGGCCACTCCGGAGCATCCCAGAGTCTCCGCTGCCAAATGACAGCGCTGGAGGTTCATATCACAGAGTCGTCTATTAATCCACTAATCACCACTCTGTATCTGTCCGAGAAAATAATAAACGCCTGACACGGGCCGCCGGGTGTGGTGGGGGTTCTGTTGGGAATAATTAAATTTTCCAGTTTAGGAAATTAACAGGGTTCGTCTCAGACCGAGCGGCCGCCGCCGTCGTCGTCTGGCTCGCAGGAGTCACGGTGTTACGGTCGAGTCCTTTATTACTTTCCCTTAATATCCACATTGCGGACGTGGCAGAGGACGACTTGAAACAAGAAGCCACACGTTCCAGCCATTCATTCAAACATCGCCGGCATTTTTCGCCATGTCAGGGAAAAAGGAGGTGACGGGAGGTCAAATGTATAAAAGTTTCAATAAAGCCGAAGGAAGAACCAGCCGTGACAGGAAACCCAATAATAAAAAAAAAATGAAAAAAAAATCTTCGCCTGACTACTGCGAGTCGATGGCGTCGCGGGATTCGCAGAAGGCTTCGGGCAACTTTTGATTTACTTTTCCTCCATTTTCAGTTTACTTTCTTACATTTGTGGAACTTCCAACATGATCGCCCGTCCCCACAGCGAGGCTGGCGAGGAGGCCGCTGGAGAAGCCGCAGACGGCAAAAAAATTGTTATACCAATAAACCTCGACGGGCGTACGAACGCACGCACCTGTGTACGTGCGCCCGTCTCGTTTCCTCCGTCTGTTCAATCAGTGCAAAATTCAAAATTTTCCATTGTCTACACCGGTGCGGCTCGCCGCCCCGCTGCAAGCGCCGCGCTCGGTCGCAACCTCAGGAGATCAAATCAAAGGAAATGACGAATTAGTCTGAAAAGTGCAGGACTGAGTAATGACAAAGAGCGGCTTCGGAGACGGAGGAATTCACACGTGTAACAGCAATGTTTTGATGACACCACCCCAATACCCCCCCCCCCCCAACCCCCTGCTGTCTGCCAACAGCGCAGCAGCTTCCTCCGCATCCATCGTGTAGCAGACATGCAAAGAAGAGAAAAAAAAGATCTTCAGTTTTTGGAGACGGGAGAGAGGAAAAAAGAAAAAGACAAATCCAGTGACTGTGCGTCACTGGGCGGCAATTACAAGTGTGAGCCAAGCGGCTCCTCGCACACTCAGACATGCACACCCCCTTCCCCCACCCGCGGCGGCGAGACACGTGAGGTCAACTCGCAGGCGAGTCTGCCGTCTGGCCCCGAAAATAAATAAATAAATGAAATAAATAAAAATAATGAAACGACTCGTCTAGATCCCTGCATGCAGCAGCAGCCCTGCGGGGAGACTGTTTACAACCGGTGGCTATATTGTGATTTGTCGCTCACTGGGGTCAGCAGCACACCAGCCCGATTGAGCGGACAGGCTCGATGTTGCGTCTCCGACTCCTAATGCTGATGAATGGCTGCCAGGTTCGGTCTTTGTCTCGTTTGAGAGGCAGCCTGGAAAGGCCGTTTCATTTTTCAGCCACTCCACCATTTTTTTTTTTATACTTTGTTTATATATCGAGATGCACTGGAGGGGAAATGAAAGGCGGACAGTGTCTGGCTCTGCTGGGAGTTTAGTGAGGCTGAAGTAGATCCCAACAGGGAGCACCGTGATGTGGCATTTGGGAAAATGTTACATTAAAAAGAAAAAAAAAAGAAGAAGAACTCAAATTTGCATTTTCTGACCATTTTTTGTGCTTGTTATTTAAACTATGCTGCTTATTTTGTGGAAAGGGACAAAATATTCAGGAGGGAAGCTAAGCACACAAGCGACCCAATTATTTAAAAAAAAAAAAAAAAAGAATCAAACAACAAATTAGATTTCATTGTCTTATTAATTTAAAAAGAAAAAACATGCAGCCCAGATAGCTGCAGGGAAGTGAGACCCAGAAGCCCCAGAGCAGCGTTGCAGAGCATCGCCGAGTCTGTGAGGCCAGATTATGGCCTAAGGGCAAAGACGGGGCTTCAGCTCCCTCTGCCACCTTCGGATTATCAGGCTGAATTCGATATGGGCAGCCACGCGTAGTCGGTGGAGGCGATGTTTCGAGGGACAGGAGGATCAATAAAAGCTCCACATCCTGGAGCTCCTTTCTTTGGCCTGCATTTCAATAAAACAGTCCTCTCTTTATTTTTCCAAACAAGCCAAACTTGGAGAGCTCGCGCACAAACAAAAAAATCCTTCCGACGACAATGACAATAATGATGACTCACTGCTTTAATAGTCTGAATCCTATTTGGACTTGCATAAGTTTTGGTGCTCATCTCGGCCCATTGTGATACTCATCTCCCCCGAGCGACTCAAACAATGTGCTCTATAATCTCTCAGTTGCTGCAGGGATAAACAGTTTGAGTCAAAAGACTTGGCCATAACAATTTAGCACGGAAAACACACATTCTCCAGACCAGTTGCAAAAAGGTAAAAAAAAAAATAATAATAATGCCAAAAGAAAGTGAGAATGTGGGAACACATAAAAGAAGATGGAATATCCTTTTATGTCGTTCTAGGTAGTAAAAGGATGTCAGAAAACAGAGCAGGACAGAAACCTGTTCGCCAAGGAGCCTCTTAACGGGTGTTCATCTGCAGTCAAATGTCTTACAGGGCATCCAGTTTAAACAGGAAAAAAAACAGATGTCGAAAAGACACTCACCAGAGGCGGCAGAAGCAGCAGCAGCAACGACCCACAGAAGCAGGACAAGCCTTGCCGTGTGACCCTCCATGTCTGCCAAGGCTGACTTGACTGGTGCTGACTGAGTCTAGAGGAGGTGGTGGAGGAGCGGGGAGGTCGTCGTCTCAGGAGTGCAAGGTGTTTGGAGTCTGAAGTGTCCTTGTCTTGTAGCTGGAGCAGCAGCACTGGACGTGACGGCAGAGGAGACGGCGATTCCGGCCTTTGGAGGTCGGAAAAGTAAAGGAAGGGGGAGGAGTGAGATGGAGGGGTGGCAGGAAGTCAGCGGATGTAACGGATGACATGAGCGACCATCAGTCTCGAGCATATCATGCTCGCTAACTTGCAAAAGGACAGAAAAAAAAAAAATGCAGGAAGTCGTCGGTGCGGCTCGGGGGATGTTACGTAACTTCGCGCACGATGCCGAGTTTTCTTTGAAATAACTAAAAATAAATAAATTTAAAAAAAAAACAAGTTTGATAGCATCTTACCTCTCCGAGCAACACTTTCCTACACAATCGGCCCTACGCAACCTGTATTCCCGACTGACTGGTGGGGAGGAATGTTGCCTCCAAGTCTGAAATTCCTGCAGCGGGATGACAGGATTTGTGCTCCCCAGACAATTCCCCTTCACAGAGTCTCGGCCCCTCTTCCTGGCGCACAATGAGGGTCTGAACCCAGGGGTTATCTGCTGGTCACTCCACTGCTGGCCTCACTCTCTCAGGAAGCACTACTGCATGGCTTTCTTTAAATAAAAAACCCACAATGCCGGCATCTGATAAGATGTTTTCTTTTTTTCGGTGGGGTTTGGGGGGGGATTCTTGTTACACGATTCATATGGAGGCAGCAGGAGGAAGAGCCTGTGTAAACTGTTTATACGGGTCTAAACAAGAAATCAGCCGCGTTATTTCCTCCAACATGACATGTTTCATTGCTGTACAGCACAAAGACTTAAACATGTTTTTGAGGTTAACTCGCGGTTCGAAGTCCCGAGTGTCTAACAGAGTGATGGACAAATATGCATCAATCCGAATTAGAACCTTTTCACAACCCTAAATCCGTTTTCAGACCAGACTGGTCTCAATTCAGAACTTCGAAATTCGAGTCAAACATCCGTCGAGATAACGAGAAAACAGCATAACCTGAGATTTATTGATTTATTCATATTTTAAAAGGGACGGACATAAAAGAACACGCTCTTCCGACTCGTCATGACAAAAGTGAAAGTTAGTTGGTGGTTTTGAGGACAAATAGAATCTTACTTGAGGTCGCGGTCTTCTGGAACGAGGCGGGCGCGGTAAATCCACAGCAGGGCGGCGTGTTGCGGCACTCGGCGATGCAAAAGTCAAAGTCCCGAACAAGTTCCAAAAAACACTTTGTGAGCTCTTTGTGGGCGGCGCGCACTTTCTTCAGCACCACTCCCACTCAGCGCCGCTACATCCTGCCCCCGGCCGTCACCGATGCAGCATGTCCAGGTTGTTATGTCCACACAGGGCAGGCATCCAATTTCGTCATTGCAAGAGAACAATCGTCCCTTTTTTGAAAAATGACATAAGATTGGAAAATCGTGGTTGTGTGTGCGTACATCACGATTATGTTCGATTTTATTGTACAATCCGTGGTCGCGCCAAGCTGAAGGGACGAAATTTCCGGTTGAGCGCAGTTGTGCTTTTGTTTTGAAAGAAACGCTTCCCGTTCCACACCGGGTGCCTGAAAGCGATTTATTGAATGTAAATTAAAGACGTCGAATTTTTTTTATTTGTTTGGTTTCTGTTTTTGTTGAGACCACGTTGAATTGTACACAAAGTAAAACAAAAAATTTGTCAATGCATAAATTGTATCTGTTTTTTTTTCCTTTATGAAAACGTGGTAGGTGTCAGCAGTTTACTTTCCAAAGGGTACTTTCCATTTTTTTTTCAAGTTGAGAGTCACCATACAGCAAGTTCGTGAATTTCTGAGAAATGCCAGATGACTCATCATAGTTTTACCGACTGTCAAACTATTTTTTAATGAACACCATTAGTAATATCCTACCATTGTTTTCACTATTGTTCATTTGTATTCATGGTTTGTCATCACAGACTCACCGAGACACAACTATTAAAAGGCAGGTTTTGTTGTCTGGCAAATGAGAATGTCACAATGAAATACAATTACAATGTGTGTTTGTGTAGATTCAGACTCTTTCCAAACTGTTTTAAATGATTCTTCTGCTATCTGATTTAGAAAATAATACTAAAAAAAAATTTTTTTTAAAAACAGGATTGGCCTTCCATGATACTTTAGTTGCTTTGGGGTTTTTTATCGTTTGCAATCTCTTATCTTCTGCTTAAATATCCTTCATACTTTTTTCTGGTATGTTTCTGATGCCTCTGACATCATGTTCTCTGTAATGTCACAACCTGCTTCTGGGTCTGATAAAGGTTTCTCCCATTTCAAATGATATTTGTGTTTTTTATCCGTTTGTTTGTGTGGTTCTTTTTTGTCACCTCAGCACTAATTGCTCTCAGTGGGAACAATTAGCTTAGAGACAAGACTGTGAATATAAAGTTGAATATTTCATATTTTTAGATGCTCTGTTTTTGCCTTTTGTGATTTTGTTTTGGAAAGCAGTGTGGAAACAAAAATCAATAAAATGTAAAAACAAGAAAATGCACTATGGCAATCGCAGTTAAGGGCACGCAGTAATGATGCATTTGGGACGTCAGTTTAAGGGTTTTTGGGTGAAAGCCACATCTATCCCGACAATGGAATATATCCTCATGCGCTACTACTTGTATGTCTCTGATTTGATGTGCAAGCGGCCAGCCGCTTCTATACACACCCCCGACCGAGAGCGGAATAATCTGTGGAGGTTTGCAGCAACGTGAACTCTCCGCACTGCTTCACCGCACGTGTCTCACCTGAGCCCACAGTCCTGCTGAACACGTGTCAGAAATGAAGCGACAAGCTGTGATATTAATGAGAACAAACTCAATGAGAACATAAGTGTGTTTCACGTGCCCTGGGGGGCCAATTTCCCCGTAATTATGGTTGCCAGCATAGAAATTATTTATTAGTTAAGCCAGTGCAAAGAGTTCTGTGGTCAGTGGAACGAGAGAGCGCGCGCGCACACACACACACACACACACACACACACACACACACACACACACACACACACACACACACACACACACACACACACACACACACACACCTAAGCTCCAGACTAAAGTCATGCCCTTCAAAACAGAAAAAGAAAAACCCTGAAACTGATGCAGAAGGCCACTGCGAGACTTGCTGTTGCTGCAGCAGCTGCTGGAGAGATTAGCTTGGATGTTGCAGTAGCGGAAATATTTAATCAGACCTGGAGAGAAGAACAAAGACCCACACGGAACGCTTCCCTTGATGCTAAAGATTTTCTCGCTCGCCGCTAGGAAGCGTTGAGCCGTTGCTACCTGGCTCAACCTCCAAAACATCCCATAGGCCCTTTTTGAAATCTAACAGACGAGGTCCATCCAATGAGATCCCGAGCTTCCCTGAACGGGCCTTCCTCTTTTCAGAACACTTTCCCTGCGCTCTTAACCGGATAGATGTGTAAAATAAATCCATTTATTTACGGATTTATGAAACCTTCCATCTGGCTTGGCAGCTCAAAATGGAAACGGCTTCTTGCAGACGTTAACTTCTGCGTGTTATTCATGCGCCATTTAGTGTCATCCGACTGCTACATTTTAATCAAAAGCGCATCTGGCCAGCACCGCTGCAAAACGTATTTGGTGAGTGAATGTGCTGCCTGAGAGAGAGAGGAGAGAAAAAAAACATGATTCCTATTCGTGTGTGCCTCCAGGCGGCATTTACTTTGCTCCACCAACGGTTTGTAGGGAATAAATAAATAGATTTGAGGCAAAAAAAAAAAAAAAAAAAAAAAAGAGAGAAAAATGCCTTACATGGTGAACACAACAGACTAGGGGAAGTCATCATTTTGTTGAGTCAACTAACAAACGACAGAGCCGAAGAGCAGCAGAAGCAAAAGGGGGGCAAAAAAAGAAAAAAGGACAAAAAAGAAAAATCGTACAGATGGATTAGAGAAGCAGTTTGAGTAATTACAAAACTGCTGAAGCAAACACAATTTCACAAACGGCAGCACTGTCGATCTCTCTGTCGTGTGTGTGTGTGTGTGTGTGTGTGTGTGTGTGTGTGTGTGTGTGTGTGTGTGTGTGTGTGTGTGTGTGTGTGTGTCTGAGACATTGTTTTTGTCCAAAGCAAATGAAAAAACAAAAACAAAGCCTTCTCATTCCATCTGGCTATTTCCAGTCAAAAGTCCAGCCTGCAGGACTTCTGTGGGCCTTCATGTAGGCTGCCGATAGAAAACTAAAGGGCAGCTTACCTGTTTGAGCAGGTGACCTGGAAGAAGCTGATGTCCAAACCATCCTGAACCTTTATTTTCGTCTCCATCCATGAAAATAAAAGGCAACTGC
Organism: Thamnaconus septentrionalis; assembly: GCA_009823395.1. Classification (NCBI taxonomy): domain Eukaryota; kingdom Metazoa; phylum Chordata; class Actinopteri; order Tetraodontiformes; family Monacanthidae; genus Thamnaconus; species Thamnaconus septentrionalis. The sequence continues at coordinate 8,120,148 of CM020518.1, forward strand.
GCTGAGAAATCGCTCCAAAAGTTACAAAATACTTTTCATTTTTTTTCCCCCCCAACGATGTGGAAGCTTTGTGAAACTTTTGTTAACAGCGTTATGATCCAAGACATGAGCTTCACAGAAAACTGGCAGTGAGTCCACGCCAGCCTTGGTGGCTCCTCGTTAACATCCAGGTGTGCGTCCCTGCCCACCTGACTGGGTGCACCTGCGCCAATCAGTCCCCTTGTCTGCTGTCCTGCATGCTGCGTTCGAGAACCTCCAACCCTGGCTGTGCTGACCGCATTTTAAGAGGTTGCTCGTCTTCAGTTCAATACAAAAAATAAAAATGTGGATGCATAAATACTGAGGTGAGGGAATGTGGGTGGTTTGTACTTGCACAGGGATCATGGAAATAAAAAATGAAATAGAAAATAATTGGAAAAGAGGGTGAATGGATTACATTTATAGTGTAGAACACTAAAAGGATAATGATGTACGAGGACCTGAGTATTAATTATTCAAAAAACAATTAAAATCTAAGTTTTAAACAATATGGTGCCCCAGGTGTTCAAGTAAAAAAATCTTTGAAAGGGAAAAAAAAACCTAATGAGGTAGAAGTAGAAAATGTTGGAAGTGTTTCTGGAAATGTTTTTTAAGATCTAGCTCCTGTTAAATCCCTTCATTAACACCGCTGACCTCCACACAGGCAGCTTGACAAAACCGATTGTTCATCCTCCAGTTTTGTTTTCTTGTTTTTTCTCTTGCTCAAATTAAGCGTGAAATAACAGCCTGAAAATCACACGTCCCGATAAACATAACATTAACATTAACATAAAAGAAAAGCGACGTAGCCGAGGCCTCATCACGGTCCACGTCAGGGCTGCAGATGCAATAAGCGCTCGATTATCAATTATTCATCTGCGCGTTCCAACGCTACATCTCCAACATGCGCTTCACAGTGGCGCCGCTGCTCTCGGTGGGGATCCTGGTTGGTATTCCGCTCACCGAGACGCTGCTGCCCTGACCCTCTGCTCCCCCCCTCGGGTCTCTGCGGGCAGCGTCGTCAACAAGAGAAACACGCAGAGTCCAGATGATTTCTCTGCTCTGGCATCACTGCGGCCCCTTCCACGACGTCCCAGCTGGCCCCTGGTCTCGTCGGAGGCTCGACACTGCCTCCCTCCTCCTCCTTCAACTTTTTTATCCTTTATTGGAGGCTGCCACCGCACCACCCCGCCCCACCATGCAGTGTTTCAATAACAGGAAACAATCGGCCCGTCGTCTTTCATCGCCGGGCTTGACGTCGGTTCCCGCCGCGGTGCCACGAGGTCTCGGCGGTGCCAGCCCGCCAGTCGGACCACTTGGGCGACGCTGCAGGGGGGCAGCACCAGCGCCAGCTTTCTCATTTCCTTATGGTCCTCGGAGGAGGGATCTGACGCATGGCCCTGCATCGCTCATATCCGAGAGTGATACGGGATGAACAAAAGGCCCGTCAGCCCGACGGAGCCATTGGAAGGACTTTTACAAACCCCATAAGGCGGCTAATTGACAGCGCCCTCATTAAAAAGACATCCCGTCTCATAAAACTGTTGGATGTACATTCAAGGCTCTTTCTTTCCTTCTTTTTTTTTCTAGTGGATACTAAGACCCGCATTAGCATTAAGTGACTGGTTCTGGTTATGTTTTTTTTTAATGGGGGGTTGGGAGGGATTTTTTGCCAGCAGTTTGTAGAGAGCTGAAGGTCGACTTATTAGCTTTAGATAATTATCTGAGTCGATCTTCATTCCTCTGCCAGGTTACATTCGGCCAACCAATTAGCTTTCCTTTTCTCTTAAAACACAGGAGCTTATTTGCATTTTTCTATTTTATTTTTTATTGAGGCACAGCACAAGTCACCTTACTGCAAGCTTAACATGATGTATGCAAGCCCACATAAGCGTGGCGTGTCTGTGACAAGTTGATTTATTTCCAAGATTAGCATCTTCCATCGCAACGCATACTAAATCCCACAGATCAACATTTTTCTTCTTCTTCTTCTTCTTCTTCTTCTTCTTCTTCTTCTTCTTCTTCTTCATTATCGATTTTTATTATTACCAATGTGTTGCATTACTGCCACCTTCAGTTTTCCTCAGTTCAGACACCCCCAAACTTACTTCCTCCAAGGTGGGGCATGACAGAGAAAGTTTGAGAACCACTGGTATACACTATCACTAAAATTATCAGAAATCTAATAAGTAGTCATTTAAGAGCTTATTTATTAATACAAATGTGTCTATATAATATATATAAATGTTATTAATAGCAGTTGTGTAGTAGGATTAGTATGTTTTTTTTCTTCCCAATGCATTTAACATGAACTATTCATAAGTCACACAACCACATCTACAATCTGAATTTGTGGGACATAACGAAGAAAAGGGGAAAGCAACCGAGCGCTGTTTGCTCTGTGACCACAAGAGGGCAACACATTTCCCACTCTGAGAAATGAACACACACACGCGCACACACACACACACGTCACTGGTCTCTGTGGTTCTCTAAGAAGTTCACAGGGTTGAATTCAAGGTTCTGAAGCACCAGGACCACCAGCAGCAACGGCACATTCCAGGAGCCCCTTCCCCTCCGCCGCTGTACGTGATCGGGGCCACTCACACCTTTCCCGCCCCCCCTTTTGTTTTTCACCTTTATGAGGCCAGCGGCGGCATTCCAAGCTTACAGGCAGCATCCTTGCTGCGACTTTATAGGTATGTGTGTGTGTGTGTGTGTGTGTGTGTGTGTGTGTAGACGCCTGATTGACTCTTCGAGCGACCAGCGCATCCTGCCCCCCTGCCCCCCTCATCATCCTGTTTCCTCATCCCTGCGGTGCAGAGTCATGATCACAGCTCCCCTTGGAGGCCACTCCGGATATCTGGCTGCTCGAGTGGGATGTGTGCCTGTGTCTGTGCGTGTATGCGAGGAAGGTGAGAGGTAAAGGAAGAGCCGTTCGTCATTATCACAGGCTCAAAGGAAAAAGTCTGGAACGGAACAGCGAGGAGTGAAGAGCGGCTGAGGCAGCGTGTCCTGCATCCTGTTGTGTCTACCTGCCGCGGCAACTTTGTCCATGTTTTCTGGAAAGAGTTGGCTGGACCTGATTTCAACCAATCAGCTTCCAGTTGCTCAAAAATATATATACAGGAAACATTTTATAGCACCAAAAGGGCATTTGGAACTAAACTACTCTCAAATGTTATATATCTTTAAATGTATTTTTCAAAAACTTTATTTTTTTTAATTATGATTTTTTTTTTTGTTAAATAGACATCCATGTTACATGTTCACATTCAGATGAAACATTTCAGTGTTTTTCATATATTTATGTATATATATATATATATATATATATATATATATATATATACGTATATATATATATATATATATATATATATATATATATATATATATATATATATATATATATATATATACGTATATATATATATACGTATATATAATATTTGAGGAAAAAAAACCTTTAAAAACATGTATTTGGTGAAATGCAAACTTTATAAACTTCAGTCACTGTGCATGAATTTCACGTGTGTCGCCCCCTGCAGATTATCTCTGCTACTGACCAGGCTGCAAACAGGACGGCTACCGTATGGAGGTCAAAGAAAGGGTGAAGGTTGCATAAAGTGCAGGGTTGCCCAGCAAGTGCTTTAAACTAGGAGATATCTGACCAATCATCTGCCAATATATTCAGTGCAGGACAGGAAGAAAGTGGCGAGTCGAGTTTCCCCAACAGGATAGATTTCTATATGTCTTGCTGGAGGAGGAACAGATCTTAAGGCATCGTCAAGGCCCTCGGGGTGTTTTTTTAAGCACAGTGCATGAGGAGATTCCTACACCTACTGTGTGTTGCCGCTCCCGAAGCTAAAAGGAAAAATAAGTAAAAACAACAACGACAACAACAAAAACCAGACCGACACATCCAGGTTTGTTGTTTTACTACAACGCGTCAATGGCTTTGCAGACTTGGCTGAAGACCTCCTCCACCGGCAGCTCGGAGTCCACCTGCAGGAGAGCCGGAGAAGAGCACAGTCACTCCCGTGTCCGCAAAATGAAAAAGCTGGAGGGAAAAAAAAACAGAGGAATAATTAAAACCCAGGCAGCAACACCGACCTTCCTGACGATGCCGCGGCTCTCGTAGAAGGTGATGACGGGCTCGGTGGCTTTGTAGTAGAGGTCCAGGCGCTTCTTGATGGTCTCCTCGTTGTCGTCGGAGCGGCCGCTCGTCTCGCCGCGCTTCAGCAGCCTCTTGGTCATGGTCTCCGCCTTGGCGTCCACGTACAGCAGCAGGCAGGGTTTGCCAATCTGCAATGAGGTGCAACCAAAGGACCAAGGTTTGTTGCAAAAACTGACTGATTGCATTTAATCATATTTGGACCCCCGAAAATATTCTGTGATGCTCCTTTGATAGATAAGATAGCTAGATAGCTTGCTAGCAAGCTAGCTAGCTAGACAGATAAATAAAATAGTGAGATTGGCGACTGATTGATTAAGATCGGAAAGGAAAGAATAGAGCATGTTTTATATACCTGGCAATGGTGGTTTGGTTATAGTAATTTAACGTACAACAGTTGGACCTGGTTCAAGTGGGTGTGTGGGGGCGGGGCATAACCTTCAGCTGGAGGCCTACAACTTCTCTAGAATCACCCCTGTTGATATAAAACTCTTCCAAAAGGCTTAGGGTTGTTTTCTAAACCCTTCCACGAAAACGCATCAAGCAACAAATCAAGGGACGAAAGAAAACGAAGCAATAAAACAACAAATTGCTGCTCAAATGCAAAAAGAAGAAGAAGAAGAAGAAGTCTTGACTTGAAAAAACCAAGTCAGAACAGACGCTTGATATGCGAAGCGTGTCACGTAAATGCTTCTGCCGTCCTCATTTCCTGAGGCGTCTCGCCCCATAGCTGCAGGGCCTTCGACTGCGAGTGTTCCACCACCACCTCCAGGTGAGAGCTGCACCTCAAGAGGAACTGGAGAGGAATAAAAACCCAGAAGATCCCCACTTCTGTTCACAGCGCGTGCGGCGGGTAGCAGGAGGACCGCCAACCGAGAGCCTTGAAAGCACTGGGAGACGTTAGAAACCTGAAGACGAGAACTTCCCACCTACCTTCTTCTCAAACTCCTCGCCCTGCTTCACCTCACGGGGGTAGCCGTCAATAAGGAAGCCCTTGGACACATCGGCCTTGGCGATCATGGCGTCCTTAATCATGTCCAGGACCGTGTCCTGGGGAGAGGGGCGGAGCCAAGACAAGGCCATCAGTCTCCATAACTACATGCCACTTGTGAAAGACAACACAGTCCCGGCGTCCACTTTATTACGCCGACAGGTGTTTCCATTATGCTGTCTCGCTCTCTCTCTCGCTCTGCCTCTCGCCCAGTTGTAATCAATGAGACCGCTGCAAATTACAAACTGCGCCTCTGTTTTTGTTCTTGCTGTTACACGGTCCAGCAGCACATCACGCCGAGCGCATCTGTCAAAACGTCAAAACTTCTCATACGGGTGGTTTGAGAACGGAATTAGGCACTAGACTTTTGTTTTTTGTTTTTTTTTTAAAGCAGGAGTTCCCTCTGCGTCTGCCCGCACAAGTGTGACTTACACACAGTGTGTTATTGGACAACCTGTCATAAAAAAGAAAAATATCAAATTATTTCAAGAGCTATGAAAAGCCACAACGTTCAACCACTAAAACTAATGTTTCTGTTCCGGAATGTAAGTAAATAACGACTAGAATGTGAAATAATGTGTTTCGTTGGGCTTTTGGAAAATGTGAAAATTCATAGATAATAGTAACATTTGTATTTATCATAAGAAATATAATTTCAGCTTGTACATACCAAATAACCATGACAAAAAGATGAAAAACTGTTTTGTTAATGGCCAGTGATGTTCATTTGGGGCAAATTGACCTAGAAACGCATCTCCTGGAGATCAATAAAGTATCTTCCTATCGCGGCCTCTCACCAGGGGGACGAGCTCTCCCTTCTGCATGATGGCCTGGAGCTGCTTGCCCCTCTCGGAGCCGGAGGCCACCTCAGCGCGGAGCAGGTCGCCGGACGACAGGTGGGTGTAGCCGTACTTGGTCACTATCCGTTCGCACTGGGTGCCCTTCCCAGAGCCGGGCCCGCCTAAAACATAAAGGTCAGTTTATTGATGCAGAAGTGGAACAAGTCCAGATAAGATACGAATAAATAAAATAAAACACTCACCCACAACAAAGATGATCTTTGCATCCTTAATTTTGTCTGAAATGAACATCAAAAAAGTTTACAATGTGCACTGAAACATTAAATGTGTCTCATGCTATAATTTTTGCTACAAACCACGTTGATAGTCATGTGAGGAAGAACCAGCGGCGCACATGTTTCCCATTTTGTTCAATTTAAGTGGCAGCGCCGTGTAGTCGTCTGCTGTGACTGTGTGCATGCCTTTAGTGCAGAGTTGGGCCCTGATTCAAACACTGTCACCGTGACAACTGTTGTCGCCTATATTAACTATTACCTGGTCAGGCTTCACTGTTTACATGTGACTTAAAAGAGAAGAAATCAGGCACATGAATTAGTCTAAAAAATTTCAAAGACATGAAAGAATTTTTGTTTTCTACTGACGTTCTAAGTCTCGTTATTCTCTAGAAAGACTGTTGTATATTTAACATGCAATAATATTTAACATGCAATAATATGTGTATTTATTTCCATAAAGTCTTTAAACGGATGATACCGGGCATTAAAAGTAAGGCGTTGATGTATATGTAATATGGAATGTATATGTAATGTATTCTCTAAGTATGCCACAGGAGGGCAGCAGATTCCCAGACGGCCACGCCACTCCCCCCGTGTCTGTGTTCTGAATTGGGAACAGCCTCATACTAAAAACCTGTTAAATTCACCGCAACATTGACGCGTGAATTTGATAAACACAAACACACACGCACATGCACACAATCGCCGCGACTTGCCTGCCATCTTGTAGATTCAAGGGAGGAGGTTTCACTTTCCTTTCAACTGCACAGGAAAAAATAAAAGCGGATAAAGGAGTTGAACAGAGGTTTGAGCACCATGGCACAGAGGCAGAATATGCCAGAGTGTTTGATTTGGGTGACACAACAACCTTCGTGGGCACTTTGATTTCTGGTCCACAGTACATGTTTTAAGAGGCGGGCGGGGCGGAAGAGGCAAGGCGATACTTTGATCATGGCTTTATCCTTTGATTTGTTTAAATATTAACTTTACGACTCAAGACGCACAAATATGGCTCTCGTCTGTCCAATAAAAGCCATTGTTTCGGTTTTAGAAATCTAGTTTAGTACCAGCACAGTCACTCATTAGCTACAACACGCCAACACAAACACGCAATACTGTCCGGCCTGACTGTGTTTGGTCATAACTCTTTTGAATATATCTCCACATTTGCACAGTTTCCTGTTTACCCCTTCCTTGAAGTCGGAGGAATGAGGAAGGAGACTGCGGCCTCCGGCGGGTCTGGAGCTTGTAAGCAGATACGTGCAAGTCGCTGGCTGCATGTGTCATGTGCCTCGCGCACATCCAGTATGGCTGTTTGAAAAGACGCTGGCTTTAAATAGCTTTGACGCCGTCGGCCAGGTTTGGACGCCAGGCAGCTCCGGTTCCCTTTGGTGTCGCCTCAAGTGCGCCCCCTTTGGCTTGTGCGTTGTCTGTTTGCAATGATCATTGGGAGGAAAATAAGCTTCAGTAAGATCAAGCCTCAGTTTGACAGGTGTGGTTAACAGGGTGGCGTGCGTGGGGGGGCAGAGACAAATAGACACATAAATGCCTTTGAGAGAAAGTTCATTATAGTTTTATTACAGTTTTATCTCTATTCAACTCTATTTGACCCTCTGCGCGCTGCAAGTTTGTCCATCTTGGTAAGTTTGGAGGCAAGCATCATCAAATTAGTTCTAAGAAGACTTAAACTTGACCTTCAGGCTGTTTGCTCAGTGGCACATGCCTGCAATTCACACAATGTGCTACCACCACATTTGACAAATAAGCCTTAAGCAAGGCGGACTATCAGCAAGGAGATATGACTCCTTTCACTCTGCGGCTGCAGGACGACGACGAGTCAACATAAAAACGACATGTTGCCCGTCATGTTTCTGGCACTTTGAATAAATCCCTGGCTGCTCTGGAGTTCTGGGGGTCGCGCACTTGCCCCTGGGCTCCCTCTGCGTCTCGGGTGTCCAGTTTTTTTCTTTTTTCTTTTCAACGGCCCCACGTTAACCCTGCTGCCCTGTGTAAATGTCACACGGAGGCTTGCCATCTGAGTCAGCACGCAGCCTCTTTGGGAATCGCTCCATGGCCTATTATGGTGGCCCCCCTAGGCTTCTTTTTTGGCATGTCAGACCTCTGATATGGTGCGAACAGTCATTTTACGGGGACATCCATGTGGGAATCACTCTCACCACAGGGGAGGGAGGGATCGCCTGGTGGAAGGAAACCCAAGATGCAGGGACGGGCAGCCGCTGTGGGAAAGCGATAATGCAGCCGGTATGGTGTCCTGAGCTGGTTTTAGCTCGTGCTGAATGCTGTGCATGAGGTGCGCGGCGGTCCAATTAACTTTTTTTTTTCCCCAGTCATTATTTCATCTGCAAAATTGGACATGCCTCCAACCTGGAGCCTGTCCAACCTTCCTGATTTCTAGCATTTAGCCCGGGGCTATAAACAGCCTGTCTGCAGCTGTTTAGGCACAGCATGCCAATCATTCTATACGAGCACGTGGGAGTCCCGCCTACAGCCAGCAGCGACTTCACAGAGGGCAACAATAGTGACGGCAAAGTTGCGCCTTCTCTCTGTCAGGACGCCCCTTTATGCGGGTTAAAAAGTGCGTACTGTCCCTTTAAGGGAGGACGAGGGGACCCTTTGACGTCATCGCGGAGGAGACGTGACGGTTCGCGGCGGGGATGGGGATCGTTCTGTCCGCGGCTGTGGTGCGCGTCCGCTCGGTGTCGATGTGCGGCGAGCGAGCGGACGCGCACAGACACACAGGAAGTCAAGGGCACTCATGCCATCATCAAACGTTAATGAGCACTAACTGTGGCTGGAAGCGAGGGGGAGCTATTAGGAGGCTGTAGGGGAGCGTGTATTAAATCGGGGCTTTAATGGATGAAGGAGGAGCAGGGAGGGAGCATTTGGACGGTTTCACCTGCAGCGCAATAATAGCGTCACTGTCGGAGGGAGGAGCGAAAATGAAGAGTTGTATTTGATTTGGCGATCATCTCAGCGCGGGGGGGGGGGATAAGACGCAAGCAGCTTTTCAAGGGAGCCCGGTCACCTTGCAGGACTTCCCTGCCAAGTGCGAGCCAGGCTGTGACACTTGTTATTCCTCCTTCCTTCACCATCCCGACCAGCAGCCCTGCCCACTCTCCTTCCCGTCCCTCCGACACTTCCTGCCTTCCCTCGTCCCCCGTTACTGACCTTTCTTCTCTGCGTCGCCGAGGCTCTCTTGGATCCCGGTGCGAGTGGGGGGGCTGTGTCGTCCCTGGATCTCCCCTGTGTGAGTGAGTGCGCGTGCGTGCGAGCGAGCGAGCGCGTCTACAAGGTTCCTGATGCACGGCAGCCCTCCCTCCCCCGCCCACTGCCCTTTTTATAGCTCGGCTCAGCTTGCTCAGAAGCCCGCGTTGCATTGTGGGTAAGGAGGGATGCAGCGCGGGGAGGGCCGGCTCGAGGTTGAGGTTGATGGACGGCAAGAGGGTGAAATTAACCGCAGAGGGAGGGAAGGAGTTTAAAAATATTGTCCCCAGCAGGTTTCGCATGCAGCCCAGGGTTTTGGAGAAATGCTCTCGGCCTCCACTCAGGCTCAGGGCCGGCTGAGTGTGCAGCTGGCAGCATGTGAACCGACAGGTTGGACATGACCTTTGTGCAATGCCAGATTAGCGCTCGTGAAATCCAATCCACAACCTGATTGCGAAACTCAACACGTTGTTGTGAATGGGACGGCTTCTGAATGGGATGGAGATTTTCCGTTGCACAATTTTTTTTTATTTACAGTAGCAGTTATTGTGATAGGTAAAATATTAGACTCGTTATATAACATTTACTTTAGCGACAGAGCTGCCCGCTCATATAAGCTAGCCCCAAAAAGCCGCCTGATCTACAGAAAACTGCACACGTGGCCCACAGTTTAGACTAATTAAAAGAGAGGCAGCAGCAGCCCATCATGACATCACCAAGGGTCGAGTTACAGAGCTGTGTTTCAGAACATACCATCAGAAAGGCAAAGATGCAAACATTTCAATGGAGGGAGTTTACTTGTCTCAGGACAGGGACTAATTACTGTTTAAAAACACCCAATCAACGAGAATTGTGTATAATTTTGCGTAATTTGGGGACTTACTCTTACGCCGTTTACGTCAATCACTGCACCTTTTCCCCAGCACGTAAAAAAACAGCCCGAGAAACATCTGAAAGTTTTTATTAAAAGCATGAGGGCCCACATTGACGCCCTCAAATGGAACATAAATACAAAATACATTTATATGTACAAATTATGGCCGAGACAAAAAGAAGCCTACTAAGTATTTTCTTTTTAAAAAAAAAATGTTAACACACAGCGAAAGGGACATGAATGTCTTGTTCGCTGAAGCATGTTTTTTGACCCCTCACACTGGGATGAGATGACAACTATGAACTCGCCGCATGGTTCTTCCTGCCTTTAAAACATCTCTAAGGTTCAGGAGCGTTGAGGTACAAAACAAATCACTCAGATCTCTGCGACGTGTTGAAGCAAAAATAATTATTGACCAGTACCATTTTTTTTTTTAAAGATGCTCTGTACAGCACTATGATTAAAGCCTCTTATTGCAACACAGACAGAAACACTGCTTTTAGTCATCGAGTCAATAAAACTAGCTGAAAGTATTAGTTTGAAGGAAAAAAAAAAACATCTCCACATTTATGGCGGCAGCTGGCATAACAACAACACTGTGGCAGAAGCTCTCAGATTGATCCGTCCTGCCGTGTACCGCAGCGTGAGGCTGTAATACCCAGCCTCGACCACAGGGAGGCATCCTCACCTCAAAACGAGAGCGCCGGCTTCCTTCGAAACAAAAGTAAAAAACGGGCCGGTCTCCTGGCTTCGCGCTTACAGTACGTGTTAAGAAATGGCAGTAAAATGCGGTTAAAGCACATCAGAGGCGTCGGCTCAAGCTTGAAGCGTCACACTGTTTGAAAAAAATCCCACATGTTAAACAAGCAGCTATCTCTCTTTTTATACTAATGCTCCATATTTGGCGTGCTTGAAAGGCGACGCCTTTTTTATAATAAATTCACACAAAACAGGAGGTGTCAAATCAGTATCTGAATAATCTGGTTGGAGGAAGATGATGATAATTTCAATAATAATTATTGGGCGTCTTTTGAAGTGATACTGTTCAAACCGGTTTGGTTTAACACTGGAGCCCCAACCGACAAATTCCACCAGACGTGTCCATGGTGAGGTCTGAAGTTTCTCTCTCTCTCTCTCTCGCTCTCACACACACACACACACACACACACACACACACACACACACACACACACACACACACACACACACACACACACACACACACACACACACACACACTGGAATCTGGAGTTAATACTGTTATTAATCAGATGTGGCGTGACCTGTAGACAGTGGATATGCAGTGAACTGTCTGTAGAGATGATCAATACTGAACACACAATGTTTGTTTTTTTTGTTTCAGTGCAAATTTGTCCTGTTGTTGTTGATGTTGTTGTTGTCGTTTTAAAATCGCTTCCCGGAACTGGTGCTGTGGTTTTCCACAACACTTATTAAACGTCTCCTCCCATGTGCTTCTACACAACACACTAATACAATCTTGATGCTGTGAGGAAAAATAAATGCTGTTTAAGGCATCGGATGGAGCAAAATACCACAATTCATCCCTGTTCCTAGCGTAATCTCTTTTTTTTTTTTTTCTCCTCTCCTGCACCAGCATTAGGAATCTTTTCTTTCCTTCCTGGTGCATTTTACTCACATTGAAATAAAAGTACATGGAGCAACATTTGACAGAGCACCACCTATTGCACATGGGATTTATCTCATTAGGAAAAGAACAGATTCTTGTTAGTTTACCCCTCATATCTGTCTTCCCAACCACACCAGGCAACATCCACCCTCCCCCTCCCCTTTTACTTCCTTCCACTTTATTTTTCCGACACACCGTCCTCGTGAAGTCCTAGCTGGAGAAGCCACCAGGGGGCTCCGGGTCCGGGGACGGGGGGTCGTCCTGCTCGTCGTTGGGCAGATGGACTCGCTGCTCGTCCATCCGCTTGGCCTGCACCCTCTGGATGAGACTGAAGAAGTCCTCGTCAGGCACTGTCGGGGCGTGCTGGCTCGCTTCCGGCGGAGAGCAGCGCTGGTCGTCGATCCTGGACGACTGCGGCAGTGGGGAGAAAAATCAGGATCACGGGCCCACGAGAGGCAGCGGTTTAAACCCCCAACTTCCTGTTTAAAGGGATAGTTCATCTAAAACTTCTATTTCCGATGGTTTGGAGGCATTTTCTTACACATGTTACACTTTCTTATGTTTTTACAGAAGCAAAGGAAAAACACCCCTCATTTTGTTTGATCTAAACAACAGTTTTTAGCCAAGAAACACGCAAACACGCGCCACCGTCATCTTAAACTCCAGGGCAGAAAACATCTGTCTCCTGGATGAAGGCAAGGGCACCGACCTGGCACTTGATGAGCATGTTGAAGAAGTCGTCGCTGGGCTCCTGGTGATCAGCCTCGCCCACCAGGTGGCCCAGGTTGTTGTGGGTGATCCTCAGACCCGGGAGGCTCCCGACGTTGACGCGCTGGTCGTCCAGGCGGCGGCTCTGGGAGCTGGCGATCAAGTCAAACAGCTCCTCCGTCTGTGGGGAGGTGGTGATGGAAGGATCTAAGGCAAAAAAAAAAGTGGAGTGGGTTAATTTGTTTTGAGCAGCGGGCGACAGGCGAGACGAGCGGAAACAGAAGCTCACCTATCATCTCGTTCAGGGACGGCACCGAGTCCGCAGAACCCTCTCCGCCATCGCCGTTCTGTGGCTCGTCAAGGCGGCAGCGCTGGTCATCCATGCGGCTGCTCTGGAACTTGCTGAGGAGGTCGAAGAAGCAGTCTTCATCGGAGGGGTCGCGGCCCAGTTTCTGGTTTAAACAAAACAGAAAGAGAGTCAGTGTGCTGCAAAACTAAGAAGCCAATAAGAAGCTAGGAGTGGCGCTAACTAGCCGGACCAGCCCACGCTCAAGTGTTCGGTGCAGCTAATTTCAATCAAGCTGGTGGATGAGAAAAACCCCTGGAGGCCAGGCCGCCCTCCTGCTGAGGCTACCTTGGCCCAAATACTGAAGGTGGTGCAGCGTCAAATAGAGTTTAAATATAAAGGCAGAGAGATGGCCCACATAGGTGCACACTGATGTATATATAAATATAAGCTACATCTAGTTCTTGTCAAAAAAAAAAAAACCTCATCGATAAAATGGTGCTGGTCAGTTTCTTTGGTGATGTCTCACCAATAACGACCACAGTAATTCAGCTGTCTGGTAAAACCTCTTTATAAACAGAAGAAACAAACAAGAAGTGACACAAAATGTGGAAAAAAAAACTTCTTCAGGGTCGTTTTGATCAATCCAGGAAAAGTTCAAAGAGCAACTTCAGTGATAAACGAGTGTGGCGACGACTCAGGAAAAGCAAGCAGGTGAGGAACCAAACGCCTCTCTGCGTCCTAAAAGCGGTAACTATTCACGATAACCGAAGAGCCAGAACAAAACGAGCCAACGCCGACGCCTCCTAGTGGGTGGAATGGGAAGAGTTTCGCCTGACTGCACAACGTGAAGTAGGTCAGATTCATCGGACGCCTGATTTCACTCAACTCAATTCTGGGAAATCATTAGCCTCAGGAAATAAAACGAACCCCAAAACTTCATAATTATCAAAAATTTCCGGTCCATCAGCGCTGTTATTCCAATATGTAAACACCTAAGTCCAAAATAGAAGCAGCTGAGGAGTTATGAGATGATGTTGCCCCTCCGCCTGCAGAATACGAGCCAGAGCATCTTACCAGCAGCGCGTCTTTCTCCTCCGCCGTCTCTGAGCGTCTCTCGTGTCTGTCCGAGCTCCTTCTCCCCGTCGCCGCGTCCACACGCCCGCCTCGCACTTCCTCCTTCCCTCGATTACCCACCACTTTACATCAGTCTCCCTCCCTTCGGACTCCTCTCCTCTCTCTTCCATCCCTCCATCTCCTCCACCTCCACTTCCTCCCTCCCTCCCTCCCTCCTCCCTCCCTTTCGGTCTTTGCAGCTCTGCAGCCATTTCTGTCCCGTTCACCCACTGTGGGAAAACAACTCATTATGGGAGGCAGCGGGGGGGTGGGGCGGAGGGGAGTTGACCCGGTAGGGAGGGTGAAGGCCGCATTATCATCGGCAGAGGGGGAGGAGATAGAGGGGTACAGTTTGGTGCGGTTATGAGTTGGAGCAGGCGGAGAATTACTGCTTGTGAGGGAGAAGAAACACCGACTTTCAGCTCATTTCAGGAACAAAACCTTTAGAGGAGCTTTGTATGTACTAGCTTAGCTTATTAGCTTTTTAGCTTTGGGAAATACAAATGTCTCAATTTAATTAGACAGGTATAGAAAGCGACCCCAATGCGCCCTCTGTGTGTGCTGTTCTCCCGACCCTTGTTCACCAGCTGCCCTTCCTGCTGCTGACACCATGACAAAAAACAGCAAACAGCAGAAAAACTGGACACTGCTGGATAAACACCAATGGGGCGCGTCCTCTAGTCGCAACAATCACTTGACATTGTCCACAACACCATGACGATCAAATAATGACCTTGTTTGCTAACCGGTGGCTCAGTGCTCCTGCAGGGAGCCGGTTTGTTTTGGTTGCACGTGCAGCACAAAAACGGCGACGTCGCCCGGAATATGAAATCGCACGCTGCCCCTTTAAAGTAACGTAGATCGTAGCAGAGGCGGTCGCGGTTCAGACCGCCGCACTTCACCCTCACATTGCCCAATTAATCAAGTAGGGCAAAGGCAGCGCACGAGAGAGAGAGAGAGATGAACGCATGATGAATACTGGACAATGAGAGGTGGGGGAAAACAAAGTGTGTGTCAAAGAGAATATGGCTGTGTGTGTGTGTGTGTGTATGTGTGTGTGTGTGTGTGTGTGTGTGTAAAGTCTGTTTCACAAAGTCGAGACACAGAATAAAGCAAATGGACAGAGTAAATACCAAATCACGAAAGCCGTCATGTAAAATAATAGGATGGAGCATTTCTAGGAATCCACAATAGTAAAAAAAAAAAAGATAGAAAAAGATGTGCAGGGGGTGAAGCTAAATCTCACACACCGGGTCTTTAGGATCCAACCCTGACACTTTCATTTTACGAGCTAAATCTGTCAGGCGAGTGAAAGTTAGAAAGTTAGACAGAGTGCCAAGAATCAAAGTCACAAGTGCAGTTTAATTTAGAGCGGATGGAGAGAAAGTTGAATGGTTTCCCAAAATCACAGATGCATGTCCTTAAAATAAAATAAAAAAAACAGCAGGCTTCAGCACCATCCAGATTGCCAACCAGCAGCTCCGCCTTTCCAGGCCTTTGTGATGAACTATTATTATGGAGGCCCATCATTTTCCCTTACTGCGAGCATGTCAGCGCACCAATTACAACACTTTGCATTCTTACGGAAACAAAAGGGCGATTACGAGCCGCCGCAGGACTTCCAGGAACACGGCAGCGTCGCCGTTCTAAAAAACCGCGCTTCGCAGAAACGGACCGCTGTCTGTATTTAATAAGGAGACACCTTTAACAGTGAGTGGGACTCCTTACATCATTCCGCAAAATACTCGGGGGAAATTAGCGCCCATGTTCCCAGTTTAATCTCTCTAATTTCTCTCATTTTCTCTTTAAAGCCGCCGAGGCCCTTAAGACATTCTTGGCGGAGTTGGAGCGGAGCGGGAGAGAGGCGGTTTAAGCGAGCGCAGCAGTCAGCGTTTAACATCCTCCTCATGATTTCTTTTGGAGGGGAATGAAGAATTAAGTCAATCATCTCTCAGATGGGCTCTCTGTGACTGAACGGTCGCGAACCACGAGGTTGATCAGCGTGCATTTCACAACGGGTCGCCGATTCTCTCGGGCGTGAATATTAAAATCTTAAAAAACTTCTGTTCTCGTCTGTCAGCAAAAAGTACAAAGAAGGATTTCACTTTAAATCTTTATCTTTTAAATCTTAATATTTAGACTTTTTTTCAACTCAAATTAGCCCCGAGTCCCTTTAGGGCATGGATTTTGAAACAACTTTTCCTTTTCCTTGAACTTAAATGCTGCAGCAGCTACTGCCAAGCTTGGACCTCATGACACACATCAAAGTCCGTCTATTAATTTACTAACTGCAGACGAGCAAATGTAGAAAATACTGTCACCATTATGCTGTTGACTTGTGCCGTTTTCTGTCCACTCGGCAGCGACTTACTGGCACTGGAGGCGGGACTTGCACAGTGATGTCATCGGTGTCGACAGGGGAGTCCAGCCACGACCTCTCGTCCGATGACTGACTGTCAGAGTAGCCTTTCCTCTTCCCCGGCTGTGACTGCTGGCTCTTGGCTTTTCTCGCCGTGCTGTCCGGCTCCTGGTTCTCACCGTTCTACAACATCCGAAGGCAACAAAACAGAAGCATTAGAATAGGAATTTGAGCATTTGAGACATCCGTTACAAACGAGAAATCACCTTATCTGACGAGTACTTCCAGAGCTCCACGCTGTCCATGCTGTTCCTCTTGGTGAATTTGGGTCTCGCTCCTATGGAAAGAAATACAGCAGACGCAAATTAAATGTCAGCATCGGGTGCGCTTGCAATCTGGACTGGTTTTTCCACCACGGAGAGGGAAATTTGGGACTTGGGTGTGAGCCTCAGTCTGGAGGAGGGCTTATAAATGGCAACATTAAGGCAGGCCGAGTGAACAGAGACGTTAGATTTCACAGCTTAATTCTCCCGAGACAAAATCTAAACCTTTCAACGCTCGATAAACAAATGGGAGAAAACGCAAACACACAAAATTAAAGGATAGGAGAGAAACTGAGGGGGCGATCAAACACTGTTTAAGTGTCTTAAATAAACACAGAGATCAATGGCACAATAAGAGTCTCTTTATAAGGAGTTAGAACCTCAAATCTTATGCAGTGTGCACGGGAAAAAAAATCTAAAATGTCACAGCTAGTGATGTTTTATAGCACTTTGTGCAATACTACTAATCTGCCACTGGATGGAGTCATTTTGCACCGCATGCACACACCAACTTATGGTTCTCTGCTGTCCTCAGCTGCCTCCAGTAAACAAGGAGGAAAAGGGGAACTACACACAGCGCGAGGTCACTTTCTATTGGGTGTAGGTGTTAGTTATGGTTTCAGGGCCGTCAGCAACCCTGACAGGCAGATAAAAAACCTCCAGCGTCACCTTGCATCTCAAACTCTGAACTGGAAGGCGACAGGTCGCTCTCGTTGACACCGAGCGCTTCCATCAGCTGTTCCACGTTCATCCTGGCCGTCAGCTCCCCGTTCCGGTCTCCAATCTGAGCAAAGTTGCACGCAAGGCACATTGGTTGAGTTCAAATACAGGACGACCAGGACTGACGAGAGAAGTTTGTTTTTTTCCGATAGATGACTGACTTCTTTCGAAATGTCCAGGTGCTTCCTGGCATAGTGCAGAGCTTGCTTGTGGTCGCCTAAAGACACGTAGGCGTTTCCCAGACTCCAGCAGGCTCGGCCCTCCCCCACCCTGACCAGACGGAAACAAACACAGACCAAGAAAATCAATAAAAAATAGAAAATTTCAAACAAACTTCTTCTGTGTGAATGTATGATGAGGACGTGGTGCACCCACACTCCCCACCTGTCAGTGAGCTCCTGGGCGATGAACAGGTGCTTGAGGTGGTAGTCCACGGCCCTCTCGTACTGCTGCAGGAGCGTGTAGGTGTTGCCGAGGCTGTAGCAGGCCTGAGCCTCCATCACCTGGTCCCTCAGCTGCCTGGACAGCTGCAGCGTCTTCCTGCAGACAAAGGGAAAATTCCCAACGGTGAGGTCATTCTGCAATATGTGCACCGGCCGCTTTCCTCCACTAGAGGTCAGACTTTGCCCGCCGCCGTCCTCACCTGTAGTACTCTGTGGCTGTGTTGAACTGGCCCAGGAATATGAGGGCATTGCCAAGGTTACTGTAGGCTCGCCGCTCTGCCGCTTTGTCCCCAAATTCTTTGGCTATGGATAATCGCTGCGAACAGCAAGGGCACAAAGGTCGAATAAAACGAGTGCAATGTTCCAGGTTTTTATTTCAGAGGCTCCATGACATATAAAAGCAGATTGTTGTGTAATTCTAATAAAAGGACATGTTTGTAGTAAGAACACATGTGTCCATAGTGACAATACGGTAACAGTACAGATTTTCTCTCACCTGTCGATGAAACTTGATCGCTTCGACAAAGTTGCCCAGCAGATAGTGGGTGTTGCCCAGGTTCCCGTAGGCTCGGCCCTGCGCCGCTCGGTCCCCGAGCTCTTTGACCAGGCACAGGTTCATCCTGAAGATATTACAATAGTTCAGTTTCATCAAATCCAAAAAATAAAACAATCTTACATGGAACAGGGTAGCAGGAAGTGTAGGATTTCGCTTCAGAATTTAGACGCTTCTGCAGGCCCTGCAGTTTTCCAGACATTGCATGAATCACGACAAGCCGAGAGGAAAAGAATAGGATTCATTATGCGGTTCGGTGAAACCAAAGTAATATTCTGCACAGCGACCACGTAATAAAAACTTTACGGTCAAACCAAAAATCCCAGTGAAGAAGTGACAAGAGCAACATTTTGAGCAGTTTAATACTTGGAAGAACGTGCAAACCGAGGCTGAGAGAAGATTCGGGACACATGGCTGGTGTCTGCTCCAAACCATCTTAAAGTGGCGGTTGCAGAAACTTGGAAGGTGAAACTTGTTTATAAGCAGCCCACCAGTGTTAGTTTAACTCGCTTGCCTGTTTCGACTGTTTGTTTTTGAAAATAAAAACTGGTATGACTCACTCATAAAAGCCAGTGGCCCTTTGCAGCGTGTCTCTGACATCCAGGGGCAGCTCCCCGGGCTCCTGGGTGCAGCCCCATAACTGCTGCTTGCCCTTGGCATGGAACACGTTCCCTATGTTATAAAGTGCTCTGGCCTCTCCAACCTGGAAAAAAAACAAAACATAAATTTTAGAAATGCAATTAACCAACAAGTACAAACAATTAATGAATGAAGATTTTTAATAAAACAAACATTTTTATCACCTTGTCCCCTTGCTCTTGGGAAATATCCAGATGTCTCTGGCAGCAGACAACTGCCTCGTCAAAACGCCCCAACACTTTCAATGTGTTTCCAAGGTTTCCGCTGGCTTTTCCCTCCCCGATCCTGTCTCCTATTGTTCTGGGAGAGGAGAGGACAAAAAAAACAACAACAGGAGGCTGTAATCAGCTGGATAAGCAATTGTGCAGTAGCCATCCTGTCGCTAAATTGGCTCACTGTTTGGGTGAATTTTTAATGGGCTGCTCAATTCTTCAGACCAGAGGTCCTGATGAGACTGTAATGTAACGAGATTTGCATCCCCTAGGTCTTTGATCACTTCCCCGCTGAAGCACCATCTGCGCTCACTGCAGGGAAGCAGATTACTCATATGGCAACATACCCAGCTGGTAGTCGACTGGCACTATATGAAAGTCCGCTCACTTTTCCCGGGAGTTGTCCTGGACTCCTTTTTTGTGCAACAGTTCTGACAGGTTTTTGAGTTTCGACAGGCTCAGTGTTTCGGTTGCATTCTGAGAGAGACAAGCCAAGACCGCTGTTCTTACCTGGCCAGCGTGAGGTCGTGTCTGTGGTACTCCAGGGCTTTGCCATACTCCTTGAGGTAGAAGTAGGCGTTGCCCAGCTGGCTGTAGATGGCGCTGAGAGTCTTCAGGTCTTCCGTGCCCACCTGGACGGCGGCCTCAAAGAACGCTGTCCCTCCTTTGAAGTCCCCGGCTTTGCACAGTCGCTCCCCTTCCAACGCCAACTCCAAGCACGAGGCCTCCATCCTGGAGAGGACAAGACAGGCACCAGTGAATCTCCGCAAACGCACGTTGAAATCTAAATCAAAGCAGTCAGTCATCTGTTCCGTAAGCATCCACCAACAGCCAAGAAGACAGTCTTCCAGCCTCTTATACAACGCGCCAGTTACCACGGAAACTACAGGGTGACCAGGGTTACATTGTGTAAATTGAAAGCTGCCCTGGCACTTCAGTGAAGATCTATCAAGATAACATCGAGTCCAGCCTCAACGTTTAATCCAGGTCAGAAACCCACACAGCCAATTCCATTTCAGCCTGAAATTCCTGACAAGGTTCTCGAATGCAAAGTTAAACCGAAGGATTATCCCTCAATCTAATCTGTTTTACAGATGGGGTGGGGGTATATTTGTGACATGTAGTTTCACCTGCACGTGCACCAGGAAACTCCTGTTGTTCCATCGGCCGGTTTTCCTGACATTAATTCCAAACAATTTGCATCACAGTTACAACAAGACCCTTTTTTCATCCTTCCAAGTCTCGAGATTACTGTCATGACTTAAAATTCTACCACAGTCGCCAATTAGGGCATCTATTTTGAGCCGTCCAGGCAGCAGTACCTGTGTTTCTTCTTGGTCCGTGTCTTATCCACGTACAGCTGGAGCTCCAAATGCAAGGGCTTCAGCATCGACTGGGGTCTGGGGCCCCGGTGCACCAGCCTGCACATGGCCCTCTCAGCTCCAGTCAAAGGGCAAGGCTCTGAAGCCATTTAGTCAACAAACACCATTCACCACATCAATAAAGGGGAGCCTTACAGCAGAGATCGAGGATAAAACCAGCGGTGGGCTAATTGCTGATAATTCGCTGCTGAGACATTAGCTGCCTCCGCTAATTGGGATATTTCCGGCGAATGAGTCCATAACCTCGCTGAATTACCCCCATAAAGGAGCCACAGTGTCAGCAATCAAGTCCTGACAACAGTCCAGCTGGAGTTCCTACACAGAGTTCGCCGCTGGCCAGGAGTCACATCTGCTTTTCCAGTCCTCCAGAACATTCCAGAAATGTAACGGTGAACCCTCTGCTCCCGTTGGCAAGTCGGTCAGGTGGCAGCGGTACAAGATTCCGCAAAAAGCTGCATTTTTGATGTTTCCGTGAAAAGGGGTTGGTGAAAAAACATGCTGTTCTCTGCTGTTATGTCAGCGCGCTCCTCAGTTGGGTTAGTGAAAGTCCACTGCGTTGTCCTGAACTTGACAAGTCATGATTAAAAAAAAATAAAATAAAGAAGAAGTAGAAAGGCGCTTCAAAGGAAATCTGCAAGGAGTCGGTGGAGGAAACACTCCAAATCCCGACCACTGACCCTAGAATGATATAAAGCGGGGTGAAGGAGACACAATTGCTAATCCGAGGGCCCGCACCTCCTTGGTTGAGTGCACGGATTGGCTCAGACTAATCCAACTATCTGCTGACTCTGGCAGAAACATTACTAGGTCACTGTCCAAGACAAATCAGTCTGTGGGTTGAGCAATATCAAGAGCCCTTGAGACATCACATCTACTCTGATCAAAATCAAACACGAGAAGTCCTCTTCTTTGTCCTCTTAATCCGACTCCAAAACAAATTAGGGAGCTGCTACTTTGTTTTCACTGAGCAAACTGGACGTTGGATTGACAACCTGACTCTTGCAGGGCGGAAAGCTGCACAAACTCCCTGGCAGAAAGTGGATCATGGCTGTCAGACATCCCACTGTTTTTAATAATGGCAGAGAAATAATCACACTAAAAATTCAAATCGAAAGCACGCGCACTGGAGTTCCACCAAAATGACAAGGAAGCCGGCAACGACGGCGGCCACTAAAAAGATTAGCATGGTGGATGCTCCAGTTGTAGCCAGTGCTTCCAAGTACTTCCTATTGGCTATTTACCAGATGGATTCCATGGAAAACATAGGAACAGGTTTCGAGCAGGCTAACAATTAGCCAACTTAAAGCTAAACATCCGCCCGATTGACACCTGATCTTACATGACCTAAATAGACCTCCTTTCACAACAATACACTGTTGTTGGAAAAAACATATAAATCCCCATGAGTAAAACAACACTCCTGGGACTCGACTACCGGGGCTGTCACAGCACCTAAAAAGTAGCTGGAGCTGCTTTATCACCACTGATAAGAGTTCTCAGAAACACGTGCAGCAAAAAGTACTAAAAATAGCAGCAAGCAAGTACAGCAGCTGCAAAACAATCACTACGTTTACGTGACACTCGAGAAAACCGAATTATTGTCTTAGTGCGATTTTGATCGGGCAACTGAAGTGCATGTAAACGCATTTGTCCGACTAAGATCGGAGTTTGGGAACTCCGATTGGAATCGGAGAACTCCGATTGAGACGCCACGATAATTCGATTGGAATTGAAATTTCTCCGTCAAGTATATGCCTTTTAGTCTGAGTTTAACTGGACATTGCATGTGCGTATGCGGCACCCCCCGCGCTAGCGTCTGCCCCCGGAACAAAAACATTCAAGACACGAGCTCCTTCAACGCGTGGCGCTATTACGAGTTTGTGTATAACTGAGGTCACGACTGAGAACCTTTTTAGTTAATTTGTCTCCAAAAATATATTTGCAACGACACAGTGCTCTGTACAACTCGCCAGTTCATACAGAACAATGGCATTCTTAGTTACTTCCTGGAGGCTCTAAACAGCTTCACAAGTCCACCAAGTTTCGCAAATCATCTGCATGTTATTGGGAAATGTGTTCAAAACTCTTTCATTACCGTTGTGTTTTCTACTTCTACTTATCAACACGATAAAAGGAGTCGGTAGATGCATTCCTTTGCCTTTACTGAAGTTCCATATACATAATGAGTAGAGTTCTACAGCTTGGCAACTGCAGCAAGCCAAGAAACTCTTTATTCCGAGTAACAAAGGGGAAGCTGAAGGGCTGAAAGGTATAACGTCAGCTCAAGCTGAGCCTCTGACTGGGGTAAAATGTGTCTTTTCAACCCTAACTGTCTTGACGCCGCTGACAGAGACGCTTACCGGTGCTGCGAAAATTTCCAGAACTATCTTGGTCTTTCGAAAAAGAAAAAAAATACAAGAAAAGACGGAATAGAGAAAAGTAAGATACAAAGAAATGGCTATAAAGAGGCGCTTTCACGAGCGTCAAGGACTGTTGTGTGCTTTGTGCAGTGGCTGATGGAGGGGAGGCAGGATACAAAAGAGGAGGAGGCTGAAGTGCATCTATTGTGAAGGGCGACATCACCTGAGGAAGGCTTTTCAATACATAGACGTCACCGGCTGACAAATGAAGAGATAATAGTGGCTAAAAAACACACACACACACACACACACACACACACACACACACACACACACACACACACACACACACACACACACACACACACACACACACACACAAAGAAAACAGAAGATGCTACATGCTCGAGAACAGGACAAATTAACACATTTGCCATCGTCATGTACCTTACATTTAGGTAAGACACAGACGCAGCTTATTCTCTAGTGGCAGGCGGAGTGCTCTTATGGGTTGTTGACACAGTTCACATCATTAAACAGGACGAGACCATTTGGAACATGTTTTATGACCACCAAACGTCACAACTGAGATCAGGGTGGGAGGAGTTGCCATAACTTCCACAACAAGCATAAATAAAAGAGGCCGAGGTGCGGCGAGGCCGAGTTGTTCTCATATGTTCCCTATCGCGTAACATCAACCGACGCTCATGTTTTTACTTCCCCCAGAACCACAGACTGTTTGGCTTGCGGCTGTGTCACTACGAGCCCGAAAACATGCCGCAACTTCTTGTGGTCGTAGGACAAAGGAGTGTTGATGGTTTTGAGATCTGTGTACAACAATTAACGTTTTTCCTACGAAAAACGTAGGAGGCGGCTGACTGAAAAAAAAAATCCCACACTTCTGCTTGAAACTTTTGAAGTGCGAGGCGGCGAAAGCCGTTCGGAGAGGAGACGCGAGGACAGCGTTCCAGCGGCAGATGGGATGGAAATATCTGGAGGCCAAATTTTACCACCCCGAGTTGTAAAACAGAGAGTGGAAAGAGGACGCAGCTTCAAAAGGTGCCAGCTGACGTGGTGAAATGACTTAAAAGAACAGTTAGGGGGAAAAAAACAGTGAAAATGTTCACGAGCCTCTGAGTTGACAGATGGTATTTGTCTTTTTAATCTGCACAACCATTCTGGCCTTACACTGGGGTGAAATAATTCCCAATTAAAGCTTATTGTGGTGGCCACTGCTAAAAGCAACGGGCATTAAAAAGATGCCACTTGGGTGGAACCACCCAAAAGTCAAATATGTCTCGAAATAGAAACTTTAACAGTGTTTTTTTTTTTTTTGAAAAAAAACAATCTACAGTAGCCTACCATTATGACTGACAGAATAAGTTAATGCACAAAAACAGGTCCAAGGCAAGAGAGATTATTTTTCATGAGAGGAATTTCACACTGACTTTCATTTCCGCCAAACACACAGAGGGACTGAACAGAAGAGGATCAGATTTTGGGGGGAAAGAAGAAAAAAAAAAAGTAAGAACAAAGTGACTTTCCATCTGGCCACCGCTGCGATCGGCATGAGAATGGATGTTTGCAGTTCAGTCTGCCGCTCTCTCTGATTACCTCTCTAATTGGCCTGTTTGGGAGACACTCATCCCATAATAGCCTGAAAGATACAGCCTTCCAGAGCTGTTACCTTGACTTTCAAGGCCGCTGTGTGTAAACCGAACCGCACCAGGCTTGTTTGTCACATGCGGAAAACAGCACAGTTGGCCTGCTAATCTTCACATGCAATTGCTTACTGTTAAAAGAAAAGATTTCTGCTGACATCGGAAGGTTTCGCTGCAAAAATTTTAGGACACAATTCATTACCAATCCTTGCACTGTGCAAGGTCATGGAGGACACGAGAGGCTTGGTAACCCTGAAAAGGTGAATTACTAGCTGATGGTTAATGTTTCCCTGTGATCTTAACCGGTTCTATCTCAACAGTTTCCAGGAAGGAAGTTGCTGGCGTGTTTCCTTCATCAATAGGAGGCGCAGCCCGCATACAGAGCTCCATACTGTCCCCATTGTTCCTGGCCCAGCGGAGAAACTCTGAACCCCGTGCAGTAATCCAGCCATAATTACACAGTACCACGGCTGGTCGTCAGGGAAACCAAAGAGAAACTTTCTAGGAATGTTTTTTCCCCTCACAGCGCGTGTCACTTGAAGTCAGAGCGAAAGCTGCTTTATAAATTCTGGAAAAAAAAAATAAATAAATTTTCATCTGTGATTTTCTTGCGTGGAATGTTAATGAACTGAAAACACTTCCAGACTTCAGAGTGAAACCAGTTGAAAATAGTAGCAAATTATTGTTCCAGTCTTCACAAATTCAGCAGCCTCCTGCGCCCTTCTCAGGATTTGCTTTGTTTTTTTGGTTTAAATTTGCATTCCTTTTGATGGTGTTTCCTATGCACTCAGAGCTGTGTGTACCCATACACACAGAAACACGCAAGCACATCTCCAACCCTCATGGCCCAAAGGTCATGTGTTGACTTTATCTGCTTGTGAAATAGAAGGAAGTCACTCGGGGGGTTGGGGGCAAAGCCGGCCATATCACACAATAACGGCACAGTGTACAGTCTGTGTGTGTTTGTGTGTGTGTGTGTGTGTGTGTGTGTGTGTGTATTTCTCAGAGACGCGACAGCCTTGCAAGTCGACTGAATGTCAACACACAATTCATCTCCTGTGAACACTCCAAGCAGTCGGAGCCGTGACACACAGAGTTCGGTTGTTGCGCCATCATAACTTCTGAAGCCTCTAACAACACATATTCATGTATCATTGTCTTGTGTATGGCTTTTTTAGGGACTTGCATTTTTTTTCTGTAATCAACAGATGGTTGATCTGAATGTGTTGTGATCAACAAAGAAGCGCAGAGAGATGATAATATAATCAGCGTTGCAGAGATTTGTTTTTCCAGAAGCCTATGAGTAATGCATGGTGGACGCGACAGCACAGCGAATAACAAACAAATCTGTGCCATTAAAAGTACATAAATAAGAAAACAGATCAACAAAATGTTTCTGAGTAAACTGACAATCTGAAGAAAAAAAACAGAATTCCAGTTAGCCATCCAGCAGAACTGTCTACGCTCTTTCGCATTAATTAATTTGTCTGACGTTCCCATTTCAAATAAACTGGAAATACGAACTGATTCAATTTGAATTTAACTCAAAAGTAAAATACAGCACACTAGTTCTGACAATAAATAAACAGGAGGACAGTCTTAAGGTCAGTCTATATACAAAATTCACTGAATCAATGCTCCCCCCTGGTCCTTCTTTGGCTCACTCCAATGTGCTTTAACATTCATGCTGGGGTGTGAGCCCTTTGTGATGTCACTGACATCCCTTCTGGGTTTGTGGTGACACCCTCAGCCAGGTGTTCAATCCACTGTCAGTCACGTCATTTAAAACGAAGCGTCAGTTTTCGCTGGACACGAAGACAAAGCGCTTTCTGCTGGAAGCTGTAAACATAGGGCTAAATACAACACTGCTCTCTGGTAATACAATATGAGGTTCTTGACCAAGCGCAAAAAGCTGCACAACTTGATTTGCATACGAGTTGGAATGTGGCCATCACATGTACAGATTTATGCAAAGAAAAAACATGAGGGTTTTGTAACTGACACAGCTAAACAAATGTCCAGCTGTGACGTCTGATACCCTGGTACATCTGGAACGTTCAATCAGAAACTAAGTCAGCCTTTAAAGTAAATATTACAAAGGACAGTCCTTGCACCAGCATGAACCCCACGACCACTTCCTCCATTCCCTTTTATTTTCGGTCCCATCTTGTGATGAGGCTCCTCTCAGTCTGAACATTCCAGCCGCAGCAGCCCAATGACCAGAGCCGGGGCCGGAGCCAGAGCCGGGAGGCTTGGAACAGGTCTGCCGAGCCGTGGTTCGACAAGTTCGGCTCGCCTCGTGGCTGTTTCCCGTCCCCTCACCCCGGAACCATTTGGCCGCTCCCCATCAGACGTTCAAGGTGAGGAGCCACCAACCCCCCGGCTGGCTTCCTCAGCCCCCGAGACCCCCCCAAGGAGGAACCTACCTCGAGTGCAGCCTCTTGCTGGCCAGGTCCTGGTCAACGCCGTTAGCTTCGGACTGAGCCATGGAGCCGCCGCCGCCGCCGCCGCTGCTGCTAACGTCGCCCCGGCTCCTAGCTCGCTTCTCCCCGCTGCGTGTGTGAGTGCGTGGAGAGGCGGAGGGGGTGCAACCTCCGGCGGCGGTTTCCTCCTCAAGACAGCTGCCTCCTTTCTCTTCCTCCCCTCCCCTCCCCTCCTCCCCCCTCGAGAGTCACTCCGCTTCTCTGTCACTTCCTCTCCCCGCCCGTTCACGTCCCTCGTCCTTCTATCTGTCTGTCTACCCTCGGGGGTCCAGCCTCTTCCCACCGCTGTCGCCTCGCTCTTCACACAGCAATGGCAGCTGCGGCTCCGCCTCTGAGGAGGAAGTGAGCCGCCGAGCGAATAACGCAACAAACGGCCAAGCCCCGCCCCCCAAACGTGACGTCACGCTTCGAGCGGCGTTTGACGATGGGCGATACGAGCAAACTGCTAGCAAAGTGCAAGCTGGCGAAAGATTCGCAGGTTTTTCATATCAAACAATGGTGAATAAAAACGATACGAAAAGTTGTCGGCGGCGAGTCCTTCAGAAACATCCAGGTTGTTTTTATCTCCCCGTGCCTTTGAAGTATAATTATGGTCTGTCCACAGTGTGATTGAAGGTTGGGAGCCTGTTTTGAGCACGCCCATGTTGTGGCGTGGTCAGCCCTGCCTGCACCACCTGCGGCCACATCCGTCCAAGCTGCGGTGGAATCCAGCTGCGTGCGCTCGTTGTTGAATTTCAGACACAGCAGTGCTTTCATCCTTGTGAGGCCAACCTACCGTTCGCCAAGTAAGCAAAGAAAAGCAGCAAAGTTTTGTCTTATGCGTAGCGAAAATGTTATGACTATGATGTCTGTGTATTCTATTGCTCCTTATTTGACTTTTGATTACAGTTTGTGCAGTTTGTATACTACTTATTTACAGGCTTACATTACACTTTTGGATTGTTGGGTAGCAAATGCATTGATTTGACTCTGATCTGCAAAACCTCATTCACAAATGCACTTGTTTTGTAATGCGTTTATGTGACCTCTAGAGAGTAAAGTTATATTTTAGGGAAGAACAAATCCAGCTTCGCATGAAGTTTGTGTTAAATTCACTTGAGGATCATTTCGGGGCTGTGCGCACTGCGCAGGCTCAGCGTGTATGCCAGATGTCTCTGCAGTACTGTGATTTCACCAGAAGAGGCAGCATTGCATTAGCGAAAGGCTACGAAAACAAGCCTTGTTTGTGACACACTTGTTGTGCTCCACTCTGTGGCGTGTTGATGCTGACAATCCGGTTGTTTTTGGATGCAGTACAGCAGGTCCTTTGCTTTGCTTTGCTTTTTTTGGCACTTCTCCATGCCACTCTTCTATGATGTCACCGTAGCAACAAATATTGTGACCTCTTTCTTTCGCCAAAAACATATAAATGACTTGGAGTAAACAGACATGAATAGATGGTCTAAAATAAAAAAGAATGTTCTTCTGTCATGATTAAAGCTATTTGAAACAAAATAAGAGTGCATTTCTCTCTACAATGTGTTTTGCTTGATTAACTGCTTTTTCATTTTACTGTATTATCATAATGCACATAATATTTTAGGGCATTCAGGGAATTTAGACATATGTATATCCATCCCCCCATTTATGTGTGCAGAGAGTTTGTTTGTCACTCTTCTGATATTGGATGGAATGGAAACCACTTACTCTAATGGAATTCCGCATGTACATTTGAAATAAGCTTCTCAACAAAAAGCCAGAAATTTTAGTGTTTTCTGTCATTTGTTTAATATTTTGTCTTGTTTTTTTTTGTCCTAATCCTTTGTCCGTGTTTTTGTTCGATCTTGTGCACATCAGCACTAACAACAGCTCATTATAAACAAAAAAAGGGCAACAAATGCAAACAATAATAATGAGATTGAAGTAAGCTGATTTTAGATTAAAATTGAGCAAATCAAATTTGTTTCCCCTTTGTGAGGGAGAGCATTACTCCACAATAACAAAAATCATATCTCTGCACCTGTTAGATACTCCAAACTTTGTACGTTTCTTCACAAACAACTTGAACCAGTGCTTCTGTCGAAACATACAAAGTGAGTGAACTGAAATAATGTTTGGTTTTTTAAAAACATTAAATGATTTAAATAAGGTTTCCTGTGCATTCACATATGTGAATACCATTGTTTCCATATCTTTTTGTGTTATAACTGTGTCCCTGTCGAGGCTGACGGCTTGAAAACCACACATTTTTAAAATGCCATTTTTAAACACTTTTTTTTCTTTTGTTTGTGACTAAATGTGGAGTGGATAGTCTGGCTGATCAGAACTTGTACCTGTAAACGACTCATTACGCCCAGAAACAAAACAATAATATGGGTACTTGAATAATTGAAATAATCTCTTTTTCTTGTACAGGCTTAAGGTTCCAGGATTTTGCGGCAATTACGAGATTGGTATGAAGGGGAGCCATAGGTCACATTTGGCATATGGGGATTTGGTTGTGGCAGCCTCTCATCTCAAATCATAGCCCCGATTTATGAATCTGACACACCAGTGGCACAGCATCCACTGTCCCATGAGGACAAACTGCGCTAGACTAAAGATGTTCATTTTGTCTTCATTGATAGATTACTAGTAGACAAAGTGTGCTGTTATTGATGCTGCACGCTGCTGTTGCCAGCATGACCAAGCACCATTTGTTACAGCAGGTTTGCTAAATGAGTGAGTTTAAGAAAAGCTCTGGTATAATGAATCATTTCAGATGAAACTAAGGCCCAACTTTTGACTTAAGGGCTGAACGGAGACCATTGATAAAACTGCCTCCTTCAGAACTTCCTCTCCGATATCACAATGCCCCCCCCCAAAAAAAACCCTATACTGTATTTAATTTATGGCGTTAATGCTAAATATGCTGTCTGTTAAATATGCAAATCTCTGGCTTAAACATATAGATTAAACCCATATAAGAACACTTGACCTCTCACGCGAAACACTGTAAAGATTAATTTCAATCTGTGCTCTTCTGTGATTTAATCAGTGGATTTAACACTCCCCCAAAGAAATGCATGTAAATCTTTTAACTTTTTTTTTTTTTTTTTGAGCTTCCTATATAGCCCTATATAGTTTTTTCTACAGACTTTTCTAATAAAGCGCCTGTTAGCACTGTTAGCAACAATGGGTCAGTAATTAAGTAAAATGTATATTGCATGCAGGTAATTAAAAATAAACATTTGGGTTGCAGTTTATTCTGTATTCTCACATTTTTGAAGTGAAGTAAATAAAGAATCACTTTGTGTAGGAAGAGTAACACTTTTCAAAAAAATCCACAACATGACTTTTCCTCTCCAAGAGTTGCTTCTGTCTTGATCGCCATCTGGCTCAGAGCTGTGTGACATCTGAACACAGGGCTGTGTCACTTATTATAATGTACTCTTTTTTTTTTTCTCAACCCCTCTATGTTTTTGTGCAGTCTGGTATTGTGTTCAGTCAATTTTGGAGGCAAATGTGGGTGTGAAGTTTTTCCCCTCACGGCCAATGGGTGGCAGTGTTGTTCTCGCGTCCCTTGCACGAGTTTTCCACAGACGACAGGAAAAAGGTTCAGGCAGTAGCCGAGGCAGACGTTGAGAAACGGGCAAAGCATCAAACACAGAGCAGGCTGAGCCAAGCCAATGTGGCAGCTGTTCAGAAATTTCAATAAACTCGTAAGATGTTCTAATGTGAAACCTTTATTGCCGAGATAAATAAACAAAACGGTTGTTTAAAAAATACATCTTCTCTCAGACTGCACAGCATTAAGATAACATGTTTTACGAGCAATATAAGCATGTGTATTGCTGCCATGCTGATATAATATATAACTAATAGAAATCACAGGAAACTCTGGGCAGAACATTTTCATATAGATTCTTCATTATTTACATTGCGAACTTTGATTACTACCACTCTCAGTACCTGTCATCTTCAAAGTTGAGCTTAAACGCTCATGTAAGGATTCTTGGATGTGAGATGATCCAAGCACTTTGTATTCCTGCCTTAAATTGCACGCTGTGCTGTTTGGCCCCTCCTCCAATTACGGAAAAGGATGATGTTTTCTCCAATGAAGCTGTTCAATTAAATAATTATTGTAATAGTGGATTTGCTGGAAACAGAGAATGAACGCAGTCAGGGCAGTTTGGCTTTGCCTCCTGGTGTCAAAGTCAAATACTAAGAGGTCGGCACTGGAGAACTGATCACTGAGACGCTCAAGAGAAAATCCCACAGAGTCAAGGAGGATGTGTGAGATTTTTCAGGTTAGCATCTGGGCGCGTCGGCTTGATGCCCGCACGTCCACACTGCTCTGTGTGCCAGCTTATACATCTGTCCGTGCGTCAGTCTCCCTGCGTGTGTCACTTTTGTCCGTCTGTCTGGCAGCGTGATAATGCTGAGCCCTGGCGAAGCCGCTTGCGTCTCTTGTTGTGGCTCCTTGTTCTTGGCCTACTTTGGGAGAGGTGAATTGAGGGCAATTCGAGTCTATGGGTAAGGGGATTAGGTCTCCAAACATGCTCCTCTCCAGTTTGGGATTTTGCCCCAATGCCAGACACTTAAAGTCTGCCAGGGATTAAGATAAAGAGAGAAGTAAGAGCGGCGTGCATTGTGGAGCGCGTGCAGCGATGTTTTCAACAACAAAAAAAAGGAAGAGGAGGGAGGGGCGGCTGGTGGTTAATAAAACAAATAAGACGCGATCTGGTGATATGATCTAATGCATAAATGCAGCATTTGTTGACCTATATGCCCGCGGCGCGTGCCATGATGCCGGTCAGTATGTTTGCAAGGGATGGGACACAATGAAGCAGAGGCTGTTCTTTTCATTTGCTTTGTATTAGTGGATGATCTCAGCTTAATTCGGTGTTTTAATTAGGAAATCGTGCAGATCTTCATGTTATTGTTGTTGCAGTTTGGCTGACTTTGGAAACAAAAACCAGAGGTTTTTTTGCATCGTGGATTAGTGTTAAGAAGCTTCCCAAGGAAAAATAAAGGCCAAGCTTTAAAAAAAAAAAGTAGGCTTGTTTGCCATTTTGTTCCACTTAGAAAAATACAGTATCGTCTGCATGAAGTCACATTTGCAGCAGTCTTTCTGGAACAACTGTACTATTGATTTGATACATATCTAGATACCACAGTTAAAAATGCAATCAAGCTGAACTGGAGGTCTTAAACTGACAGACACCATGGCCCCAAAGTGTCACACAGTCCCAATTATTTGTTAGACAGAACGATAAGAGCATCAGGTTGAGCCATCCTGAACCTCTTATTTTGGCTTCCAAGAATCCTCATAAAAAATCTGTCTTTTTCTTTGTCTTGACAAAGTAGGGGTGGGGTGGCCGTGGTGGTGGTTGGTGGGCTGTGAAGCGGGTGGGGGTGGCTGGGGGGAATCTCCACCCCACCACCCTGCGTCTGGAGGCTCCTCCTGGGTAGGAGGCCGCTTCTCCATCACGCTCCTCCAGGAAAGTGGGTCATGAGTCTGAGACTGTGGGATTACCGGCCGTCAGCCAGGCGTGTGCCGGGGCAGCTTCTTAGTTGTCATGGGTAGACCCCGACCAAGCACCCCACCCACGCCTTCACCTCACACACACACCCCCACACACACACACTAACAACACACCAACAACACAATTCCCTGCAAACACCTTGTGCACCGTGTTTATCTGAGCTGCATTGGAGCTGCTCGCCTGCGTCTTCTGACTCATGAAGATTCCCTTTCGCAACAATTGATGCCTCAAAGTGAATGTGCGAAGAGATGACTGGACTTGCTGCAGTGCTCTCAGCAAACACGGAAATAATTTACTGAATCGCCGACCAGCCACCAGAATAATGACATCTAATGGTGACACAATGATAAATGCTGGCTTTTAAACGGCTAGCATGTGATACTAATGGCCAGCGGGTTTGTCTGGTGTCCTCCGACACAGAGTGTGATTAATAGGAAAATAAATTACTCATAATAAATATATTCATTGCGCAGCAGAAGGATTATTCCAATCAATGTAGGTCGCAGCTGCCTTGTGAGTTCCTTGTTATCTACCTTCCGTGTCCTAATGGCTGAAGAAAGAAAGGTGAGACAAAGGTACAGACAGCCTTAATACAGGATGCATATAGAGAAAGTACTGGATGATTTTCCCCTCGGTCTCCAAATATATTTTAAATATATAGATAAAATATCCAATAAATCTAAATATATTACAATGAAAAAAATGTTGTGAGTAGTTTAAATGCGGCTGTTATTATCCAAGCTTTAACTGTGGTTTTGTTTAAATGGATTTATTTCCAATTTTCATCCCACAGAACCTGTTTTCAAAGACATGTTTACACCTACACATCCAACGGCAGTGCAGTTTCCATGTACCTTTTTCAAGACCATCATCATACAAAGCTCTCTTCGGCCTCCTAAAAAAAAAATATAACAACAAAACAAAGTCCTGCAGAAAACAACGTCATAACTAGCAAGTCCTGGATGATAAAACACGATGACAACATCCCCATCCTTGCGTTCAGCCACATAGCCGCACAAAACATGCCAGTGTGCAACATCAGAAATCCTATCAAGCCTCCCAAAGCTGATTAGGACAAGAAAACTTTGGCTACTTGAAGCCAGCCCGTCGCTGCAAAGCTCATATCACTGCTAAGCTCCTTAGAATTCCCCTCTATGAAATATTCCATCCAAAATAAACCACCTGCACATGCAGACGGACCCCACAGCGGGCCAACATCTGGAACGGCAGGCCGGGTCGAGCCTTCAGCTTCGATGTGAAAAGGTTTGAACTTTGACCTCCCGCATTGTTGCGCCGGAGTGACTTGTCACTGCTCCTAAAGCTGATATTTCCCACCCCTGGACAAAAGGCCATGAAGCCACAAGCTAACCAGTCGGGTCCCCAGACGATGCCTGCGCAGTGAGTAAAAGTAGCCCCCCGTTTAGGCGGATGGACATTTGTTGGCCTTTATTGTCTGCGCACAAAACCAGGGGACACATGCTGGGTGGTAAAAGTGTCAGGGCCTGACTGAAGAGCCATTGTATTGGTTTCCAGTGGTCGCAGTCGGCCATTGTTCCCTGTGTTGTTCATCATTAGCATATCAATATTCAAAAGGGGGCTGATGCCGGCCAGAGGTGACAGCCTTTTTAGCCACGAGTAGA
Source organism: Thamnaconus septentrionalis (assembly GCA_009823395.1). Taxonomy (NCBI): domain Eukaryota; kingdom Metazoa; phylum Chordata; class Actinopteri; order Tetraodontiformes; family Monacanthidae; genus Thamnaconus; species Thamnaconus septentrionalis. The sequence continues at coordinate 8,154,548 of CM020518.1, forward strand.
CCCTCATGCAAAATAATGCAACCTGCATTCGACGCTCAAGAGGCAGCTGTTGAGCTCGGCCGGCAAAGATCAGAGCAGCGGTGGGTCCCGGCAGCTTTGGACAACAAACTCAGCAGACATTACTGTATTAAAAAAATAATAACTTCTCTTATGTTTTTTTTTAACTTCTGTATTTTGATCCTGGACTCAAATGGAGCAGCTTTAGCAGATTTATTAAGTAAAAACTACAGATCTAGAGTGCCTCCTTCAAAAATTCTCATATTTGCGAATGGGTGAGAACGAGGAGGAACCAACACCTGGCTGGGGGCTTCTGTCTTTACCAGGGGAATGCATCAATGAAGTGTCACGGCCGTGTGTGTCATCACACAAGAGTGTTGACTTTAATGGCTGCAGGTTTTGAAAAGCAAACGAGCAGAGCAAGAGTAAGAAGTAAACTATTGACTTATATCAGTTCTGGGGAGTTGTTCACCAACTGACATACAAAACATGGGACCTTCAAGTAAATTACTTGAGGACGGCCGATGGCTGTCATGATGTTTTTTTTTTAAAATAACATTTAACCTCCAAATACAAACGCAAACAATTCACTGTGCACACTATACGCATGTGGGTCATTTCTGTCGCTCTCCTCCGGCACGCATAACAAAGGAGCCAATGGTGTCACCCGTCCGACACTGCCCCACCGGCTCGCCTCCCCCTCCCCCACGACTCAGGCCAGCTGACCCCCAGGACTGGCAGGCCAAGGGGGACAGTTAGCCTCGTGTGTTATTGTGTGCGAGGGGCAAAGCCAGCGGATAGTGTCGGTTACTCCGAGGGCCAAGCGGAAAAGCGGTTGGGCAGTTTAGCCAGCTGCTGCCGGAGCGAGCCACGGCCGGCCTGGTCAGTGAAACCTTGCCAGATGGAGCCATTTTCAAAACAATGAGAGCTGCGGCGCCGCGGCTGAAGAACCGGAGGCTGGATGCTCTGGGGACGCAGAGGGTGGGCATTTATCTACAGTCGCTGACATGTCGGGTTTATGATATGCAGGGATAGTTTTGTGGGTCATCAGCATACACATTCACATTCAAAAGTTCCACGTTCCTGCATTTCATTGTCACAGGCTAAGGGCTCGTCAGTATAAATACTGCACTATTTCTTTATTCATCGTCGATTATTCATTGACACGCAACCCGTATCTGTCTTTTGGCAAAACGAAAAAATATCCCCTCTCTCTTCTGCATCTTCTCCACGAACACTTGCTCTTCTTCCTCTCTCCGTCCAGACAGCAACAGGCTGAGGTGTCCCGGGGACTACACTGCTTAAGAGTAACCAAGCCTGGGTAATGAGGCGTGTGATTGGTCCCCTCCCTCCTGAACAAGGCCAGCCTCCGGACGACATGATTGATCATGACAGGAGCACAATGGCAGCCCTGGTGTCAGAGGGGTGCGCATGGACCCCCCGCGCAAAACTCCGTCACCCAACTCAGCTGTGCAAGAAAACTGTTACACACACCTACACACACACACATACACACACACACACACGGGGCGCACATATGCGCACGGTGACACGCTCGGAGGCGTGCACAAGCATGTAAATAGTCCAGTATAAACAAAGCGAGGCCATGTGCTGCTCAAACGCTGATATTTACCAATTAAAAACAAATAAGAAGCAATACATAAATATATATAACAAGATGTTTTAAAAGTTGATTTAAAATAAAATTATGTTTTTATATACAGTAAAAATGGTCTTTTGAAATAATAGACTAGGGTCAAGTTCAAAGTCAACCCAAGGAATAAATCTTCAACATTTTTCACAAAAAAACAAAGTTTAGAAAAATAGTGTAATATTATACAATTCAATATTATCATATATATCACATCCTCTCATATAACAGGCATGCTTGTGCTTGAGTTAAATTGCGTTTTTAGATACAAGTGCGAGTTCCACTAGACAAGAGACTTCCTTCATGTGCTTTGCTGTTTTCAGGTAAGTGCTCTTGCTCGGTGGGGAAGCGAAGGTTTCACATGCGTCACGCCGCTTCTTCTTTTGAAGTAACTCCCGAGTGCAGTGGTCTCCAGGAGCACTCGAGGGCCTGTTGAACCGGCTCTTATTCAAGGTCAGAAATCAAGATCTAATAGGTGCCAGCGTCTGAGTCCTCGTGGAGGGCCACTAGTGGCTGATTGCAGCTGCGTTCCCGAGCAGGACGCAGGTGTGTTAACGCTTTGTGAATTTCCTGAGATGATACTCCTTTGGTTTCGCAAACAATGCAGGATGAAAGCGCAACATGTTCGAGGATGGCGCCGCCACTCATTGTCATATGCAGGCGAGCCCAGGGTTCACGAGGGTTATTAGATTTTTAATGCTCTGATGTAAAGCAAATTTGCATTGGCAATGTTTTGTAACCTTAACATGACTCACTATCTTCCAAAATCAAAAACTATGCAAGTTGTACTTTTCAGAAATTGTGCACAGGAACACACAGTTGTGGGTATCAGCCTTTTGCGACGTTATGAGCGGAAATTATTTCTCACTAATCCTCTAACTAGTTAATTTCACATTACAGAGGGCCAACAAAGCTTCAGTATCAGCTAAACGCAGTGTTTTAGCTGAAGGGACTGTTTTCTAGAGATGGATAATTAACTTGGATGAAAAATGAAATAAAATAAATAAAATATTTGACCTTTAAATCAATAAAAAAAATTAACTCTGTGAGCCACCAATTCACCTTCAATTGTTACTGCACAAATTCTTCAGTCTTTATGCACAGTGTTGCAGGAGACTGGCTCTTCACAGTGGTGGGAAGCAAAAGGAAAGCAGTCCTGTTGTTGTGCCTGTGGTCTAAGCTCCTTTTGATGCTACATTGGCTTTAGGTTACAGTGGTCGGCTTCCTCCAGATTTACAAACAGTTCCGCCTTAATCTGCACAAAGTCCCACAGTGACTTGTTGACCAGAGATTACAGCGCATTTAAAAACACACATACAAAAAAGTATTTTTTTTTCCTTGAGAAGAAAACATGCGACCAATATTGTTTGTGTTTTGAATCTTGGCATCCGGGCAACATAGCAAAGGGACAAGGGGGAACAATGTGACACGTGGATAATGGCTGATTTCTCTTTTAAAACTTCTCCTGATTGCCCTCAGTGGACAAATGAAAAGAATTGGTCTGACTGGCTCACGGCACCAGGCGAGTAAAACTGAATCAGGGCTGCAGTGGACAGGGTCAAAGTAGTTTTGTGCATTTACAGAGGGGCACTCAGCCAAAGTAGAAAAGAAAGAGACGCCCACATCTGTGCAGGCGCAGGCTTGGGGAATTTATAGGAAAACATAAATTAGCAACAGAAGTGTATATTAAAGCTTTCTTAGGTCAGAAAAATATAATGTAATGTGCATTATTTAAGAGAGGCTTCTTGATTCTGTGAATAAAACAACTTTTAAAAAGTTCACAACAACATTTATATTTGTGACTTGCAGAGCAGACAATTTTAGACTTGGCCATATATAATTCTGCTCCAAACACAGCTGACAGACCTGCGTCCGTAATCCAAAATCCTGTTAACAGACTTGAATAAAACTGTTTAAAACCCGCAAAAGGAGAGTTGCGGCGATGATGACAACAATGACCAGCCCCAGTCCCACTTGCCCCCCACCCCCCGCATTGTAATCCTTGAAAGGCAGACACGTGCTATATAACATAAGGAGCAACGGGAGGGGAGGGGGCGTGCGCGTGAGCGCGTACACTTAAAGATATGCCTGGGGTGGGGAGGAGGGAAGGGGTTGACGTTGGAGCGGCGCACACGCCTCCTCCAGCCCCGTTTAGAGGCTCGCCCCCTTCAGCACCCTGGACAGAGGCAACGGCGCTCGCGCGCAGAGCGGAAGTGAAGTGGCTCGCAGTTGTGGTCAGCTGACGGCGACACCTCGTCAACTCTCAGTCTCCGCGTCAGCTCGCGGGAGTCAAAAAAAGAAAGAGAGCGAGTGAGTCGGTGAGCAGCTCCGGAGGCCAAGAGGAGGAGGAGGAGGAGAGGAAGGAAGGAAAACGCCGGAAGGGTTTAAGTCCTCGACAGAGAGATAGAGAGAGGGAGAGAGGGATAGAGAGAGAGATCCAGTGGCCAAAGTTGGAAGATTCACTTTTGGAAGAAGCGCGCTATCGAGGCGTTTAGCGCAGGAGTTTGTGCTCTTAAATTTTAATTTGAGGCGTAAATATACATTAGGCATCGATTTGTCGGTGGAGGATCGGAAAATCTTCAAAAATGCTGCTTGAACACCCGGGGTCAAGTTGTCAAAACACAGGGAATTTCTCCCGCTACACCTCAGGCCAAGGTAAGGAAACTTTCCCACGATTTTGTTTGAATTATTATTTACGTTTGACATGCATGCATTGTTTTTGATTTGACTTGAGCCTAGACTGTTGCCTGTTACAGTCACATAGAAACCCAACAGGGCCGTGAAATCGAGTGTATCGCTCACAGCAGTGCGCTAGATGAGCTCTTTTTCTTTCTGACAAGCGTGAAATGTCTCATTTTGTTGCCTTTATCAAAACACAAAAAGGCGAGGAAATCGATTTCTGAACATTGACTTTTAAATATTACCCCCATACGTTTTTATCCTGTAATCCATATGCACCAAATTGGGCCACGGGGATTAAAAAGAAGTGTGTAATGAGCCACAAAAAAAAAACATCAGCTCCTGTTGCACAAACTGGTGTTTTCATCCTTCCTCTTCTTTACGCGTTGCGTGCCCGAGACGTTATGAATGTGTAATGAGATGCTCATTGTTGCACGATCACAAGAACAGATGTTATACGCGGGCTGTCACCTCACACCGCCGCTTGTGTGGTTGTAACGGGAGCGTGTAGGAGGGGTGGCGCTGGTCGTGCTGGTGGGTCTGTGGGGGTGGTGCTGATGGTGGTGCTGATGGTGGTGGTTAGAGACCACCGAAGACAGCGGTCCTCTCTGCGGCCTGGCAGCCCACGACAGACTGCAGGCAGGCAGGCAGGCGAGCAGGCAGGCGCTGCACCGGAACCGACTCAAACTGGTCAACAGGTGTCAAATTCAAGCCCTGACAGGTGGGATACCTGACGCTGGAGGTGACCGAGGGCTGTAACAGGGCGCCGGTTCAACGTCACCAGCTTATTATTATTATTATTATTATTATTATTATTATTATTATTATTATTATTATTATTATTATTATTATTATTATTATCAAAAGATCTAAAGAAGATCAGTCTGAAAGCTTTGTTGAATGTTCATTAGGTCTATTTATTGTTATATAATTATCATGCTTTGAATTCGCCTTTTTATTTAGTGAGGCAAAGCATGCAGTAATATAAAAAAAATCAATCAATCAAATATGTGTATGGTGGTAATAACATAGTAATAATAATATGAAAGAAAAACAAAGACAATAAGAATAGGAGTGATAGGGCTTTTTTCATGTATCTCTTAAAAAGATTAAAAGATACACAAGAAATGTGTACATAATAGTGCCAATAGTGCACTGCAAATTTCTCCCTTTCCCTCTTCCTCTTTAGTTTTTAATCCGCGCCACTTTCTCTGAGTAACTGACTGACTGACTGACCCTCTTGATTGGCGATTCTTGCCGCTTTGTTGTCGCATTACTGTCGGGCATACCCCCCTCAAAAAGTGCGCGATCAATATGACATAAAATATCATTCTTAGCTGAAAAGTAAAAGGCTTGGTGGGACGCGCCAATGAGACCGACGCACCTTTATTTTCCTCCAAAACGCCTTTCATATACTAGTGAAATAGGGGAAAACACGACATTGATTTCAGATTCATCAGTTGGCCGGTGGCACTAGGCCTGATTTCCCCAGGCGCTCTTTTGTGCCGAAGATCAGTGTCAATAAAATTCATTGGGGTGTTGGCCCGATCAACACCTTATTGAAGAGCCAATCTCTCCCCTAAATAAACACTTGTCTTCGAGCACTCGCCATGCGGGAGAAAGATTTCTTCCCGAGCTTATCCACATATTTTTAAAATGACATATTTAAATAAAATAAAGTTCAAGTTTAATATCACAGTGTAAGAAAGCGTGTTGAATTATAGGTGACAAATAAAAAAGCAACGATCAGGTTTCATTTTTTCCTACATTAAAAATATTTTTACCAGCTGGTTTTTAATTAAAAACAATACATTAAAAGCAGGAATACCCTACTGATTTACTATTAAAAAAAATGTTTTATCCAACGAAATATCTTACTTGATTTGTAAGAATCATTTCATCATTTGAAATACCAAATAGTCCCATAAAAACACTATTTTTACATATTACGCTTGTTCTGCAGGAACTCAAACGACCCCATGTTTGACTTTCGATACAAATTGAGGTAATTTGTAATTGTGGTTTGTCGATAAGCCATACACATGTTAAATGCTAACAGCAAAGACATATATTCGTTTATTTTGAAGAAAACGTCTGCTTGGAGAGATGGACTAACTTAACTTTTACAGTTGCTTTAAAATTATTTTCGTTCTTTGGATCACGCAGAAAATTTGGGTCGTTGACAAAACAAACTTATGTCCTGTATTCCGCAATGGTGGAAAACCCCACTGGCCTTTCTTGCCACCTGCCGTGTATTTATTTCCCTTCCGGGTTGAAAGCAGCGGCTGTAGGTGATGTTAATCCAGCCTCCCGTCGCCTGGGAGACGGTGCGGCGTAATCCTGCTCCGGCACAGAAACACTGCGGGACTCCGGCGTTGCTTGACTTCTGTGCGGACGACACGAAAACGTTCGCATTTGCGTCTTTTACATCCGGATTAACGCGAGCGTGGAACGATGCGCCATGGACAGACGCGAAGAGCGCAAGGCTGACGCGGAGCTGCTCCTCTCTCTGCTCCCACACGGCGCGGAGTTCCGCAAAGGTAGAAAAAATATGCAGAGAACAATCAGATTTTTTTTTTTAACGTAAAATTATTTCGCTAAGTGTTGAGTGGAGAGATAATCTCACCATGCACTCTTTGTGAAAAGCTTTGGCGGTCGTGTGCTCCAGATGTGCGCATTGTCTCATTGGCTCAAGCAGTCTTCCAGCTGCCAGGACGCAGGACTCGTGCCGTTTTATTGCGCTACATTTTTGGCAACTTTTCCTTTCAATGCCCTCATGTTCGATTAGTTTAAAATGACGATTTTATTTCTGACAGATTTGTACAATTCCTTACACCTTCCTGTAAGTGTCATTACAGGTCGTGTGCCTTAATTAAGCCTCGCCAGCTCCCATTTTGTATCATTATTAGATTTTACTTTTGTTTGTTTTTTCTCAGCCGCCCCTCTGTTGTTTTTGTTGTTTTAATTGATTAATTTCATTTATTTTTACATTGCAGCAGAAACTTGCAGGGTGAGCGAATCGCCATTTGGATTGGCAACATAATTGGTCCGCGTCGCGCGCATGCAGGCCGCAGCTTTCTAGTTTTACAGCCGCTTTTTGAATAAGTTATGAGCCCTGGTTCACCTGCTTGGTCTCGATGCAGCTCCCAGCCTCACATGTGCGGAGCGGCTGCGTAAGAAAATGGAACCATGAATGTTTCATGCGTCGTCTGCAGCAGAACAATAGAAACGCGACTCCTTGAACGGTGCAATAGTTGGATCTGTTATAATCAGGAGTAATAGAGGATCTGAGGCGTCTAAAACATCGAATTTGTTTTTTGTTTTGTTTTTTAAATTCATTTTAATTTTATTCTGGTTTGTCTTGGATGGAATCGAGGGGAGACAGAAATTTCTATAAACCTCAATAAATCAAACAGCCCCATAATCAATTGCACACAATTACCAGAAGGGTACTTTTTTCATGGATAAGGTCTTTTTGAATGTAAATCTTATTTCGATTTAAATGTATTGCTTTAACTCTTTTTTACATTACGATGATACTGAAACTGGACTTGTCTCTATGATGCCAGTTCTGTGATTATATCAAGCAATTCGGTCATTTAAAAAAAAAAAATCAATTTACTAAATTACCACGTTTTATTTGTCCCTGAAAATACTTTTTTTTTTTTAAATTCACAAGAAGGTTTCATTGCAACGTTCAATCAAGAAAGAGATGCTTATTTCAAAAAGTAAAATTAATTTTATTGGAAGCCTATTTCAGTCACGTGGTAGCTTGTTTTCTTTTAACATTGTATGCGTTCGAAACTTTGCAATGTATACGTAATCGTGTAATTGTGGTTTCAGGTTTTTCTATTATTATTATTATTATTATTATTATTATTATTATTATTATTATTATTATTATTATTGTTATTGTGAACTGTAAAAATATCGAGTGGTTTTTTTTTTAATCAAAGTCATAGCACAAAGTGGTGAATGGTGATGTTTTCATTGATGATTCGTAAGCATAAATATTAAATATTCACATACTGAGCAGGTCTACGAGTTTCTGCAGCAGCCCAGAATGTGAATCTGAGAGAGATAAACGTCAGGTTAACGCAGGCATTATTTGCAGTCTCATTTGCATAAGATGCTAATAAATCTTACAAATCCTACACACTGCGCCGATAGGAATATAATGTACGGACTAAATCTCAGAATGTGGTGAGCACACGTACAACACAATAACGCCACTGGAAAACATTTAACAGGTTGATCGTCGGTGTGTGTTTCTGACGAGCGTCAGCTCAACTGACTCAGACTCGACTTAACCCTGCTCCAACCCTGCCTCCCGCAGAGATCCCGGTGTGCGCTGGCTGCAGTCAACACATCGTGGACCGCTTCATCCTCAAGGTGCTGGACCGCCACTGGCACAGCAAGTGTCTGAAATGCAGCGACTGCCAGGCGCAGCTGGCCGACAAGTGCTTCAGCAGGGGCGACAGCGTCTACTGCAAGGAGGACTTCTTCAAGTGAGTCGCAGGCCAACCACGCAAAGACAAACCAGTGGTGTAGAGTAGTTGATTCTAGTGGCTATACTCGGATTTTCGCCCCCTATCCTATAGCTTGGTACACATCTGTCCGGCAGCAGCTAATTCAAAACGACACAAAACAAGAACCACCGTGCTCGACTGATGACGTATTGTTTAAATGTAAATGTATTTTTCAGCAACACAAGATACATAACATCATTCACATATTCACACATACATTTACATCTGAACTTTAATTACCTGACAACAGTCACAATTTGTTCAAATAAAGAAAAATGATTTAATAACTAATAAACTTATATAAAAAATAATAAACTTTCAGCAATCAAGTGCAAAAAGTGGTGCAAACACACAAATACATTCACAGCAATGGCCGACTCTCAAACAGATAGGACATCATTTCAATCAAATTTGAATTGAACATTGTTTCAACATACTGATAATTGCATAACTGGAATTCGGAACTTTTCTAGTGGTTATACGGCGTATACCTGCGTATCACGTATAGACTTCACCACTGAGACACCGAGCGTGAACCAACCGTTTGTTCTCTCTCTCTCTCTCTCTGCAGGAGATTCGGCACCAAGTGCGCGGCCTGCCAGCAGGGCATCCCGCCCACGCAGGTGGTGCGCAGGGCGCAGGACTTCGTCTACCACCTGCACTGCTTCGCCTGCATCGTGTGCAAGAGGCAGCTCGCCACGGGCGACGAGTACTACCTGATGGAGGACAGCAGGCTGGTGTGCAAGGCCGACTACGAGACGGCCAAACAGAGAGGTGAGCGGCCCAGCGCGTGGGGCGCGCGTTTTAATCTTTTTTTCGTTTATTCCCCCCACCCCCCGAGGTGACAGAGAGGTCGCTCATAAAGTTTGACCCACCTGCTGCTAATTGCGTCGTTGCCCGCAAACCCGATCGATATGGCGCGCAGAGGCGTCGAGGAAGCGTGCACTGGCAGTGCAGAATGAATCGCTTATTACTGAGAGCAAAGCTATACACACAGGAAGAGAAACTGAGATGTGTTTGGGGTTTTTTATGATTAGATTATTTGAAAAGGTAGTTGATTTTGAAGGTCGAGTCAATGAACTCAATTGGGCCTTGGACTATTTTCACATTTGGGGCTGCACTACAAAGCAAACAAACAAACAACGGTTAGAAATTGAGTAAAAATCAAGGAAACAAAAAAAATTTATAATCACAGCAAACATTTTGGATTCGCTAATTCAAACCCTTTTTTCCTCACTGATTTGATCAACAAATTGCTTTTACGGATCCCCAGAGGAATGGGTCATATTATTTGCTCTATCACATTAGCAGCCAGGCCACTAGATTCCAGCATCATAGACATTCCCAGCAATCTCTGCTGGCGGCATGAGGGCCGTGGTCATAGGTTTTTATCTCCGGCCATCTGTTTGTTTGAATTTACCGTCGGGATGCTGGACCAGTGTTGATTTACCACGTGGAGTTAACGCAAGTTTTCGCTGGAAAAACCCACACGTTTATTTTGCTAATGAGAGGGCGCAATTACTTGGGCCGCATCCATTTGGATGATGGTTCTGGTTTTTTTTTTTTTTTTGCTGCGCTGGCCAACAGATGTGCCGGCATGATGCAATTATGCAGAGGACGCCGCATTTTGGTTTATAGGCAGAGTGGAAATTATCAGTTTATGTTATATTAGAGAGCTGTATATTATACCAGCTGAGCTGCTTAACTGCTAGGGCCTCACAGAGCGTCATATTGCACAAGAATCTGCACTCTGGTAATGAGCACGACCGAAAGAAAGAGCATCAAACACACTTTCATTTTAGTTCAATGCAAATTTTCTTGTTTCTTTCCGTCTTCACTTAATATTCAAAGCCTGACAGCCTTAAAAAAAAAAAAAAAAACATATACTTGTTTGGCAAAATAAACACAACACTAACTTAAATTTTGCCCTCCCTGATTGTTTAATTTCCAGAGGCGGATTCGACAGCAAAAAGGCCGCGGACGACCATCACGGCGAAGCAGCTGGAAACGCTGAAGAACGCATACAACAACTCCCCCAAACCTGCCCGTCACGTGCGCGAGCAGTTGTCATCAGAGACCGGCCTGGATATGCGGGTTGTGCAGGTAGAGTAATGTCATCATCGGCAAGCATCATCATCATTATGATTATCCATTAAAGGCCATTCCATTAGTGTCCCTACTGCTACATTATGAGGGCACAATAGTGGCAGAACTGGCACAAGCCCACCCCTATAGGAAGAAAGCGCATATATATGTTGGTATGTGTGTGTGTGTGTGTGTGTGTGTGTGTGTGTGTGTGTCTGTGTGTGGAGGGAATTTACGATTGGATGGAGTGAGAGAGAGGGGGGGGTCCACATGAAAGTCAGCGCAGCTCCTAAGTGCAGCCTCGTTAACAATGCTAAGAGGGGCCCGGCCGGCCGTACATTGTCCACGGGCCGAGGAGCCGCGCGCCGCTTGCAAGGCGGCCGGCGGTCATATATATTGTTTTATTTGTAAGGACAAAAGTAGAAGCAGAAGCCACTAAAATGCACCTCATTATTCAGCCGGAGGGAAGAGGTGAGGAGGGTTCATCTCGGGTGGAATATCATTAGGGGGAATGTAAAACTGCTTCTTTTCCTGTGTGGGTGTGTGCGTGCCAGCAACTTAAATGAATTCAGTTTCTGTCCAAGATCAAATTAATTTAAAAGAAAAAAATGGCTCTTTTTTCCCATTTATTTTCTGTCACATTCTATAAACAGATTTGTTTTAGAGCCACTCTATGGCTGCATTGTTTAGGTGTTGTCTGAAGCGTACTAGTCCGCGATTTATGGATGGGCTCAAAAAGTGGAATACGGAAAAACTTGGAGGAATTAAATCGGCGGGACGTTAACCCGAGTGCTCGGCGGGGTGAGGAGAACATGTAGCCGACGTGCAGTTAATTAAAGGAGTGATAAATCTGCTGCAGTGGGACCTCGGCCCCTAAATTACTGGTCAGGGTCAACGTCTCTCACTTGGGCTCCAAGTAGGAGACGCAAAACCACCTCCAGACAGTCCTTGGAACCTAATTCCGTTTTAATGCTCTTACATCATGTCAGATGCCTCATTGCGAAAAGGTTTTGACCTGACCTGGTGACTAACAAACCTGGCTGACGGTTTACTCTTTTACTTCACGTCCGCAAGCTTCAAGCTTTAAAAACTAATCTTGCGTCTCTCGCCTCCCCAGGTTTGGTTTCAGAACAGGCGAGCCAAAGAGAAACGGCTGAAGAAAGACGCCGGCCGGCAGAGGTGGGGCCAGTACTTCCGCAATATGAAGAGATCGAGAGGAAGCTCCAAGTCGGACAAGGACAGCATCCAGGAGGAGGGCATGGACAGCGACGCCGAGGTGTCTTTCACAGGTGCGGCGCGCAAACTTTATTTAGAGTTGTAAAAGAGTTATAAAAAGACTGACTGTTCATTTTGCAGAGTGGCTTGAAATGCATCCCTCAATAGTAAATGTATTCAGGGCATGTCTGCACCTTTAAAAGGTCCCATATCCATCAGTATTTCCCAGTATTATCCATAATTCACTTTAATAACGACTATTAGTCACAATATGTCTCTATAGCCTGTCAGAGAAGATCGGTCCATCCTTCACTTCTGTTGCTCGCTACCCGTCTCAGAGACAGTGTACTAATACTCTCAGTTCTGGAAATCAGCCTTTTGTGATGTCACATAGGACACTGATTCTTGACTGACACTTTTCCAAGGTTGGTGACAACACCCTCAAGTTGGTTCCACTATTAAAGGTCCAACAAAGAAAGGATCTGAAATGCAACATCTTAGCATTTCTGGAGGCTTTAAACAGAGGGATAAGTCTGCTGTTTTCTGGAGATGTGTCATTTTTTTGTACACATGACGATGCACCTATATGGGTCATGTTAGCTAAGAGTGTCCATTGCCTAAATGGCCACAAATAAGAGTGTTTCAACACATCCCTATATGCTAAAAAAAAAAAATAAAAATAAAAATAAAGTACCGGCCAAAGCCACTTCAGTCAAACAATTTTGTTCTCGCTGTTGTACAGATGAGCCGCCCATGTCAGAGCTCGGCCTCACCAACGGCATCTACAGCAGCCTGAGCGAGTCCTCTCCAGCCATGGGGGGCCGGCAGGGGGCCAACAACCACAGCTCCTTCCCGCTGGAGCACGGCGTCCTGCCCTCGCAGGACCAGTTCCACGACATCCGCTCCAACAGCCCCTACGGCCTGCCGCAGTCGCCGGGCTCCCTGCAGGCGCTGCCCAGACACCAGCCCATCATCTCCAGCTTGGTCTACCCCGACTCAGCCATCTCCATCATGAGCCAGGGCGGCGGGCCGGGGGTCAACCCCGCCACCAGGGGCTCCATGGGGCCCGCCAACGGCCCCAGCTCGGACCTGTCGACAGGCAGCAGCGGGGGATACCCGGACTTTCCCGCCAGCCCGGCCTCCTGGCTGGACGAGGTGGACCACGGACAGTTTTGATTTGGACAAATGAGAGAACATGGAGTCAGCCTAGTGAGACGGTCACTTGCGGAAAGGACTAGTCCGCAGTTCTTGGATCCTGATGGCTGATGTACGCACGGCATCGATAAGACACAACGTGGAGGTAACGAAAAAGGAGGAAAAAAACGTCACTCGTTAAAAAGCACTTGGCCCAGCAGCGACTGTCCTCCAGTGGTGAAACCTTATTTAATATTTAAAATCTGTCAAACATGTTTTGTTTTCTCACACCACTATAAGCTTTTTTTTTTGTTTGTTTTATTTAATTTTTCAGACATAGATTCTGAGTATTTAAACATCAATCATTTGGATTTCAGCATCCCTCCCCTTTATTCTCATTGGCTGTGTGTTCAGGTGCAGAAATTAGTTCAATGTTCAGATTCTTTAAATGTCTGGTTGTTGCCAAATGTCTATATATAGATAATATACTATATATATATTGGTTTATCATTGTGGAAACTTTATTTTTATACAAAAAAAAAAACTCTTTCCTTGGACACGAATAGGAACCCAGATGTGAGGACTTTGTACATTCTTAAAACAGGGAAATAGGCAAAAATGTAGATCTTGTCTTAACTGGTACCTGTAGGGGTCCAATAACTTCTATGCATTTGTGTGTTCTCAGATGTATCTCGTACATTTTGTCGCCCTCAAAACCCCCATAAACGAGGAACGGTTGTAGCACCCTGGGGGTCTGATGTGTATGTTTGTTTATGTGGAAAATGTTTTATGTCTTATTTATTCTTTCTGGTAATGGTAATGGTAATGATGATGATGACGATGGCTCCTTAATAAATAACAGGACTTTAATAAATTTGTCACCAAAATCAAAATGGAGTTTAGTTCGTTTATATATTCGAAACATTTTCAGATCATTATCTTAAAAAACATTGAAGACTGAAAAAACGAATTGATTTTCTTTAACATGTGAACAAATGATAATTTAATGAGATGGTATCAATTATTTTGCTAAAAAAAAAAAAAAATGCATGAAAAATAATAAATTCAAAGATCAGATTTTTCATTCTGGATGCCATAAGAGAAGCTACACGTGATTAATTATCACAAAAAGTCAATTCAGCTCAACAAAGCAGCACATTTAGCCCCCTGTTTACAGCACCCCACAAAAATAATGCTTGGCTTTAGCTGCCTGTTAAGTCTTAAACTGGAATAAAAGCAAGCCTGTCTCAGGGGGGTTGGAGTGAAGTACTGGTGCCCTCCGTGACATCACGATTGTACCAATCGTGTGTCCAAAAGTACGTATTTTAAGCGACATTTCATTTGTTTATTCACTAACAGGCCCTGGAGGTTACAATTAAAAAACTGCTTCGGTGAATTTTGCTCAAAAATTGCTCTATAACTTAGCAAATCTGCAAGCGGTTTGGGAACAAAGTGATGAGTGCAACGTAAAATGAAAGCATAATGACGTCACACCTCTTCACTCACGCGCTATAATCATCTTGCATATCTTGCAGCATATTACGGCGCCAACAGCAATGCTGCATGCCCCCCACAATGCCTGTGTCTGCAAATTGAGCGTCTGGCTAACTACCAAACACTGTATCAGGGCTTCAACAGCCCTTTAGCGGAGAAATTTGATGCAGACAGAGAGTCAACTCATCAATTCAGAGATTAGTGCGACTTGTTTGCCCAAATGCCCCTATGGGAAAGGAATCTCCAATCCATTAGCCAAGAAGGGATCAAGTGCCCCTTGTGAATTTCCTCATTTGTTTAGTTATTCAACATCAGGTTCAATTAAGTAGATTAAACGGCGGACGCATGGGCGGTGGGGTGCATGTGGGTCGAGTGGTAGCATGTTTTCGTGGTGTCATACTTACGATGGCTGTTAATAAATAGGTTAGCATTTTTTTATCGGCTTTTTCACATTTAGCGGTGATGCAGCTCAGTCTTACCTGCTTGTCACGTTGTCAAAATTTGAACTTAAACTCGTATTTGGATATTTATGTTTATAAAAATGCAGCTTTTTCTTTCATATTTATATTTATTTCAGTCCTGTGGAGATTGCAGAATTTATTAAAAAAAACTTTATGAATAAAAAAAAAAATCACAATGGGCATTAGCTGCTAAAGAAAGAGGATATAGGCCCAGTGTGTGTGTGTGTGTGTGTGTGTGTGTGTCCAGGTTTGCAGGGAATCAGATGCATGAAGGCAATAGCTGGCTGGCAGCAGACCTGCTGTTTCGGAGTGCAACCTTCAACTTCCTGCAGCACGAGCGGCTGCCAGATGGGCTCCTCGGGTTACCAGGGTACCGAGGAAGCCCAGACGGTAAAACCGAGCCCTTCCACCTGAACGCCGTTGAGGTTTCAGCAGAGCTCTCTCAACACGACAGGTGTGCAACCCGACCTAAACAGTTTTGGGCAATGACGGAAAAGAAGCAGTGAGAGTTAAATGTGTTAATCTTTTTTAAACGGCCTTAAGAGGCTTTTTGTGTTTGCAATGAGGCTGATAGCTGCATAACAGCAAACCCTTAAAAAGCAGCATAACCTTTGAATGGTTCCACTGAATCTGTTCCCGCCAAAAAAAAAATGTCTCACACTCACTTCAGGCAGGTGTGAGATTTGAGGCAGCCACTGGATGAACTCTCAAAAACTAAGGTGGATTATTCAACCCCACTCTGTCCGATTGACTGGAAAATCCAACGTTTTTCCGGGTAAAGAATTGGATTAAGCCGGGTGCGCACTCTGACAGATGGACTGCCGGGGAAGTAAGAAAAGGAGCTGTCAGCGAGGAGTTAGCGTCGTCGGCGTAGGCGTCGGCGTGGCATCGCAATGATTAGGAAAATGGTGGGAAAGTGAAAGTGGAATGAATGGGAAGTGGTTCCAGGTAGGTGCCTGGGAGTGGAGCGCATTGTTTGGCGGATAGAAAGGCCGGATTAAGTCCGTTTCCAGGTGCTAAGAGGAAGAAGATGGGGTTGCTGATCACACGGTCAGACATGACTAACGCTTGAAAAGAATTGTGCAGGAGGACAGCAGGAAGACTCCTTTCATAAAGAACATTATATATCTACATATATATTCAGAATTATAATATATTGTGCCAGATATCATAACTATGTTTCAAAATAAGAGTTTGATTGAACAAGTCAAATCAAACTCTTATTTTATTAGACAGATGATTTTATAGCTGAACATGGTAGATCTGGGGTGAGCTGACGGTTTTGTTTGCCAGTTTAACCTGGAAAATTCCACTTAAAATCTATTTAGAGTACAAAGCAAAAAAAAAAAAAAGAAAACAAAAAAAAAAAAGCGGTGAAGAGACCAGAAAATAATTGACAATATCAACAACTATATAATGCTTTGAGTTGAAAGTACAGGATTATTAATGAGTGCACGATTAGTTTAGTGCCTTTTTTTAGGTTGTGCTCATTTTTTATCATGACATTCCTTCACTTGTCTGACTGCTATGGGAGAGAGTCACGGCATAAAACATGGCACCGGCGATGATTTCTGGCTTCTTCGTTTACGACGCGAGCGAGAAGAAGAGATTTTGCACGGACGCATCGGCGCTGACGGCGAAGTAATTATAAAATACGAACCGCAGGGGTGTAAATCACGGATGTATATTGTACATTTATAAGTTAGTGGCTGTTAAGGCTGCCTATTGCTCAGCTGCTACACTGTTAAACTGTTGCTTTTCACCAGAGCACTCCAAAACCTGGAAGTGCCCCTGTTGTCCCCTTTCTCTGTGTCTCTCTCTGCCCCCCTCTCTCCCCTTAACACACACACACACACACACACACACACTCCCCCTGTGTCAGATGGCACTGAGTAAATCAGGCCTGACAATAACACCTCCCCTGGGTCCCACACATCACAGCCACAATTCAGACCTAATGGAGCAGCAAAGGAGGGGAGGCCGTTTGGTGTGTGTGTTTGTGTGTGTGCGTGCGCGTGCGTGCGCACGTAAGGGCAAATGTATGCATGGATACAAGGAAGCTAGGAGTGTGCTCTTTTTCAATTTGGGACCTGTGGAGGAGGGGTGTGGGGATGTGGCTTGCAAAGCAGAGACGGCAACAGGGTCGTCTTTGCTTTTTTAAAAAGAAAAGAAAAAAAATAATGAATTAAAGCAACGTATTAATGAAGGAGATGTTGTAGCTCAGAAGCAAAGGGAGAAAGTGAAAAGACTTCCCGAGCGCGGCACATTTCAATGCAGAGCACCCTGTTGTGTACATGCATACATCGCCATGTTTTGCATGTGCCAGAAGTAAAAACGCGTCAGTTTGAACCCTTCCTGACGTCACTTTTAGCTAACTTAACATTAGCATACAAACACATGCGCTCACATTTTTAGTGTTGCAGTGCAGAAGTCATGTGATTTGAAACACACTTGCTGGATTTGATACAAACCCAGCAAAACCTTTGGCTTAAATATCATTACAACAGAAATATGTGCAAAAGCCGAAACAAAACAAAACGAAACGCAAAGATTGTCCGCAGGCGGGAAAAGTGCAAACGCAGCACTGACCAACATTTTGTTAACGCTCCACAGATTAATTGCAGGGCCGCAGCTCAGAAAGCAATCCAACTAATCAACACGGTCATTAGAGTGTGTTTTCACTGACAACTTTAATCAAATCCATCACGCCTCCGCCCGGCCATTAGCCGCCGGCCGCATAATTATCTCTTCATTTCACTCCGGGACGGGAATGCAATATCTGGTAATCCGTCCGCGACGGTGGACTGGAGCGCGCGGAGGAGCGGCGCTATTGGAAAGGCATCGGCCAATGCATCACTCAGCGCCTCTCCTCGCTGCCGCCATTTGGGGTGTTTGTCATTTTTTTAATGCAATCTTCAGAGCACTTCATGGAGGCATTAAGGCGGTGGCACGCACGTGATGGGAAAACAAATTTTTACTGACGCCGTGTTGGGTATCCTCGTTACCGACTGTTTGGGGGTTCAATGGTACTATTCACAAAAAAATGTTAAATACTCAAGTGGACCAAATGCCAGAAAATAAGTCATTTTCTTTGTTATCAAAGCCCACAAGCGCTTTTGATTGATTTCTTATTTATTTTATTCCTATTTGAAAAAATGAGTAATGAGAATATTATGAAAATAGAATAAAACTATTTCTGAAGACAATAAAACCCACAAAGCAAGCAGCTGTGTGCCACGCTCTTTTGATAAATGACTTAAACAAAATAATCATTGAATCTGGATTTAATTAATCCCCGATGGATTACCTGAATAATTGAGCAATCTCTTCAGCATTAATTGTTTTTTAATAAGCATTTAATCTTCCATCCACATTTTACATTTTATATTTCGTCTTCGCAGCGGAACCGCATGGAAATTCCCTGGTAGTTGGAGTGAACACCCGCTGCTATTTTAATTCCAGCTGTTTTTTGTTTTTGTTTTGTTGCCTCCTCGTTAGCGCCGACAAGTTTGCTCAGCGGCACGTGTGTTTATATTACCCTCACAGTGGGATAATCGCCCTTTTTTCTCATTTGGGCTCCGGGCCCTGCGGAAGGGGGCCACCTCGGGGGCCCCCTGGCATCTATGAGGTGTTAACAGCTCCCCGCGGGAGGCTGTCTGGCTCTCACGTGACCCTCGACCTCCCCGCCCACCGACGCAGCACTCAGCCAACCACTCAGACTCACAGATGGCGGCTCCACCGGCGGCCAGCAATCACGCTTTTTCAATTACCGCTCGGGCCGCGGGACAGGCCATTGCTCAGCTGTCAGCGGGCAATGGGGAGGAGCCAGAGGAGGGGAAGGAAGGAAGGATGGGAGGCCGAGAATTCCTGCATCCCCCTGAAAAACTTGGAAAAACACGGCGAGCAGTGAGGCACCGGAGCGAGCCGGAGCATCAAGAGTCTCCGCTGAACGCAGCGCCGCTCTGATCTCTGGCTGCAGGAGGCCATAAATCACTTAGTGTAATTGTTGCTTTTGAAGGCGGCGGTTGAAAAGGCGGCAGAGGTTGAGTCGAAAGCACTCACGGCCGGCTGGAGGGCGAGACCCCCGGCGTTTTTGTGAGCTTGCGTTTTAATTTGAATATTGCTTCAGTGTGGGAGGAGCCACGAGCGGGCAGAATGTAGACGGCGCTCCTCTGGGTCTTTTATCTGGCTGGGTGTCTTCAGACGGGAACACATCTGTGTCATTTTTAGACATATTACAATAGAGTTTGTCCTCTTAGTGGCCAGCCGTCGACATACAAGCAATGCTTGTTCTTCAATTGAAGTAAAATTTACAGTTGTGATTTTCCTCCAAGGTGGGGCATGACAGAAAGTTTGAGAACCATTGCTGTAAGCACAGGGCTAAATATGCTGTTTATTTAAGATACATAAAGATTCTTTTTTCTATAATTAACAGTGTTAGGCTGTGCCATCGCATGAGTAGAGCATGAAAATTAGAGATCTGAAAATAAATATCCAGTAGTCTGGGGCCTTTAATTGCAGCGCTCCCTATAACTATGCAGCTTGTCAGCACATAAAACACCTGCCCCCTGCAACACATCACCATCTCCAAGGCCACCCGTGCACGTTGGAGAAACTTTCCACAACATTCCCACCTTCCTCCGCCCACCCGGTCACCTGACTTCCACATCCATTAGTGAGCCTCCGTCTCAGCGCCGCATCCGGGGGAGTCAACAGGTAATCAATGAGGGCAGAAAGGAGCCGGGCCTTCTCCCGTTTGGCCCCTTAACAAAACAGGGAAGACATCTGTCAGGACCGGTCAGCGAGGACGCAGGGTCACACGTTAGCGCCGCCGCCGTCGCGCAGGTCAGGGTTTATGGATTCACCTCCCGTAGTGTTTAACGTTCAGCTGACACTGACTGTTGTCACCGTGTGGCTTTGAACAGGGGAGGGAAACGAAAAAAAAAAAATTGTACATGAGGCATGATGCTACATCCAAATTAGAGTTTCATTTAATTGTTATTTCACAAAGCATCCAGGATATGAAGATGTTCGGGCCATCTGAAAAGAAATCTCAGTAGCTGCGTTTCCATTACCCCTAGAATTGCGCAAAACCTAAATATCGCAATAAAAAAAACCTGGTCATGGAAACACCTAAATTTCGAAAAACCTCTCAAATATGGCTAAAAGGTTTTACGCTCCCATGAGGTGGTTTTTCAGATGTATCAATATAGAGGTATATCGCGAAAGTGTAATGGAAACATTTTTTTTTTTCGCATTTACAGGTCAGCGGACATGACGTACGGCGGGACGAGATTGAGATATGAGAATTACATTTTGCTTTTGTGCTTTACGCCATTCTATGGAAACACCTGCAAATCGCAATTGTACTTTGTCAAATTTTAGAAATGTTGCTTTCATTTTGCGAAAAAAACATAAATGGAAACGCAGCTACTGTAACCGATGTGTGTGTCCTGGCGGGCTCTTCGTTTCCCCAGCGTGTAATCTATATTTTCACACGGGAAGTAATCCCACTCCAACCCTAGACACACAGCCCTCCAACCAACCAGGAAAAAAAAAAAGCTCAATCCAGGATATTTTTTCTTTCTATTCAATCTCCTCCCTGCCTTGCCTACGAGCTCGCCTGTTGTTTTCTCCCCCCTTCCAGTTTTTTTTCATAATTCATGTCAAAGCATGTCTTCAGAGAGAGTGGGAGAGAGAGAGAGGGAGAGAGAGAGAGATGAGTGAGGATGGTGCGTGTTGTGTGTGTTGGGGTTGGGGGGGAGGAGCTGGGGTGAGCTGGGGGAGAAGCCGGAGGAGGACAAGGGGGTGGAGAGGGCATACACTTAATCCCTGGGTCAAGATGTATTTATTGAAGATTAATAACCAAGCAGCAATCTCATCATGCTCTCGATGATTTTATAATTTGGTTTCTGGGTGGTGGTGGTGGGAGGGGTTTGGAGGGGTAGCGCAGAGTGTGGGGGCGGAGGGGCAGGGACAAAAGCGAGTGGGAGATGTTGGCGCTTTGTACAGCACGGACGCAGAACAAAGTGCAGTGGGAGACCTTTTCCTGCGTTGGATCACCGACGTGGTTTATGGGCTTTAAACTTGTGAAGTAGGCCGAACATATATGGAGGGAAAAAATACACTTGCATGTAAATCTAAAGAGAGCGCTACATCATCCGCATAAGGTGTTATATGGATTGTTACAACACATTGTATTTATGGTGTAGGACTTTATAGTGTGGCTTTTTCTGCAAGTTTTGAATTCGACATTTGAATTTGGTTTTGTTTCATGTACGAACAGCAAAACCCTGGAAATGTTGCTGTGAGGCCAAACTGGCAATTAAAAAAAGGATTAGTCCACTTTGAATGGAAAAGATAGAAGGTTCATCCAATCGTTTTCTAATGTTTTGAATCTTTTTTTTTAATTTTCATCATTATTTAATGAATTATTTGTCCACTTTGAATGGAAAAGATAGAAGGTTCATCAAATTGTCTTTCAATTTTTGAATTTTTAAAAAAAGTTTAATTCATGGGCCTATCCATTTCAAATGCTTTCTACGGGCTGTTTATAAGATGAAGATGTGAAATAAATCTAGATCAGATCTACTTCCATCCACACCAGGCCACGTGGTTTCAGTGAAAACAAACAGTGTTGGGATACATTTAGTGGAAGTGAGCCATCAGTCCAGAGGAGGAGGACTTAACATGATGGAAACTACATCCCAGAACATTGCATATGCAGACTGGCAGCATCCTTCTAATTCACCTAATGGATTCACGGCAAACTTGCACCGAGGGACGACGGGAGATGGAGATGGGCAGCGGGAGACACCTTTCGACAGAAAGCAACAGGGGGAAAAAAAACGGTAAAAAGATAAATTCAGGCTCAGGGTAAAGGTTCAGGGTTCAAGGTGCAGCCTCCCTGCCCAAATTTATTTATACCCCTAATAGTGATGAGTGGATTGGATAGATTGTTCGTCCCTGACCTTGCGTGATCAGGCAAACCTTGCCGCCACTATATCACGGCAGACAGGCAGACGTGTCGGCGCGCCGTGACGGCTGCTGCCACCGCCGGCCTGGAGATGGAGGCTGGGAAGGAAGGAGGGAGAAGAGAGGAGGGGTGTGTGGGGCGGCGGCAGCGGCAGAGAGGTGAAGGGCCACCGTGTTTGCATTTTGTATGGAATGAGGAGCAGGATGAAGGATGCATGAAGGACACAGAGGTGGAATGGTGTTGTTTGCTTTGATTTGTGTACGTGTGTGTTTGTCCTCCTATATATGTAGATATTTATTTATATTAATGTATACATATTACACCGTTAAATCACTAATTTGAGAGCGGATTTTATTGTTTATTTTTTTTATTGAGATGTTGATCAACCTATTGGCACAAAGATCATGGCAGTAGTAAACAAAGAAGAGGTGTGTATGATTCCTACATGCAGCAACAAAAAACACCTAAAATATTAATTAGATTAATCTTTTAGATTAAAAAGATTAATGATTTAAGATTTTGTTGGTTTCCTGCCTGGTGACAAATTTAAAAATGATCCGGTTCGAATTGACATTTAAATGTAAAAAATGACCACTCTCTTCTGACAGCTACATGTGTCTTTAATCTCAGTGAACATCCTAGAAATGAAGAGTTTTATTCTTATTTCTTTTGTTTGCTCCACTTTTCACGTGTGACGCTAAAACGCTGAGTTCTGGAAATATCCAGTCTGTGATGTCACAATGGGGCACTTGCTGTCTCGTTGATACGTTAAGTGACGGCATCCCAGCCGGGTGGTTGGCTCCGCCATCCAAAACTGCACTGAGCAGGAAGCTAATGCAGTGTTTTTGTGGAAAGCTGTAAGCAGAGGGTTAAGTTTTCACCACTGGAAAACAAGATTCAAAATAAAAATCTGGAAATGTCCAGAATGTTGGACTTGCAAAGCGTGTTTGTACAGCTTCTCATTCTATCAAACACACTGTATTTTCTGTGCATGAACTGGTGGAATAAATGCATTTTTCAGCAAATAAGCACAGATATTGTACAGAGAAACCTCTCCATGATCAGTGGAGGACCACAGCGCTCAGAACATTCCTCTGGAGATGAGACCACCGCTCGCCTGTCAGGGCAGCAGCCATCAAAGGGCCATCGCCGGCGACATTAAATGTATTTAGATCTCAAAAAGTGCTCCCTGCTGAATCCATCACTTATTCCAGTGACTTAAGAAGTGAAGACGGAGGGGGGAGGAGAGGAAGACGGGGGTGAGCTAACAGGAGGAGGTGAGTGGGCAGCATGGGTGGGGGGAGGGGGGATTTACGGTGACAAAATGCCGGGGTCAGGCAGGGAGTGTGGTCGGAGTATTGATCAGTGAAGCACGCGGCGCACACGTGGCCCGCACCCTGACCCTTAAATAGGGAATGAATCTCAATCCAATAGACTGGAGTGTCTGGCGCAGCTTACACACACACACACACACCGACACACACATACTCACACACTCCACGCAAATACATATAAGTGTGGAAATAAAGTCAAAGCCTCGCTGCCGTTGTTGCAAACACACACACACACACACACACACACACACACACACACACACACAGGTGCAAGAAAATCAATATGAGCAGAGTATGATTTCCACATTATAGATTACAAGTTTCTTAATAAAAGAAAATGTGTCCATCTGCTTATGAGCATTGATGTCTACATTTAAGTAAGAGTATGCAGTGTATGTGTGTGTGTGTGTGTGTGTGTGTCTGGTTTATGAAAACGGTAAAGTATATAGAGAGAGAGAGTCATGTGAAATGGAATGCTCTTACAAATTTTATTTTGAAAGAAATAATTTATTAGTGGCATTATTAGTGTTATAAAAGAAAATAGAATCAAAAATAATTTTAGACAGAAATCCTGCCAAATAAAGTGAATTGCAACAAAACAGGCTTAGTTTAAGGTTAGAAGGTCTAAATAAAAAAGTCATATTTTTTGATAACAATAATATGAATTGCTATTATCTCACTGAAGTCAGTCTGATAACAGATACAATATATATATATATATATATTTTTTTTTAAAATACAAATTTAATCCACTTAAATTAATGTATTCAACACTGATGTTGCTGTCAAACTTTTTAAAGGCACGTTCCTAAAAGATTTAAAAACAAACAAACACAAAAATCATGACCCAGAGCAAAACATACAAAAGACACATTGCCCCATTTGTGTGATTGCAAATTTCTCTGTGTATTTAAGTGCCATTTTTAATTACAACAATGAGGCCTACGTCTCAATAAAGCCCATTTCCAATCTGTGTTTATGTCCCTCCTATGGTTTGTCCGAGTTGAGATCAGCCTCTCATTTACATCACTTAGAATATTACAAATTATCGAGATCGGCCCTTTTCCACTCAGAGCCATATGTAGATTGCCTTACCTACACAAGTGCACCAAGGAGGGTGGGGTTGGTTAACAAAAAAAAAAAAAAAAATCCCCCCCAAAAAACCTTGCTTGGATTATTGTAATGACAGTGAAAGGCTCCCCCTCTTTATTTAATGCCACCTGCCCACTTTGCATTTTTGTGATCTTGATGATGACATACATTCAACCTCCACCCGCCCCAGACGCACGCAGGCACGGCACAAACATACGGCTTTACTAATAATCGCTCCTTCTATCTTCTTAACCCACAATGGCGAAAACACGTAAACACACACACACACGCACACACACACACACACACGCACGCACAGCTCTCCAGCAAACACAAAAGCCTTTTTACGTAATGAAATTACACCCAAGTCATACATCGCCTGCCAGAGTTATGGCAGCGTTTTACATAAAATTCGCATTGTCCCGGAATGCATGTGTGCATGCGGATTTACATTTTTACGGGTTGTTAAAGAAATGAGCGGGGTATCAATGAATGGAATTCTGAAAAAATTGCAAATTTCTTCTGCGGTCCTTTCAAATGATCTCCACCGTACAGCCATAAATTACATCAACGCCCCTTATTGCTGTCAGTTACACCTGCACTGTACAGAGAATTAAATCCACATCTGTGTTCACACTTGTGTTATTTTATATGCTACGTCCTGTACGCATGCACATGCACTTACGCATGTTGTTTTTTTTTGGCGCAAAATAATTACTTGGAGGGATTGAGATATATTTGTATCCTCGCACCACAACAGGAAGTATTCCACTCGGGTTCTGACATTCTCGGACCTCTCACACCCTCCTTCCCGTCGCCTCCCTTTCTCTCATCCAACCGCAGACTGTGATTACCAGAGGGCAAGCAGCCACCCTCCTCTAGGGCTGGCCCGGACCATCCTTAATCCAGCGCAGCTCGCTGGATTCCAGCAAGCAAATCTCATATTTCTAAACACTGGATTATGCTTTTCTTTTATTACTGCTGGAGCCGGAGGAGAGTCGAAGGGTTACAGGGGTAAGGCCCAACTGATAGGATTACCGGAAAAGCCTGAGGACTTAAATATTAAGGAGGAATAATAATAATACTAAAACCAAAGGGGGGTAAAAACAACAAAAAAAAGAAAATCATGTATGTGTTCATTAAGAAGATGGCTGAATAAAAAATAAAAATAAAAACAAGGGCTAAAAATACTGATAAAAAAAGGTAAAAGGAGGTCTGACAGAATAATAATCCCGTGTTAAGCTCAAAAGCAGTTCAGGGATGACGCAGAAGATGCTTGTGCACAAACACACTTGATTACACACACACGCACATGCACGAATGCATGCACACACACACACACACACACACACACACACACACATGCGCAGTGGGAGAAGAAAGACACATGGGCTTACCGACAAAGAAATGTGTACATCAGTTGAACAACAAAGACACACACACACACACACACACAATGGCACATGCAGATACACCACTTCCTGCAAATGTGGGGCAAATGCTGGCACGATGCAGATAACCTTTCGGCATGCGGCCCCCAGTGCCATATCTGCCACGTGTATATTTTCCCCGACTGTTCACACCTTTATGGGCATAATAATACTATCAAGGCTGGGTGTCACAGCCGGCTGAGAGCACGGCAGGAGGAAGAGCAGGAGGAAGAGGAGGAGGAGGTGAGACGGTGCTAAAAAAAAAAAAAAAAAAAAAAAAAAAAAGTCGGGGGTGAAAACGACCTTGCTGGAAATAACAACAGCAACCCCTTAATGTGTTGCATTACAAGATATGTGATAAAACACTTTTATGGGGAGGGCTGTAAACGGCGCGGGCTCATCCTGGACCGTGCCCACTCAGCGGCCCATTTCCTCTGCTTGTGTGTGCACGCACGCACACGTGCGAGTGTGTGTGACCGGGGAGGAGGTGAGTGTCCAGCGTCCACACTCAGAGATGCTGAATGGAGGCGGGGGTGGGGCAAGGCTGCCAACACCGGCTGACTTACGGTCTTTGTGTTCACCTTGATCCAGGTCTGCTCCAGACGGATCTATTTGTTGGATCCTGACACTGTGTGAAAACTAATTTAGGCTTAAATGTCCCCTCCTGTCCCCACAGACGGATCTTTATTTATTTTATTTTATTTTTTTATTACATACTCGGGTTGAGCTGCCTCACATGATTAATTATCCAAAAAGCTTCACTTTGCTTTTCTGTTTGTGCCACTTGTGATGAATATTGAAAATTCTGTATTTTTCTTCAGGTGTTCCTCAAGTTTGTCACTTTTTTTTTTTTTTCCTGCTTGATGGAACCTAGGCTTTGTCTCACCACTGCCCCCTGTTGGATGAGTCAGAGTACAGCAGCACAAAGATGTGTGGGACAACGAATGTAATCTGTCTGCCTAATTAACTGTTTATTTATCTAAAAGAAAAATGTGCTGATCAATTCTTTAAAAGATGTGTCAAGTGCACGGAAAAGCAGTTTTCACTGCTATGTGTCACCCTGAACAAAGAAAAGCAACAAAGCTTTTCAGTATTTTACTATTATTACTCTGGAAATAATTGTACAGAAGAGCATTTAAACAAAATTGAAGGTTTGAAAAAAGCAGAAAATAGCTATTTTAATTCCAAAGTGACGGTAAATACAAAGTTGCTGACGTCAAGTTTAAGAAAGAATTTAAATTAAAGAGACAAATGAATCCTTACTGACTATGATAATGGTTGGTTGTATCACTGGAACACTTTCATCCCGAGCACTGTGCTCTCGTCACAAGCCCAGCCAGAGTCTTTATGTAAACACTCCAGGCTTGTCATCTTCATTATGTCTCCGATCTCTAAAAGATACGATTTTCAGAGAGCTCCCTTTGTGCCTCGCCGCCCCCCCCTGCATCCCCTCCACCCCGCTCAGTCTACCTCCATCCATCTTTCTTTCTGTCACTCTCCTCTTTTCCGCCGGTTTACCTTCATCCCCGTTTGTGCACCCTGACACTCCTTCCGGCCCTCATATCCAAGCAGTGGGGATGTTAGGCCAGGACTTATTGATCAGGCTATAAATTACCCATGCATCCCCTCCTGCTCTGCCCGCTGCGCGTCTCACAAGCCGTCCGAGACCTTATAGAGAAGCAGGCGAGGGGCCGGGATGCGGGGAGGGAGAGAGTCTCTGGCAAATTGTTAATTAAATACGAATCAATCGTCTGCCATTTATCAGGCCATGCGTCCGGCTCACCTTTAAAGGGGTCTGGAGGAAACGTGGCGGGGCGACGGGGGAGGGGCCGGAGGGAAATCGATAAGGCGGACTGAGGGGAGGGATAAGTGTTTAATCCACCAATCAAACTGTATCACCGCCATTAAAAAGAGACAAGCGGACATTATGGGGTGAACGGGGCGGGTTCATGTTTCAGCATCTTTTAGACTTCTTAAGCATTAACAAATTGTTGCACAGAGTTCGGCGCGTCAACGCGACACGCGGGCTGAAAAGGTGCTCGGTTGATGGCGGGAGGGGATGGACTGAGAATCCAAATGGATTAAGAAGAGAAACTGGATGAGTCTGCGAGTGTATAGAATGTAGAGTCAGGATGTCACACATGTTCTGACGTGACAAACGTGCCGTCGGTGTTGTTTTCGGGCGCAGTCGAGCAGAACAAAGACCAACTGCAGGCAACACGGGCCTGCAGCATCTTCCTGAGCCCTCCTCAGACCTATGGGGAGGATTCTGCGGGGAGCTTCAGGCACGACAGGAGAAATTTGGTTTTCCTCGTGTCAAGAGAAGGAAGATGACGTGACGTGCAGAAGACAAGAACCAATATGCAAATACTGCAGAATAAGGTAGAGAGGAGCGACTGCCAGCAATGTCCTCGTCTTTGTGGTGTCATGACGTCACCAGATCGAAACATAAAGAAAACACTGAAATACTGCTTATAAATTTAAAACACGAGTGCCTTGTTTCCACGAAGGAATTTGCTGGTGGTGGGACTGCGCTCAGTTGTGACTCTTGCCACACTCAGAACTTCGACCACACATAAAAATAATCCATAACCGCCTCTGAGCATGGTCAACTTTCGCTTCTCCTCCCCTAAGAACCTCTGGGAGCTTAACAACCATGCAACATCTGTCTGGGACCCAGAGAAAGGCAGAGGCCCAGATGTCACATAGATTGGTCTTATGGGAGGAGGTTCCTTGGCCTCTTCACTGGGCGGCCCAGTCACTGAACTAGGATTAGAGTTGCGACGCAGCCAGAAAACGGAGCCAGATTCTGTCTTCAGACTGGAAGACTGGAGCTGGGAGGAGAAAACTCTGTCATCCTTTTATTTCTTTAAAAAATGAAAATTTTCCACAACTGCGCTGAAGGTAGAGACGAATTTAAACTACTAAGCGTGGAGAAAAAAATCACATTAAAAAATTGCATGATTGCTCCTGATTCCGTTTTTTTTTTGTATAAAACAAACTGACTTAAATGCTGATGTGCTGTCACTCTTTGCCTCAGCCGGTTGGGTGGCGGGGGCTCGCTCCAGGCAGCTGGATTGTCGTCTATCAGCGTTGCCTCTGTTTCGCACTGTGTGGTTAATCCTCTCCACTGGAGCCTCGCCTCACTCTTAATCTGAGGCACAATCTCTCCTGCAGATGGTTCTCTCCTTAAGCACCGCGAAAGAAGTGAGCTCATCCATATCGCTCCTGTTATCCCCCTTATCTCTCCACTCCCCCGGTCTTTTCCTCCCAACGTTACTCCATCTCCGAGACTCGGCGGGCGTCTTCGAACTGAAATATTCGGAGCAGTGGAGGTGTGACCCTGTATAGATATTTCCCGAAGGATGCAAAATTTGTACTCTGCATTTGACCAATCATCCCTTGAGGGAGTGGTAGGCAGTAACTAACTATGTAACTGACAATGTTGGTGAGTAATCTATTACTAAGTAATCCACTACTTTAATTAAACTACTTTTTTTTAAGTAACGGAGTAATGTAACGGGATTACTGTGGCAAAACTGGTAATCATATCACAAGTAAAAATTCAATTACTTTTCTGAAATATTTTGCAAGCTAACAATATCTTATTATCCACAAAATGTCTGAAATTTAGAAAAAGCAACCGAAAACAATAATGTCGCAGATTGATGCAGGCAGCGTCATTGATATGCGACAACGCACCAAAGCAAGCATGGCGGCGGCAAAAGCAAAAACAGCGATTGCGTTTATAGCTGGAAATTTGGAGTCTAAATGAAAGAATATTCATTTTGTTCATTATTCATGTTTTTTTTAACTAAAGTAGTAATTAGTAATTGATTACTTATGAAACAAAGTAGTTATGGAAGTAATTAGATTACTTTTAAGGAGTAATCAGTAATCAGTAGTTAGACTACTTTTCTGGAGTAATCCCAACAACACTGGGAACTGAATACACACATGTATATTTTTTTTTACCAATCAGGCAAACTTTTTTTCTTTCATTAACAGCGATAGTCTCCTCTGAAAGAAGAACGACGGGCAGGAAGGTAAGCGATGGGCAGGTTGCTGTGGCAACAAGGAGAGAGGAGGAAGCTATACATTGGGAGCAGTGAGGCGGCAGGCTGGCGGAGTGATCAGGCGCTGTCAGGAAAACTGTCTGAGGGAAGGGAGGGAGAGCTTCCCAGTGTTTGGAAATGGATTGCGGCCCCGGTGCGTGATTCACTCTGGAGAAGGAAGCTTGAGGAAAGACCGCCGTGGTGGTGGGGTGGTAGTGGCGGTGGTGGTGGTGGTGGTGGTGGGGGAGGAGGAGGGGCCTGCAGCTGAGATGAGAGTCGCGGCACCATTTTTCACGGGAGACAAAAACATTTGGCGGGATATCAATTTGGAGCCGCCTAGCAGTCTTCCCCTCCTGCCCCATCATCCATCATCTTTTCCCGCTAACCGGCTCCCGGGTACCCCCACCCACCCGGCGCTGCACTCCACTCTTCTCCAACGCCCACACACACACACGCGCGCCTTAACGGCCCTCAGCCCTCTGTTTTCCTCCCACACTCTTGGCTATACATGCATGAGGCAACTTTCTGCAACCTCATGCAATTACACACACAGAAGCACACACACACACACACACATGCAATGGATGCAGTGCTCCAAGAGCCTGAGATGTGTGGCCATAAAATGCAAAGCAGTGCTGGAAGCACAGCATCCTATGTTGGTTGGTTGGTTGGTTGGACGGTTGTGTGGCTGGTGGGGTGGGATGGGGATTGGGAGGTGGAGTGAGGGGGGGTTAGCAACAGTAGCAGTCTCCCCGAGTCGTCTCCCATTAGCGGCGGTAGGGGAGACCCCACCCTCCGGCTGCCCCCTTATTGGCACCTTTGCCTGCACCCCATCACTCATCTCCCGGCCATCATCCATCACCCATCGCGATCAATAGGAGGCCACGCATTCATCAGCCCCTGGGTGCTGATGGGAAAGAGAAGGGTCGGTGGTTTGGGGGGCGGGGGGGTGAGGGATCAGGACGGAGGGAAAACAGGGAGAATGGATAAAAGTGAGAGAAACTGAGGGCAAAAAAAATTAAAGGAGGGGGAGGAGCCATAAAGCGGGGAAATTATTAGAGCTGCACATATTAATTCCCTCGGCTCTTCAGGGGGAAATTAATGTGTTTCAGGGGGGCGACGTGCATGAAAAATATATAGAGGAGCATTAAAATGTGAACACAGGACGTATCCGATCGGGGGCGAGGAGCCATTACCATGGCGATGAGCGAAGGAGGCTTGTCCAATTTGCTGCAGTCACATTCCGAAGAGGGGGCAGAGCTGCAGCCATCACAGTGATGAGTGTGCATCACATCCGCAGGCGCCGGGCGGGGGGGAAGGAAAGAAAAAAAACCCAGAAAGATCTTTCAAGGCAAAGGGAGAAATAAATCTGGAGGGAGGTGTAATGGCGCGCGATTATACGCAAACAGGCACACACAGGTATGGGGGCTACATAATGGGCCCTGTCAGTCATTCAGCCACGTCAGTTTCCGGCAAGGCTCTGCACTTTATGCTGACAGGCCATAAGTTGTGTCGACACCGATGCGAGTCGCGCGCACGCACGCTCGCTCGCACGGAGACGCTGGCTCAGGTCTTTACCCTTCTGACTGAGGGTGGACGGGAATAGATGGCGCTTTAAGATGATGGATGTGGCCTCGGCTCACAAAAGGTTAGGGACGGGGGAGCCGGTAAGTTACGTGGCCGCCTCGGCCGCACCGAGTCTCACAGTCGGCCAAGAAAAACCAACAAAAAAACAGTAATTGTGATTGTTTGACAGAAGGGACGCAGACTTGCTTGGCTGCTAGCTGAGCGTATGCATAACTTTAATGGGAACGCAACCTCCCCACCACCCAAAAAAATAAATTTCTCAAAGACAAGATTTCTCAAGTGGATGCATTTAGGCAATGGGTAATTTATCAAAAAATATATATATATATATTTCTTAACACAACACGACCTTAAAAATTTAAGAGACAATATTTAAGATGACACAGCTTATATTTTTTTTGCTATTTAATCTGCAAAAATCAAATATAGACACAAGTAAAAAAAAAAAGAAAATGTATATATCACACCAGGCCATCAGGAGGCATCGATCCAAAGGCTCTGGTGGAAACCAGGCCTCTTTCTGCCCCATTTAGGCAGCAGCGAGGCAGCAGACAGAGGCCAGGAGTGTGCGGAGGGCAGAGCAGTGGCTTAGGTGACATGTCCAGCGGCCACACCAGCAGCCACCTGAAGTCATCCGCTCCCCGGCTCCACCTCCCCACCCTCACCCCCTCCCTTTTGTGTTTGTGTCAAATGTCACTCTCGGGTTTCCAGCCTCGGCTTTCCGTCCACCGGATGCTCCCGCTGGATTATTTAGGAGAAGCTAAACGCTCTTTGTCGAGAGCAGACGGGGACAAAACCCCCCACCTGGACTGGAGTAAGCCGCCACAAGCTCTTCTGAACAAAGTGTGCAGCAAGGCGGGTGGGAAATGTGAAGAAAATGCAACGAATTGGGGAGAAGCCGGTTTTGGTGTAGTTGTAAAAAGTTGGATAACTCGGAAGAACTTGGGAGAAATTTGGTTTTAAAATTGTAGAGGAAATTTGGAACTACAAAGATATAAATAATCATCTAACCAAGATGTTCTGGGAGAGATTTACTAAATAATACATTGCGGTCATAAAATGAATATTAGTCTTATTGCATCAGCTAGATTCATTGAAAGGCTCCTTGCAGGAGAAGCAGTATCATTTTAGAACAGTGTTTCTCAAAGTGGGTGGCGCGCACCCCCTGGGGGGCGCAGAGTCACGTCTGGGGGGGCGTGAAACACCGGGCGGAAGGGAGACGGGGCGTCCGGGGGAAATAATGTTTTCACATTGGAACTTTTTCCACGGCGGAACAATTAACAAAAAGTGTTCAGTAGGTTGTAGCTAAGAAAAACGCTGCTCAGATACACAGGGTGGACAAATATTTGACAGGGACGAAAAGAAGAATTCAGGAGTCCGGCGGTGGCCAGTGTTCTTTGTTGTTGGCCACTTTTGGCTGTAGAATCGTTCCGCGAGTAGCTGCGGAACGATGGTGTCGTTCACACCAGACTTGAAGCGGGGTGCACCTCCGCGGCCGGCTCGCACCACGCAGCGATCGTTTCGGCGTCTGGTCTATTTTCTTTCGAATGCGCGAGCCGCGAGCGAAAAAGCCAGAGGATAATGAACAGTTTTCGAGCACTGATAGAACGTAATTAAACACCTTTGCATTAAGAAAATTTTTCTTCCTCCAAGGCGGGGCGTGACAGAGAAAGTTTGAGAACCACTGCCCTAATGCCATGCAAGTCTAAGGGGTCAAAAGTCAACTTTGTCCTAGAGACATGGGGCCACTTGCAGGTTCATCGGGATCCCTCAAGACACAGCCACGTCAAATTTGGGGCTTCTACTCCATGAGGAACCCCGAAACCCTAACCCTAATTCCAGCAGTAACCCTAACCCTAACCCTAATTCCAGCCTTATCGCTAACCCTAATGCCATGCAAGTCTATGGGGTCAAAAGTCAACTTTGTCCTAGAGACATGGGACCACTTGCAGGTTGGACGGGATTCCTCAAGACTCAGCCACATCAAATTTGGGACTTCTAGCACCTTGCAGGCGAGACGCCAACTCCTTCTTAAATATTACATCAGGAGCCCGTCCATTGTCCTTATCCCAGTCTCTCTCTCTCCCTCGCTCTCTCTCTCTCTCACACACACACACACACACACACACACACACACACACACACACACACACACACACAAGGTGGTACAACCCGACTAAGCCAAACATGCTTGTACCTGTAAAAGAGGATATCTTGTGTGGGAGCCTCTCTTGCGCATGTAAAGGGAGACCAGCTGAGGATAAAAGACGTCCGTGTTTAATATTGGAGGAGCCAGTCGCAGGTAACCGCAAACCCGCCATCCCGGGGTCACTGCGTGTCAGGCTGGACACCTGATCAGTGGCACGGCACCGCGGAGCGCAGCTACCGTCGTAGCAAAAACGGCTAAATGGGAGTCAGCTTTTTTTTCTCCTTTGTTAGTAGCATGAACGGCAAACTTTGGTATTTTCTGCACAACGCGAAGTTGAAACATAACACACACAAAGCTTCTTTGTTGTGTAGTCGAAGAAGACCATTGAATAATAATTATGATTGGGTGGAACTTAAATCGCCCCCTTTTCAGAATGTATTGTCAAGAACTTTTTCTCTCCTGTGCTTCCGCCACAAAACTGTTTTTGTGTAATTTGTTACAATGGTGCATACATCTAAGAAATAAACACATAATTTATTTTTTAAAGGTATCAGTTAAGTTACAAAAAAAGGGTAATTTGCCATAATCTTCTGATCTTGTAAGAAAGTCACCCTGACAGCGCCCCCTGCTGCTCATGAATCCAAACAATACCCTGCCCTCATTTTTCTCCACCCCTCCATCTTTCTACCACTGCCCCAATGCCAATGATGTAACGACTGGGTGTCACCTGCTTCCCTGACCTCTGACCTCTCGGCCTATGACACCGTGTTGCTCGGCGGGGGGGGTCGGCGTGGCGGTATTTCTCTGCAACCTGATGTGGGTTTGGTATTAGATGTACTGGGAGCTTCCAGTGCGTTTGTACTCGCTGTATCATTAATGGGCTAAAGATACGCTGATCTCTTGACACTTAGCTACAGACTATCAGACGGGCTTCGAAAACCGATGCGGCTATCTTGTTTTTTAATCAAGGGTCCCGTTTGGGTTCATCTCACATGTAGGGCCTGCCTTTTTTTAAAATTGATGGCCGTGATTGATAGAGTGGGGTAAAGATGATTAAGGCAAGTGTTTCTTGGTATAAGAGACATTTAGAGAAAGTGATTTTCCCGTATATTAAGTTACTTCAGTTTTTGTTTTGTTTTGTATTTTTGCATCAACCCCAAACACTCTTCAGCTGTCAGACCTCATTGCAGGCTCATATTTTACTACCGCGGAGCCATTCACAGTATAAATCCTGCTGCATTAAAAACGCTCACTCGCGCCGGTCAAAGGGGTTTGGCGGGGCAGCAGAGTCCCAAACGTAAATCAGTATAAGTGACCTGATAGATTTTTCTGTGTTAATGTAACGCAGCGTTGGCACGCGTAATAACTCAAACCCGGGAGAAGGAGAGTGAGTGCGCGTCCGGCCCTCTATTTGCCAAACTGTTGTGGTCGGGTCATCAAATCGACAATGTGATTGACCCATCAATTGACCCCGGCTGACCTCTCCGGCCAATCAGGCTAATGGCGGCTCGCCGGTTCAGGCTTCACCTCACCGGCATTCCTTGCTTTGAACACTTCGGTCGGGCCCGGACAAACAAACACACAGCCACACACGGGGGTCTAATCTCACACCCAGGGTTTCTAACTCATCTCAGATTTTACTGCCTCTATTGGCACCCTCCTCAACGAGCTACTCTCGTTAGCATTGACCTCGCCCGTCCCCGTATGCTTGTTAAAACCAACAGGCATTTAATCTGTTTGCTTTATTATGCAATAACGCAGGAGGTCTCCTGGAGAAAACAAAGTCTCGGTTTGGGACACGTTGATTTCCCTATTCAAGGAGACAACTTGTGATGGAGGCATAAACATTTAGACTAAATGGTAACTAGTAGAAGGTGGCCAAAATAAAAATGTACATTAAGTCAGGATGACTGACTAATATTTTCTAGCTCCAAGTTCATTTTTTTTCTACAGGCTTTTCCTGAAACCAAAGGATCTGTGAAAGTTTCTAGTCAATATTTACCCAGCAGTTTTATATTTTCATATTTGTGGAGTTTTAATTACCCATGTATAGTTTTTAAAATGGGCGGGAATGTCTTGAGTGACAGCAGAACCCTGCATGCAGTGGAACCTGATACTGCTAATAATTTCAGTTCCCTTTTCCTTCCAGGGGAAGAAGTAGAGTCGTCCATCTTTATTTATGTCAATTATTTGGTGATATTAATCATAAAAATGGGGAATGGTGATATGCCATCAAGACTCCTCTGTGTTGATCAATATGACCCTGAGGGCTGGAGCTCCAAAAATCAATTATATAGCACAGTGTCGCGTGTGTAAATATATTTATGGATGGGAAGTGTTATCGGTGACTTTATTGATCATTTCCAGTTTGCGGTAACTGTGCCGTGTTTCCACTGAGTCGATGTCATGGTAAAGTCGGGCCGCCCTAAGCGAGCAGAGGGTGTGCATTAGAGATCCAGGTAGTGTGCAGAGCGGCAAACAGCCGAGCGTCACTTATTTGAGACTAATTCAGTAAGATGTGAAGAGGACAACGTTTTCTTTTGACTGAAATCACATCTGACTTTTCATCTGGTTTATCATCCTACAGCTGAGTATTAGCTCACTATTATCTCAGTCCTCCCCATCCACGTTTGTCTCTCCATCCTTATCTCTCTCTATCTCTCTCTGCCGCCGCATCAACCCCCCAAAAAAAATTGCACATCTTTTTCAAACAGAGCAATTTCTCCACCATCTGTTCGGCATATAAATCAGGCCTTGTTGATGTAAACCTCCTCCTCCTTTAAACTCCCCACAGTGCGGACAGAATCGGGCCTAATCCTCCTGTCTCCCCTGGCCATTCAATCATCCCTGCATATTAATGGCTCCGTGCAGATGTGCAAAAATGCTCTCTGAAAAATATGCAAAAACCTCAGTCTCAAAATGACTGAGGTTCGAACTCGGCCCAGAACAGGATTTTCTGCTGGCAGAGTGACAACACGCTGAAATTGGGGAAAAACACCCTCATTGAAAGGAATAGTTGACCAGAAATTGTAATGTATGCCCATTTACAGCTCTGGTGGCATTCTTCTCACTGCACAAAACTAATCTGGAATTTGACAGCGGGAAAGAATTCCCCGCAATGAGAGTAATATCTAAACATGCTAATGCTACGTTTGGTTGCAGGTAAACTAACTCAGCATATTCGTGAGCAACAGGATGTT
Organism: Thamnaconus septentrionalis; assembly: GCA_009823395.1. NCBI lineage: Eukaryota > Metazoa > Chordata > Actinopteri > Tetraodontiformes > Monacanthidae > Thamnaconus > Thamnaconus septentrionalis. The sequence continues at coordinate 8,191,616 of CM020518.1, forward strand.
TGGGCCAAAGACATTGTGGTTTCAGCAATTCTTTGAAAAAACTGGACTGTTGAATTTTCCACATTTTTTGACACCCCCTGAGCTGCTTGCTGGGACATAATATGTTTCCTCTTTTAAACTGAGTGCGAGCTCATTCTTCAGTAATTCTTTCCCCGTCGAACTCCACTTGGATTTAATGCAAGTCTAGAATGATGCGGCGCACAACGGAACGGAAACACAAACTCCTAGTGTTGCTTCCCCCAGTCCAGGCCGGTTCACCCTCACCGCACTACATTTTATGTCCTCAAGCTTTTCATTCACCCAGCTGTTTCCACATCAGTCAATAATCCAGCAAAGCCCCCTAATGCCAAGGATTAGCACAGTCGGGCCCAATCCAGCCGCATATGGCTGAGGGCAGAGGTGGGAAATATAATACAAAAAAACAACCAAAATATGCATGCTATTTAAATATGTTCCAGATTTATGGTTCCAAGTTAACGTTTGAAAGGGAGATTGAACTGATAACTAATGATAATAATAATGTACATATCTATATACAGTATATATATATGTATATGTCAGCATTTCTCAGAAGTCTACATCCTGTCAAAGTAAAACGGAAACTGGACCTTCTCCAACATGTTCGACCAAGTAGCTCAGTCTGTCAAGCTTTGTGCCAAACTTAGACATAAAGTCTTGGAATCCTTTCTGCAACAGGAGCAGAATTTAATGACAACAGATGTCTCTACAAGGATTATGAAACGGACGCAGATGTGCGCTCTTAACGTGGCGCTGAAGGAGAGGAGAAGCGAGCGGGGCAAGCTCCAGGTGCTGATTCCGTTAATAATTCAACTTTATATAGCAAAGAAACTCGGCGGCAACTGTCTGACCCAGCTGCCTGCAACATGCACAGTTTTAATTTGTTTAATTGGGTACTTAATTTCTTCTACGAGGCTCCTGGCATCCTCGGCGCACCTCGCCGTCCTGGAAGTAGATCAGAGCCTCTTTCTCGTCCTTAAATTTTATCTGTTTTACTTCATCGTTATGTTTTTCCATGAGCAGTTTAATAACATAAGAAACACGCTCAGTGTAGGATAAGAAACAGAAAACATCATATATAGCACTAATTAAGAAGATTAGATTTAAAAAAAAAAAAAAGTAAAAATAGTATATTAGAAAGCTTGGGACAGGTACTTTTAAATAAATGGCCAAAGTTTCACATGACAGGACAAATGGATTTTCATGTTGGAGACCTATTGAGCTGCTTCATAGCAGACACCGGCAAAAAAAAGAAGGCTTTGATTAAACTTTCACTAATTAAAGCCACCCTCATCTTATTATCCTCACTAATTGATTTAATTTGTCTGTGCTCAACCATCGGCTATGACCTCTTACTTAGTTAATGAATTAATTGATTTAGCCCAAGTGCTTTTGGAGGAGTCAACGAGGATTTTGACATGTTGCCCCTTTAATCTTTTCATGTCCTCCTTAGCCCAGGAAGGCAATTTGGTGGCATAGGTTTCAGCGAATGGAGGGTAGATGTCTGATTCCTGGTTTTGGGATTCAGTCTTTACTTTTACAAAGTTTTTACTTTGTGCGGCTGTGGTTACAACTTTGCAGAGAATTTTCAATCATCAAAAAAATAAATAAATAGAAAAACCAAGGATATGACATAGAAATAAAAGAAATATATATACACATAATATTGCCATAATACATGATTAAAAGTCGTATACATGCTTTACAAGGGCGCTTAGATGCCCAAATCCCTAAATATGCACTTTAATGACATCATCTTTCTTTATAATAGTGCAGTAGAGGAGATTCTTCAGCTTGGCAGGAGAAATGCAGCAACTAAACTTGGCACTATTGAGAGACATTTGCATCTGTGACAGTGCTATATGTGTCCATCAATCAATGGATGCAATTTGGTGCTGGAATGGGTTCAAACGTGTCTGCACATGACAGGAGGGGGCGATAGCTTGGTGCCATGTCCTTGGATTTGTTGTTCCCCTCAGCAGCCGCTTTTATTGACATGCAGTAAAATCTGAACCAACAGCTCCCTCTAGTGGTTTACACGTAAGTGAATAAGTGCTGTCAACAGTGGCTCAAATAAAAGCAAGTCTTACCGTAGAGTGATGCGTGAGTTTCCCTTAATGGAGTACCTGGAACAGAAAATCAAATCCACTTGTATTTATTATTTGTGACTACAGCTATTTCCTAACAACTTCCCTGTCATGTAATAATGAAAGTAAACCTTTTCAAGGGGCTAACTGAAATTAAAAGCTTAATTAAGGGTAGAGGCGGCAAAAAGATTGTGTTAAAATTATTGGCCGGAACAAAGTTACAGGGAAACATGAGTGTTGAACCCAGGGCAACATTTGCAAGCCACAGTAACAACATTGAGAAGGTGAGTTGAGGTAGGGGCAAGAAGTTTAAATAATGAATGGAGGTCCTTTTCCCCCATCGAACTAAGGACATTCTGTCCTAATTCTGAGTATTTAACAACCTGAATGTAACAGTGCAGTGGTTTTTCGTGGCGGCTTATGCAATATTGAACAATTCTGAGAACATTAGGGTGCACTGATTGGAGATAAATTTGCGCTGCTTGAGGCTTTACAAGCACAGTTAAATGACTGAGAGTGAGGCCTTTCTTCTCCCTCTTTGTGTGCCCACTGCAGACTTTAGCTATCACATTATGGAGCTATGACACATCTTTACCAGACTCTGAACGTTGTTGTGCATGGGAACTTATTTAGTCCTTGCGAGAGCTTTACGCATGACTGATTAAATATTACCAGGGTTTGTGTTTTTTCTGATGTTGCATAAAGGTGCCCTTAAATTACCTATTGTATGCTGCATGCAATATAAGCATATTGCATGCAGTGTAAATATATTGCATGCAATATATATGTAATGCACTCAGCATATACTTTTAACAAGGGGACCATCTGGTTTATTGCCACGTGCTGCCGTCTGGTTCACTGACAGACAGCTGAGATGTAATCATTCGGCTGATTCACAAATCAGCCTGATGAAGGTTACTGGATATAAACAGGGGAAGGGGGTGTCTACAATGTGTCTCAAACCAGGGCCACATACTCTGCAGTTGGGTGGCTCGAGGTTAGAGGTGCAATTATTTAGGGACAATCCTTAAGAATGCCTCTCAAAGTATCCAAAGCGGTGAATACTTTGTAGTGAATAGACACGCACAAGCTCAAATAACCAGAAACTGCAAAGACTGCATGTGACTCGAGTGTAGCAATTGAATGTTGCACTTTGAAAGGCCAGCATGTAATATACAGTACCATCATGTGATAAAAAGAAAAAAGCCATCAAATGTTGATTCACTATTATATAGGTCAAGCTTGTGTTATTTAAAGCTATCAAACAATTAGCTTTAAATAATAAAAAAAAAAAAAACTACACTCTTTATTATTTTTATCTGTGTGAATGTGCTTGAGTGGTTTTCTTTTTAAGCTGTGTTGAAGACAAATTTCTTTTTTGTTTTGTTTTGTTTTACTGAAAATAGACAATAAAGACCTATCTATCTATCTATCTATCTATCTATCTATCTTAGCTTAGCCATTTCAATCGTTTTTTGTTGTTCTTCTTCTTCGTCCTCAAATGAATATACAACAAATTCAAATCAAACAAATGTAAATAAACCACTACATCCCCCTAAAAACTTGGCTAAATATGAATTAGATTTTTTAATACTGAAAAATAAAGGCTGGCAAATGTTTTAGTTCATAAAGCATAAAACACTCTCAGTCATTTCGCTGCGAACGTCGCCTTTTTTTTTTTAACCACGTACTTGGGTAAATGTGCGGTTTGTAATTTTCCTCAGGGGTCGTTCTCAGAAAGCTTGCTTTCATTCACTGGAAAATATACACCAAACGGTTGTGCGCTGACTTTAAAGGACATTTGACGCACTTGTGCAAACTGATCATCTGACTTGAATTCCCCATCATGAACTCTGTGCCACAGGACTGCCACTCATTGTGCCTCCGGTGCACTTCCGCTTTAAGAAGACGGCTTCTGAATGACTCGAATATGTTACGACACGGCAAACCATTACCGTGAAATGTTTTCGCCGTGGTCAGTAGATGTCATGTAAAAATATATACCATATAATATAATATATACCATAAAACGACTCCAGCTGTTGTGTGAGCATTGAAGGAGTCTACCTCCGCCAGCCGTTTTCTCCCCGTGTTGTATGAGACAAGCGTCCACCACCGTGACGCCGTGAAACTTTATCATTCATTTTGATTGATTGCCGCGTGATATTTAAACCAACAAGGGGCGGGAAAGGAAAGGGTGTCTCGCTACGGCGAGAGTTAATTCGTTATTCCAAACGTTACTCGTTCCAAAACAAGCAGATTTTACGGATTGTAAAAAGCAGCAACAAATCGCTGAATTGTGATTAGTCAAATTCAGGCTGTTCATCACCATGGCACAAAAATATTTGTACGGGAGAATCGCCAGAATGATGAATCCGACAGCCCCGGGTTGTTGTTGTTGTTTTGTTTTTTTTTAGTTGTTTTTTTTTTTAGCGTTCATAGATAGAGGGTCGTAAAACAATACCGTTTCTTTTACGACACCGCGCGACGTAAACAGCGGCGTTTCGCGGCAGTTGACGGAAGTAGCTGCGTTTCTGGCCAGCGGTGCGACGCCGAGAGAAGGGGTATTTTTGTATGAAATCCGGCAATAACTGTGACCATATTGAGAAACCGTCGCACTGTCGTGTCGTAACACTCTCGCTGTCGCTTTCTCGTCCCTCCGCTGCCGGTGAGTTCTCGCATTGTCCGGGCAAAATAAAATGAAATCTCGTGTGCGCACCGTTACTAGCGTCAACCCGTCACTAATTCAATGTAACACTCTGTGCTGAGGCGGCTCGGTTGAGGTTTTTTTTTTTTTAATCTGCTCTTGAGATCTTAATTGCGCCTACACGGCCACTAATTACAAGTTTCCAACTCACGTAAAAGGGATTTTCTGGGTAAGAGATGCTAGCAAAGATGTAGCTTTTAGATCATAATGTAAAGCCCCCTGGATATCTCCCTTTGTAAGATGCACTCATACTTTGTCATTGTCTCTTAGCATCTCGTCTGCAGGATCACAAAAAAATGCGTGTGCAAAATATTTATTCAACGTGTTATCTTTTCTCAGAATCTTGTCTGCATGCATTTGCAGTGCATTTCGGTGAGTGCAATGGTGTGATATCCATAATCTCTTTGCAGAATCTTGTTTCACTGGAAGAGGAAAAAAAAACCTTCTTGGGTGAAACTCGGTGGAAACCATCTCCTAGCAAGTGGATCCAGGTCGAGCCAGATGGTCCAAGCAAATGATGCGAGCTGCCTCCCAGGAAGCAGCACTGGTAGAGGACGACACCAGTAACCCCAGTGCACCGTGCCGGGCTCCAGTAGCCCACCCATGCCTGTGATCCCCATCCCACGGCGGGTGCGCAGCTTCCATGGCCCCCACACCACCTGCATGCACTCGGCCTGCGGATCGACGCACACTTCCAAGCTTGTGCGCACCAAGTACAACAACTTTGACCTGTACCTGCGCTCGCGCTGCATGTACAGCTTCCTCCGCTTCCTCCTCTACTTTGGCTGCAGCCTGTTGACCTCCTTGCTCTGGGTGGCACTCTCCGCCCTCTTCTTTCTGCAGTACGTCAGCGTGCGCGTGCTCCTGCGGCTGCAGTACAAGCTGTCTGTTATCCTGCTGCTGTTGGGCCACAGGCGCCTGGATTTTGGGGTCTTGAATGACCTGATCATCTACAGCATGCAGATCACCATGTTCCTGGTCGGAGGCCTTGGCTGGTGCTTCATGGTGTTTGTGGACATGTAGTTGCTATGAAACTTCGTGTGGATGGATCTGAATGTAACTTATTCTGTTGTTTTGTGACAACATACTCTCTGTGTGGCCCTTTGCGCAGGCTGAGACACCTTTTTTGACGACACCATTTATCGTGTTTGGTGAGTCCAAAAGTCTGCGTAACATCTGCGTACAGTTTAAAGAGTTTGATTTTGTACTAACAGGATGTGCACAGCAACTCGTTGGCTATCAAAAGTGGGGCACGAGGTCACTGACAGTCATGACTGTAGTGGAGTTGTTATGATTCATAAAGCCGTTTTATCAAACTTTAAAGGATGCCTACATGGGAAATGGGTTTGTTACAAACAACCTGGTGTCAAAGTTAATGTTGCATGGTAGAGTCATATAATGCATTACAAATGTGGATCATGGCTGGATGACGCAGGGCTGTCAGTGGTGCCAAACATTTTTTTTTTTTTTTTTTAAGGTCAGGATCATTTGAGTAACATCCTGTAAGTGCAATCTCACATCAAGATGGAGGCGATTCTGGTTTTCAGTAGCTTGTGGTGGATGAAGTGACCAAAAAAAAAAAAAAAGCATGTCCTTGCCAGTGTGGTGCTTTTGTGGGGCTAAAGAGTAGAACTTGTCAAACCGTGTTATAAGTGACAAACATCCAATGTTTTGTAAAGCCGTGAAATAAACATTTTTTTCTGCTGATGAAACGTTAATGGCTTCCCAGATGCACGGCCTGAGTGAGTGTGTTTACTGTGTTGGTGACACCCATGGCATCCTCTGGCAGTGTCATAAGAGTGTGCGATAGTTCAAATCGAGAACATCTTTGGGTCAAGTGCTCCATCAAGACGAGAGCCGCTCTGACAAACTTCTCTGTTTAGCTTCCTCAAGCACGCAAGCAGCCCGCTACGGCTCAGTCGCGGCGCTCCAGAGAAGCACAACAATGACGGTGGCTGTGTTCCAATGACCTTAAATAGCCTCATTTCCACATGGCACGAGGAGTGATGCTAACACGAACTAACAAGGTCGTGGATGATGAGGTTATTTACTCAAGTAATGAATCTAATTTCATTACTTTAACTGGAATAATGTCTTTTCAAGCTGCTCTGCAATTATGCTGAACTAACCTCAGAAGAATTTCCACCCTAGAACTTTAGGCCTTCAATTATACCATCCATCCATCCATCCATCCATCCATCTTCTATACCCGCTTATTCCAATTCAGGGTCACGGGGGTCTGCTGGAGCCTATCCCAGCTCTCTTAGGGCGAAGGCAGGGTACACCCTGGACAAGTCGCCAGTTCATCGCAGGGCCACATAGAAACAAACAACCATTCACACTCACATGCACACCTACGGACAATTTAGAATATTCAATTGACCTCACATGCATGTTTTTGGACTGTGGGAGGAAGCCAGAGAACCCGGAGAGAACCCATGCAGACACAGGGAGAACATGCAAACTCCACACAGAAAGGTCCCAGGCCCGGGCCCCAGAATCGAACCCACGACCTTCTTGCTGTGAGGCGGCAGCGCTAACCACTGCGCCACTGTGTCGCCCTTCAATTATACCAGCTTTTTGAATTCTACATGAAATTCACTCATGCGGACTTGACAGAATAATTAATAATTTGCGTGACAATTTCAGTGTTATTTTTTAATTGCTTTCGTTGCACATGGTTTCAAAAAAAAATTGTAATACAATATCCCTCTCAAGTGACTGAATGTTTAATGCTTGGCCTGCTTGATGTGTTCCTGCATCAAGTAGCCCATATTTACATACAATGTTTGTGCATATAGTATATCATCTAGATGAAACCACTTACCTAGAATGTAAAATACATTTGATTTAGTGCTTGGATAAAGCTGTAACACTGTATACAACTGATAATCTGAGTTGGTTCTATTTTTTTTTAACAAATGGATCACTTTTTTTAATAAAGTAATTTACATAACTAATATAACCACATTAAACACATTTTATGAAAATATTGAATATTCTTAGATGTCCAGGGAAACTACTTTGCTGATAGAGCTCAACTTTTGGCTGTGAAGACGGCATCCTCAGTGCTCCACACCGTGTTGGCTTTTTCCCAAAAGTTTGACCTCAGCCAAACTTACTCATCAGCACTCGTCGTGGATACCTGGCAAAAAAAGATGCATTGAACTGCCACCTCAGAGGGAACGTTCAACTCAGTGGCTGCTGGCTTGGCTGAGACACACTTGAGGCTGACATAGCTGCAGATGGATAATCGGGGCGCAACAATAAGCTTTTGTTCTGCCTGAGCAACACATCATATGCCTCATGCTCTGAGCCGGGCCCAGTTTCACCACAGCGGGGCTTGGAGAACATGAAGTGCCTTGTGATGCCAATGTCATGCAGTAGGTAGGCTTGATGGTGAAGTCACTGCACGCTACTTGAACTCACTTCTTCTTTCTGTTTGAGAGGCTGAAGCCTGCTTAGTCTGAAGGGCTTGCCCTTAATCTAGCCTGTCCTTAGATCAACAATGACACCTGTTGTTAAATTCCTTACAAGCCACAATTATTTTTGAAAAAGAAAAATACATAGGGAAGTGTCACATTTTTCATGATATTGGTATGTAACTTCTAAAAGGAAAGACTTTTAATTTTCTTGCAAACAAAGGAGTTTGAATGTGTACTATGGTGTAGAATGTAGTCTGTGGTCTCACCAGTCACCACAGACACATGACGGTCTTAACAGGAATTTCTTTCGTGGTTGCACATAAACATGTCATGAACAATGAGACAACTGTATGCTAAATGTCATCAATGCCGTGCAAGCAAAAACAGCTGGATTACTGAGGTGAAATTCTCACCATGGTACGGTTGAATGTAATTCTGTCTTAAATGTAACTCAAATTTCTAGTATGCTTTTACTGACATTGGCCTTTGGAACGTTTTAACTTGTTTCTCTGTGTGTCTTCCAGATAAATCTCTCAAAGCTACAGCTGAGGATGATAAAGGCTAACGAATCTAATTAGACAACCAAAGTGAAATCCATTTATTCTTTTTGTGTCATTCCTCACGTCTATGTGGTAGTTTGTATTCAAACTTGTCACGTAAGGAAGTAAAAATTGATTTCCATACGCTACATCAGTCATATTTAAACATGTAGGCCAGTTCTGAGAGATGTCGATTTTGCAACATAGTTACAAGGGGTAAGCAAGATCGTGAGCAAACCAGCCTTCAGGAAACAACTCTTTTTGCTTTTCATAGAACAATTTGCATCAAGAATAGAAAGTGAGATCACACCCATGTTTAGGTGTGCAAATATCTTCACCAATCTATTGTGAGAGTAACTCTTCACCGACATCCGCAAAATGTCCTATGTCAAACACTGGTGGATGCTGACAATAACGTGTATGGGAGCCTAAGTTATAAGTACATAAGATATATCAAGAGGGACGTCCTCTGGCTGCAGTATTATGTACTTACTCGGTCACTTGACATTGTCCACAAAATGTGTATGGTCACATTATATCCTTGTTTGCACAGCGGTGGTTCAGTGCTCATGCACAACACTGGAGGCTGTGGAGGAGCCAGTTTGTTGCGGTGTCACGCTGTACAAAGCTACAAGATATGATGGTGAAGTAATATTGCATACTGCGCCTTTAAACAAAATCAAGGGTCCTATATTGTATCCTATTATTGTGTAAACACACACTAGTGTGTGTATACTATACATACATACAACAAACAACGTTACTTGTTTTGTTTGAGGTGATCCAAATGCAATGAGGTCACCACAGTCCATGTACCTGCCAGAAAAGTACTCAAAAAAAACTACAGGCAGCCACCATAACAAAAGGTAATGGGTGATGTTTTGTTGGAAACGTGCAGTAGTAAATAAAATAAAACTACATGTTAAAATTTTAGGACTTGTTGAAAGGTTTCCATGCCTCTTGAAAGGTAAGACACTCGGGAATGTATAAACATTGCTTCGCCGGTCACTTCCTGTTATTCATTCTAGTACTCTCTGAATCACCAGTGTAAGAAATTTGAAAATATTATGGAAGGGCAAAAGCAGACACGCACACTCAAGCACATGTACGCACAAACAAGTCACACTGTCTACTTTCCAACTCTGATTGCTTGCCATGAGTGTGTGCAGCCAAGTGTGGTGAATCACGAGGGTTTAGATGTATGGCTGGAAATGCTTCAATACTACATAGGGAAAAAAATAATACTACTAATAAAAATAATAATAAATAAATAAAGTCAATGTAGGTTGAATTTTTTTTTGTTTTTATTTTTGTATGCGCGTGTGAGAGTTGGCAAAAGTTGCGGTTGTGTCCGTGCAGAAGTGGACAGAGATGAGGTGAGAAAGTTGAACTGAGGTAACACCGCCAACCGCCAGCCAGCAGTTGGCGCTTAGAATTTAGCGGAACGGCACACATGCGCACCGTGGAGCTTGTCATCACATAAAGGACACGTGAGGTAACCACACATGTAGATGTGATTTAGCGCTGCACGGCACTCCTCTTGCACGCGCTCGCTCTCTCTCTCTCTCTCTCTCCCTCTCTCTGACGTTTTTTAAAAGCTGCATTTCCGCACTGCCACCATCGTGGTTTTAGGCAACCTTGCCCACCCACCTCACTTTATCCCGACTATTGCCATTGCGACTAATATTATCATCCACATTATTTCTTTGTGTATATATATATATATTTTTTTTTTTTTACAACTCTGCACCTTTAAGCCCGCAGAGTGCACCGAGTTCATGTGTCCGTGAAGGCGGCACGGTATGACCGTAGCAGTGGCGCTGTGAAAACGCAGCAGCGGAATACAGTGCGGACAGTAAAAACCCGGTGGGGTTGGAGGAGGAGGGGGGGTCCGGGCGAGAGAAAATGAGAGGAAAGACACGTCTGTGTCTTTAAAAAAAAAAAAAAAAAAAACTCTTTCCCGAGCCGTGCGTGATGTCAGTATGCTCGCAGTCCGTAGGCTATACTGTTCATGTGAGCCGCGTTCACTTCCTGCAAAGCGGGACACGGACGGCGAGCAGCGAGTGGGATAGACAAGAGATGGGGGCACGAGCGGCCGACGGCAGGACGGCTCTGGTGCTAGACTGAGCCAGCGGGAGGAGGACAGCTTTTTTTGGTTTAGTTTCTTTTTTTGTTTGTTTTTGTTTTTGTAAAGGGGGGCACCTACTATCCAGCCGAACGACCAACCGGAGCCTGATCCCCCCCTCCCCCCTCCTCAGCCCACTACAGCACGACCACCCCGCAAACTTTACAGGTTGACCGAAGAGGAGAGAGGAGGAGGTTGGGGAAGCTGCCGCTGCCACATCCACGCCGGCTGACTGCAGCACTTTATGGAATATCGGGTAAATATACCCACTACCCTCCATTGACCGGTCTGTGTGCGTGTCGGCGGTTTTTGGCGTTCGCACTGTCCGATTTGTATGACGCATAGAGTTTTATTTATTTTATTTTTTATTTTTTTGGGGGGGGGCGTATATACGTTCCTCTTCCTCGCCGCTGCTCGGCTTCGAAAACGTGCACCGACATTCCTGCATGAGAGTTTAATTAGATGTATTTCCAAAACAAACCTTCTAACCCCCCAGAAAAACCCTCTGAGTTAAACTAAGTTTCAACTTTGACGAATAAGCCCCGGAATGTGATGCGTTCACCGGAGGAGGAGGAGGAGGAGGAATGGGAGGATGGGAAGTGATCCCCCCCCCTCCCTCACCAATCCCTCCCTCCCGAGGGGTTTCTTATCAGATGTGAGTATATTTCCCCCAAGTGTTTTTGTTTTCCCTTTTCGCCCACGTCTCCTCTCTTTTTTTTAACTGACACTTTTAGCACCTTTACATTGTGCTGCGGTCGCATTGATTGTGGCGGTTTGGTTTGAAGCACTTTCTTTTTTTTTTTTGCGCACAGCGAAGAGCGCTGCCATTAGTGTGAGTGCAGTGAAAAGTGGCATGATATTATATCTCAGTCTTGCGTCACCGCGAGGAGGCTCATGCTGTGTTTAAAAAAAAAAAAAAAAATCCACCCCATAAATGCATCCATTGTGCCGCATGCACTGTGTGTGTCGCTGTGCGTCGCGCTGCTTACTCAAAAGGATAGTTTGAGTATTTTTCAGTGTTATTGAATACTTGTCCGTGTGCTGCCTTCTCTCAAAAACCCATCACTATTGCCCCCGTCTTTTAATTCAATTCAATATCCATTCATTTTCTTTTCATTCCAAAAGTGATTTGTCAAAAGAAAAAAAAAAGCCTTTGAGCCAAAATTGCCCCAAGAAACTCAACAATAATCATGTTGCATAAATCAATGAAAGTGTGGCGTCCTGACACACTTTACTGCCGCCTCTCCCCCTGCGTGGGCCCTGGCCCTGTTTACCCCACCTGAACCCTACGGAAACCATCTCACTGTACTACACCCCCCTCCCAGCACCTCCTCACCTCCCCGCCCACCCCCGGTTTGTAGTGTACATTGGTTGTACTGTGCGGCGGCTAGCCGGGCATGTAGCTCGTGGCAATTTTCTTCATTTCCTGTCACTTTTCCTTCCCTCTCGCGTGCTCTCGTTCTGACTCGCAGACTGCCGCGAAGGAGCCTGTGTGGGCTTATTTTCGTCTCCCCTCTCACTCTCTTTCAAGATGACTGTGACACAAAAAATTCCAAATATTTGTAAGTCGCTTGTGGTCTGCACCTTATCTTTTTTTTTTTTTTTTTTTTTTTTTTTTTTAACCCAAATGACTCCTGGTGCTGTGGCAGGTGTCGCATGTGCTGCCAGAAGAGGCAAAGAATCGTACAGATTAGCAGGTCTCGGCTCAGGATTTTGCACCTCTCAGGCCTCGTTCAGTCGTGCCGTAGTCTCGAAGGGTTCCTTTGCCTCCTCTCTAGAGTTGTACATCACATGGGAGATAACAGTATATATTGCATTACCCTTTGAACAATTCACTATGCCTTTAATAGCTACCCATTGACCCTTAAACACCATGCGGAGGCGACTTTTATGAAGGCGGTTTATCACACACACACCCCCTCAGTACGTGGAAATCAGTTAGAGGTAGCTTTGTTTTCGCGCTGCCAGGTTTCTGTCTTCTTCTTGTAACACAACATACATGGAAAATGTGGGACTTTTTTTTTTTTTTCCTCCGCCTCCCCTCCCCCCGCACCCTTTCTCTCCCTAAACAGAGGCCTTCCAACAAGACTCACTCGTCTTTGACTTGGACGACGGCCAAAGGGTTGTGATGGCTCTCAACAGCTGTATTTGTCTGTGTGTGCGTATGCGTGTTTTGCCTGCGCGCCTGCGCGCGTGCACGCACGGCGCGCGCACCCTCTCCCGTGTCCCAGGATGCCCTTCCTCCATAGGCCTCACACTATACAGCATTCCACACGGAGGCCCGCGGCTTCGTGCTTAGCGAGGAGTGTCAAGGAGAGGGGAAACGCCAGCTTCAAACGCAAACGATGCGTTTACGGGACAGAAATAGGGTGCGAGAGAGGGTGAGACACAAAGGCTGAGAGGGTTGTTTGCCGGAGTGAAAAAGTGGCATGCCCCTCTGTACTTGTGGTGCAGGAGCAGGGAGCTCAGTGTTGGCCCAACATGCGGGAAAGTAAATATCTTTAGGTGGGTTTTTGCCTGTCTAAACTTTTTATTTTTTTTATTTTTTTTGCTCAATTTTTTCTTGTTCATGTCGGTTTCCCCTCAGGGCCTGCTGCACTTTTCTTTGTGTTGTATACGTGCAAGCTCATGGGGGAGTGTGTATGACTGAGGTGTGTATGACTTTCCTTTTCCTGAGACAGTAATGACTCATTGCTGATGGTGTGCCGTGCGCCCAGTCACCACCATTATATTCTCATACGTTGGGCTGTTTAGAAGAACAACAGCCCAACAGTTAAATCCCTTAAGATTTGGAAAAAAAACAAAAACTGGGCGGGGTGTTGCCAGCTTCTTGTTCAGGCTTGTTGATTGGAAGTTTAACGTGAAGAAATCAAGTTTTTAGGACAAAAAGGTGCAGTACTAAAAATATTTGAAGAAAAATATAGAGTCTATAGTTGTCTTAGCTCAGTAGTCATGCGTGTAGGCTGAGGTGTAACTTTCCTGTTAGGGGTTGTTTGCCTGTTGCGCAGTGTAAAAACACAAGTTGCAACGTTTCTCCAGATTATTCACAAGGCGAGTTAGAGTTTACCTTTACTTTATGCTGTGACTTGAGATGGCAGCGTTGTAAAAAATGCATAGATACAAAGATAGATAATGTATAATTGTGTTTTAAACTTAGGGACGTACTGCCCCTTTAATCCACTTGTCATTTGGGGGGAAAAAAAGCCTGAATGTCACGATGGTGTGAAATTTAAATGTATTTTATTCAAAGTAAATTCTATTTTCAAATCAGTGTCTCTCTGCTCCGGAGCTCGGCGCTAATTGACTGCGTAGGTCTCAAGGCGGTCTCTGAGGGTCAGACAATTAAAATCTCCTCGCAACAAATTATCCTTACAAATTGTAGTTAACTGCTTCCAGGTTTGCACGCTATCGGTTTTGTTTGGCCAACGCGTAAACTTTTTGTCGTGTAGTTTTGACTCTTGTGGTTTTTGTCATGGCAGAAAACATCTTAACTATGTAGCAGAGAGGCTGGCAAGAAAGAATAGTTGGGGTGGGGGGGAGTGTCTTGATGGGCTTGTCTGTGGAAGAGTGGGTTAAGTATATGTCTGTGGAGTGATCTGTAGAATTTCCAAAGCGAAGCCCTGTCACAGCGGGAGGAAGTGAAACCAAACTCCATGTGCGTTCCCAACCTTTCTGTAGCAGTTGATCCAATTGGATTCTGTAATCATGTGTAAAATTTGACCTCGGACTTTGATGAACTAAATTGCAAATTTCTAATGTTTGGTTCTTCCTGTAGAACACACAAGCTACTCACAGAGCTGGTGGGCAGAGAGAATTTTGTTTTGTCTGGTCTGTAGGTAAGTCATACCACATGAGGTGAAAAACAGGCCAGGCTAGCTGCGTTACTACAATAGCAGTGGTGTTCCTCCATTGAAACTTTATACGACAGAAATATTAAACGTACGACACACTGCTTTTTTAGTGTTTCTGTGAGTTGCTGCTGGTAAACCTGACCAGGGAATTGATCAGAAGTTGAAGGAAATGGAACAAAATTTCGCCGTATTACTGATCCTTGTATGCTAGGTGGAATGTTTTCACAATGTTTTGGATTCCTCTAATGTATTCCTCTGGTAAGGAGCTTATTAAAATGTGTTTGGGTTTGTGAAAGAGATGCTAAACTTAAACCTCCAGTCTCCCACCTTCTGTTGGACCAAGAAGTTTTGTCACTTAGCCTGGCTAAAGGCTTTCTGCTGGTTTGTGGGTCGACATTAGCCAAACCACCAGACCACTAGCCAGATTGTGTTGTCCAGTGAGGCAAGTCTTCTCCAACATTCTTTCTTATTTTGTTGTCAAAACGCTGCACAGTTTCAGCAACTGTCCCATACATGCTAGTCTCTATAGCAGTACCTATGTATACCACAACTTCCTGTTTTGGTGGCCTTTCAAGGACGGCAATTGTGTCCTGGTTTAAATCCGATCAAAGAGGAAGACGACTGTTTACGGAATCCCGTGCAGTGTTAAGAGTTTCCAGTGGGAGGATGTTAGAATGGATAAGTTAGACCTAGCTGCCTGTCATTCAAGGACACACATTACTGGCTACTTGTTGGAATTTGCTGTAGTTACGCTGGTGTAGCTGTACCTAGCTGTCAAAAGTTTGTCCGACTTCTCTGCGCCTCGTGCGTAGGAAGTGGCGTAGGGGGTTTTACAGGCATCAGAGGTAATTGGTAACCCAGTGAAGAAATGGCTGGCTAGTTCCCGGAATTTTCACTGTGTATATAATTTTGGGGGTGTCTTGCTTTAGGGTCTGCTTTACCTTTTGCTATTTGCGCCCACGTTCAGAAAATCAGCTACACACATATGAGTTTCAGAACTTGTAAATGATGCCTTGCACATTGACCTGGGGGGTCTTTTTGCATGGTGAATAACGTTGCCATTGACATCAGATTGCTAATGCCATGTAGTTTTCTGTAATTGCACCAGAAACACACACATTTACATTCCATTTCTGTACATGCTGAGCGGCCAAGAAGGGAAAAGAGGATCAGCCAAAAGCCGTTTGGAATCGGGGCTGATTTGCGATGCTGTGGCTGGCCGTTTCGCTTTTCAGGAAGCCTTCCAAGGAATTTAGACAATGAACAGTAAACATAGCATGTTCCCCCCAGAACAATTCTGCATTAGAGCTCAATACCTCATGTCTCCTCTTTTTTATTTATTTAGTTGTTTTTCCTTATCCTTCAAAAAAGAAAGGATACCTAATCGCCAGCCCCCGCACCATTGCGGAATATTGCGGATAACTCTGGCCGCGACGTTTCGTGTTCTCCGTGTATGTACTGTACTTACACTTGACAAGAAGCTCTCGCAAACTGGCAAATGTGCAGAATCCCCCCCTCCTCTCTTCCCCTCCCTCCTCCTCTCTCTCTCTCTCTCTCTCTCTCTCTCTCTCTCTGCGTCTCAGAGAGATTTCTGGTAAGTGACATGTTTGGCTGCTGGCATAATGCCTAGCAAGATCACATGGCATGAATGTCGTGCCTGTGTTTGTGCGAGAGTGCGTGCGTGCGTGCTTGCACGCATGCGACTGTGTGCGAGTGTGCGTGTGAGCGCGCACGCGACTGTGTGTCTGTGTGTGTGTGTATGTGTGTCTCTGTACATTTGTGCCTGCGCAAGAGAAGAAAAGAAAGGGAGCTCGTGCACATTTGATTGTTCCAAGTATTTCCAGCATGAATAGGAGCACGTAGCCATAGCAGGGAACTACAGAGCGCTGCCGAGAAAAGTATGACGAGGACGTGTTTGTGACACAGTCATGGGATCCCGCTGCCCGAGCGGGATGAAATTAGATTTTTGCACAATAAAACTTATAGTCAGAGCTATTTTGTCTTATGCCACGGTATTTGTGACGGCGGCGGCGGAGCATTTAAAAATGTATGAGGGCTTTGTCGCCTTATGGAGAGCCTTTCTTTTTTCCCCCTCCCTGCGTGTTCATTTAATATGCATTAGAGGGATTTCTGAAAAACGCTTTAAAGGGATTTTTTGAACTTGAAGGCCCCAGTGTGAAAGTGTTATATCAACACGAGAGGCCAGATGAAACGTATGTGTGTGGTTTTTATTTAAGTTGGATGAAGCCGCTAAAAATAAACGTTCGCTAATATTAGCCGTCACTACCGACACGTACCTACAGTGAGATCCAGATCTGCTCAAGGTTTCCTTCTTTTTACCCTGACACTTTTGGCAATTTACTCTCTTACCGTTAGCTGCTACTAAATCGTCCACGCCGCTCCTTCATGTGAGCTTTGTTTTAGGCGGCGTGCCCGCACGGCGTCTAGCTAGCATTCTAAGTAGGGCAACAGTCATACATTTAATTTACAGTGCACCAAAGCTCATGATCGCGAGGTCGCTGCTATTTCCTTAAATGTCTGGGCCTCAATCAACCCCTTTTAAGGTCAGCTGTCTTTTGCGAACGCCTCGGTCCACCTCTGAAGACACGAGTCCGGGGAGGTTAGAACAATCTCTCCCCTGATCCGCCGGCGAGGGGACATTAGATTTTGCTGTGAAAGTCAAACCTATAATTCTGCGAATGACGCATGCAGACGTGCACAAATACACATACACATAAATAAACCTCACGAAAACTGTGCAGACACACACACACACACACACACACACACACACACACACACACACACACATTTACTCAGAAGTAGACTGAGGGAGAGGGAGCTGAACACTGCAGATGGCATTTATCTTTGCAGCCCACCTCAATTTTCCATGCTCTCTCTCTTTCTTTTTTTTTCTTTGTTGTCGTACACTTTACATAATGAAATTGCAGCAAACTTCAAACCTTTTCTCAGGAGTCCTGCCGGTAAACAAAGCCGCTAATTAGCGCATAAGATAATAAGTGGGGAGAGTAAATGGGCTAAACCCTCCTGCATGTGCTCTTCATGTCCAAACGGCCTCAGACTGTCGAGCTGCACAGTGGAAAAAGACCAGAACTCTGAGGCAGGTCGTTTTTTTCTGCAAACCGTGTGCCTGCACACTATCGCCACCGCCGCCACCTTCTCCAGCTCAGCTGCTGAGTTAGCAAATGCTGCTAAATCAAAACGGTACCTACTCAACACTTTTATTGAAATTATGTTGCGGTTATCCAGCTGGCAACAATCAATTTTAGCATTCTCTGATGTGGAAACAAAGAAAAAAAATTCAATGATTAACCGATTTATATTTTTTAATGCGTAATATATAGATTAAAAAGTTCAATACCGCCGTCGGAGCGCGTGCTCAAAATCCAACACAATGAAGAGTAGCAAATAAAAGTTTTAAAATGCACTGCGTAAGGGCTTCGTTCATGTCTATGAAATCACCCAGGGGTAGATAAAACCAGACAGATTGTCTTTCTTGTTTAAAAAAAAAATAAAGTTTTTTTTTTTCCATTGCCTCTGGGGCACATTGATCATGCGTGCAACAGATATCCACTGTCAGAGCTGCCTACGTTCTGGTTTGGTCTCAGATAAATTGAATTGGTGTAAAGGGATTTAAATCGATTTTTACTTTTCTGGACTCTGCAACATCATGTGACAAAAAGATGATCTGGTTCACTTTTTTTTTTTTTTCACTTTTTTGAGAGGGCTTGTGATGTTCAGAGCGATGCATTCGCCGTCTCGGATACACTTTGTTCTCAAACGGAAGCGTATGGTGGAATATATTCTGGGGCCGACCCTGCATCACATGGTGCATAATTACACAGTTTGGCAACAGTGACACAGTAACTTAAAAGCCAGATGGAAAGGCGCAGTTTTGCCGTGTCCGACAGAAAAAAAAGATTTCTTCTGAAATTTCCTCTGAAATTCACCAAATTGTAAAAGATTCTAGAAAATCTGTGTTGAAATTTTGAATTTCTTTGTTGGTGAGCCAAAAGGGGGACACTTTGTAGAGTGTGCACGACAAAAAAGGTAGTTCTCAAAATCTGCCTCTGGTGACGCCTGGCCCCGGGTTCGTGGCAGCACCTCATTTTCGTCCCTCTCGAAACGTGCAGGTTTTCAACAGGCCATCCAGTTTAGCAGGAGGCCGTGAACAGAGGGCTAAACATGACGGAGAGTAATTCATTGCCCAAGGCTGCTCCACTGGCGTCCACGATGAATATAAAGATCCATTCCTCTCCTATATAAATTGGGATCATTACTATCAAAAGCCCAGTGTTTATTTAGGTCACGTTTCCATACCGGCCCTCCGCCTGCAGATTGTTCAGCCGCCTTGTCGCACCTGGGCCGACATTTTCAAAGTGGCGGCGGTAGTAGCCCAGCCGCTCGCGCGCGTCCTCCCTCGACCTACGTGCTGTTTACCCAGCGACGACCGTTATAGCCGCAGCACCTTTGCTCGGGAACATGCAACAGCGAGAGCACCCTAAAGTCATGCGAGTGTGGATTACAGCCCAGTTCCTGGAAATGCTCTGTATCTGCCGTGAGCACTGCTGGCTTTGACTCCACTGTGTGTGTGTGTGTGTGTGTGTGTGTGTGTGCGTATGTGTGTTTGAGTGTGTGTCTATGCTGATTTTGTGGAACCACCAACATTTCTGCTGGCAGACGGTTTCGCCTGTCTTCGTGCCGTTTGCTCAACTCATGAACATGAAACGATCTGCGTTTCGTCAGCGGTGCCTCTCTCTCTGTCTCTCTCTCTCTCTCTCCCTCCCTCTCCCTATCTCGCTATCTCTCTCGTCCCCTCTCCCTCGCTGGCATTGCACCAGTGCGATGAGGTTAGCTGAGGTAACGAGTCATTTGAGCACATGTATGTGTGCCGCTGCTGACTTTAAAGATTCTGGGGTCAAGTGTGTGTGTGTGTGTGTGTGTGGGGGCTCGTGTTTGAGGGGAGGTTTACTGGTGTGCACCTAAAATAAACATGTGCAGTTTGACCAAATCGCCTTCTGCTGTTGCGTTTCCGCGCTGTAACACAAGATGTGAGTATTTTGGGGTTTTGGTGAGAAAACCTGAACGGCGACGAGGCGTTTGCGTCGAGTCACCCGGTCGGGATATCCAAATGCGATTCACTTCCCCACTCCAATCAGACGCCACTAACTGCCCCTCACACACACACACACACACACACACACACCCCGCCGCCGCCGCCAAAAAAAAGTGCTGCAGCCCTTTTAATGAACGCCACTGTCAGCCTGTACATCTCTGCGTGGGTTGTGCGTTTGTGCACGGCAGTCTGCAGACAGTAGGGCACTGATGCTGAAAGATGTGTCCTCGTTTTTTTTTTTTTTTTTTGGTCCAGTGTGTGCGTGCGTGTGTTGCGCCGAGCTCCTGCTCTGATGTCATGCATGTGTCACTGCCAAGCACTGGGCCCTGTAACGGCTGCGCGGGACGATCAAAATGGCACGTCGAGTCGCTCCGTGTCTCCGGCTCCTCCTCGGCAACGCTGCTGTGCCACTGTCCTGCTGTCACTCAGAGGTTTTTTTTTTTTTAAGTGGCGCTTTGTGCCTCCAGAAGCTCCTTCTACCGGTGCCCGCATCCTTAAAAAAAAAAATAAAAAAAATCTTTTCCTACATTTCTGCTTCCACACTTAAAGTGTGCGCTAAATCCCATTTTACACCTTGCCACAACCATTTAGACCCAGCCGTGTGTTGAGCACATTTAGGTGGACGGGCGTCCCAATTCTTGTGCAGACAAAGAGGTAGGTAGGGGGAAGAGTTCGGGTTGATTTAAGTGTATTTTTTAAAGAGCCCTTTGTGGTATCATCTGGAAAGCCTTTGCAATCTGTGGCAAAAGCAGCCAAAATGCAAATATTTTTATAGTGTTCCTATGGAATATGCAGGTCCTGCTGTTTTTGTTTTTCCAATGCACGCTACGGAGCAACTTTAAAAGGTGCAAGAACCATTTTTTCTACCGGCAGTCCTATAGGAGTGCCGGCCTCAATTTGATTAATGCTTTAGCTGCCACATTCAATTGTTTTCCGGGTCGGTAGCCACTGACTGATTCTGTCACGTCCCTTCATGCTTGAATTGGCCTTTTTATTAAATTTCTATGCTCCGTGTGATGCGTTTCCAACTGTTGGGAGGCTATAGAATTCCTCAGACGGCAACGCAAGAGGAAATGAGGCACATTCAGGCATGTTCTAGTTTAAAGTCCCGAAATAAACCTCTAAATCTGAAAGAAAAAAAAACAATCCAGCCAAATGTAGAAGGTAATGAACCAGCATATGAAAAGTCTGGACTACTATTTAGGTGTAAATTAAATTACAAAGCCATTCCCGCCAATATATTGAGTTGTGCCTCATCAGCTCTGACTGAAATAGCCTTTTCTGAGAGTGTTAGCTCAATAAGTTCTATTGGTCCTTTAAATCATAATGCTCCCAAATCTCTTTATTGGCTTCACTTTCCACCATAATTGGTTGAGACCGCATGAAAACACACCAGTCATTTAGATTTTTAAAGTCTTTGTATTATTCTAATTTTTGCACGTGATCTTTAATTCTGCAAGCCCCTGAAACGTAGCCAGGTTCCCAATGTTTTCCTGCAGCTAGTTCAGAAAAGGTGGCAAAACATTATGGTGATTTGCAGCTGATGTGACGCTGGCTTCATGTGACGAATTCAGGTGCGACAGGACACGGCAGCGCTAGGCGGAAGGAAGGAGACACCCCGAAGAACTCAATGTAAATCGGCCTTTTGCACCAAGGTGGAAGGGAGGGAAAAAACCTAAGTTATAGAAAATAATATTCTCACTTTCCTCTGCCAGTTGGGGATTAACCACAACTAAACCAAACTGAGGATTTGATTTCTAAAACCGATAAGGTTTTAGTGACTATAATCTTGTTTGCCTTGTGTTTTACAATAATTTGTCAGGGCACAAAAGCTTGGTTCACTTCAGTGGGAAAGTACAGCAGGAGTTTGTTGTATTGACAAGTCGAGAGGTCCTTTTTGTTTCTGCAGGTCGGACATTAAAAGTACCTGAAGTTTCAGAATGTACACAAGATGACACTCAATCGAAGAAACATTTTACCCCAAAACCACAGTTGAGACTATTTATGCAGTGACTGTAAAACTGCGTTGCTAAGAAAGCGTCCTGCATCTGCTCTCCTCAACCAATCTGCATTGTTAAAAATGTCAATGGCCAAGCGCTGCATGAGATATCCAAAAATAGGCTGAATTAGCCTCAGCTACATCTTGTACTTGCTCACCAAGGCCTCGAATGCAACATATTTGCAAAAAGCCCCACATTGGTGTCATTAAGGAATCGCGCTTCATCGCTTCGCTCGGATACCCATATAGCAACGGTGCGTGTGGCCCCAATTGCAGACAGATTTTTTTTTTCAAATTTCAAATTAAACTGGCATGTACATATTCAAAAGACAACACCGCTCGCTCGCTCGCCCAGCGTTTGCTGGCTATGCCTTTTGTGTAGTTTGAGCGTGTGCAGGATTACCACCGATCTGCCCCCATTTCACGCTGATTCATCCCATTTAACTGCGCGCTGCACTGCCTCATGCAGAATGGAAATCAAATCATGCTTGGAACAAATGCATAGTGCGTGTGCATGAGTGTGTGTGCGTGCATACACACACACACGCATCCCATGAAATCTAAACTGGTTTCAGTCCTTACGTGACACCCGGCAGGATATCTCATGGCCCCAGTTGTCCCCGCATCAAGGTCACGTTCGCAGGACATCAATGGGATTTTGGACCCACTAGCTTGCTTTTTGCACACAAGCGTGCAAGTCATCTCGTTTTAAGCCAACTTCCAGTCGAGTCGAGTGAAGTTGTCCGCTCGCACAGACTTGTAACTCGTCCTTTTTTTTTGCAGTCGTACTTGCAATAATAAATTAGCACGGCGTTCACACAGGAGGCATCAACTGTAGCCAATTAGCTCCTTCCTAGAGCGGTGCCCTCGCCTCCTGGAAGGAGGAGGTGGGAAATCTCCACCAGGACTCTCCTGAGAGGAAAGAGATTCACACAGTGTTGCAAGAGCAGCACTGCAGAGCTCGCGCTGCAGTAGCAGCAGGATCGCCGGGATTTTCATACCGGACCTCCAATTGAAAAGCGCTGCGATTCGCTGTTGGAGGCTAGCATGGACACTGCAGTTTGATTTGAAGACGAGCAACAGATATCAGATATTTTGACAGGTTTTTTAAGTGGGGGCTGATGTCTCATCCCCTTCGCACCAATAGGAAGCCCACAATTGGCAGTATAGATAATAATAATGGTACATATAAAGTTAAAGGGTTCATCCCCACATTTTTGTAGTTGTTTGATGTTTTTCGTTTGATTGAAAGTCTCCCATTTCCAAACCCTTTCCGCTGGGCTGTTTGCCAGATGGATTTGAAATAAATCCCCAGGATCTCCTTTTTTTGTCGACATGTACATTCACTTTCAACTTTTAAAAAAAGAATTTTGCAAACATCCTTGCACTAAAATTAACAACTTTCATTCCATAACTTCAACTCGACTCACTCCCCACCCTCCCATCCCCATAAGGCAACCTTTGGAAAAGCAGACAAAGGTGAGAAAAACGTCCCACAGCCCTTCGAAAAAAAAAAAAAAGTGGTTCACTGCTGGTGGAACATTAGTCACTACGTTTACATGACACTCCAGAAAACTGAATTATTGCCTTAGTCCGACTATGACCGGACAACTGGACAAAGTGCATGTATACGCGTTAGTCCGACTGTAATCAGAGTTGGAGAACTCCGATTAAGACACCCAGATAATGCCACTGGAATTCAATTTTTTTTTTCATGTATATGCTTTACCCTGAGTTTAACTGGACAATGTGTGTGCGTGAAGTGTGAAATCTGGTTCCCAGAGTACAGTTCTGCATTGTGTTTCGGACACACGCCAGTCACAAGAGGAAGACGAAGAAGAAGAAAAGGAGCTGAAAATAGAATATAAAATGCAACCTTCCTGAGAAGAAGAGCCACGTCACATGACAGTCAGGGGTGCATCAATACACTGCATCTCATTTTGCGCACACGTCCCACTGCTCAACATACACGCGCAGTCACTGCGACCGATTCCCCCCGCTGAGTCACGCCTCGTGCCGGACTCTCTCTTCCCTCCGCTCCTTCCTGTTGCTCGTGCAGCTTCCTTATAAGTTGGAAGACAGGCGGGGGAATTTACAGTCTTGTGTCAGCGTCGAAAACAGTCCATCCTGCTGCACCACCCTCACCCCCACCAACACCACCACCACCAAATTGTCGAGACCCGCAGGGGCCGATTAATCCGCCTTGTCTTTGTCTCCCAACACTCCATCGCCGCCCCTGCTGTTTGTCATGCTACACTGTGATTCTCACTATAAGTCTCTCCGGGTGGATCTGACATTTCGGAGTTGGCGATGTGGAGGTGGAGGAGAACAAAGTGTCAGTTTGATATCGCTTGGCCTCGTCTGCTGCCTCGCTCTGCGAAGAAGGAAAGGCACGGAACCAGTTAGAAGTGACGCCGACTTGCTGCTCAGTCTCACCAAGTTCTGGACGGAGACGGTTGAATTTTTTTTTTTTTTTCCATCTCTAGTCAAACTCGGCCCCTGCAGCGTGTTCAGCGTCTCGATTCCCCTTTACAGACCGTTTCTTTTTTTTCTGTGTGTTTTTTTTTTTTCTTGCCTTCAGATTTCCCTTCGAAGCACATTTGGCCCAACTTGCCTCGTCTGCTGGAAATGCACTTTGTCAACTTCTCCCTTGTTCTTTTCTATTTGCACATCCACCACCCCTTCTCTCTCTCTCTCTCATACACACACACACACACGCGCGCACACACACACACGCGCACACACACTGTCTCCTTCACGTCTCCTCCTCCTCCTTAAGTTAATCCCCCTCTGTCTTATCTCCCTCTTCCTAAACTGCGCCGCTCTGCCTGTACATGTGACCTGGTGAATTTCTCCGGAATGAGCGCCTGGTGCGCGTGGTGTGCGATTGGACGTGCGCATGCAGGCATCCCCGAGACACCTCCTCTGCCGCGACAAATGGAGCCGCTGCTGCTGCTGCGGCGGCGGCGTTTCGACGCCTTTGCCTCGGGAGGCAGCGCTCGCACGTCGTCACGCAACGAGCACGCCTGGCACGACGGCGCGGCGACCTGACTGATGTCGCACAACCTCGCCTCGATGAAAACACAGAACGCGGCGGCGCACTCGGCGCCACCTGGAGCCGCTGCCTGTGGCCGCGCAGAGCTGATTGGCATTTGCAGCGTGTCTGAGCTTTAATCGTCATCAGAAATGAGTGCCGGGAAAATGAATTAACAGCTTATTTATTTTTGCAGCCGTTATCTCGCGGTGGCGTCGCTCACCTATCTTTTCGCATTCTTTCTCCGCGTCATGCCCTCCAGAAATACCTGGAAAGTGTCGGCATGTTAATTTGATTTCGGCTGACTTTTTAATAATGTTGTCTGCCATATTTTAATTGAAAGTCTGCCTCATCTCTATATGCCTCAACTGCTTTTTTTGTTTTTTTCGTAATTTGGCGCCAGCTGGATTTAACCTCCTGTCGCCCTTGTCGAGACACAAAACGTAGCTTTATTCACGCTCTCTTATTGTTAGCATGACCCTCAAATTGAAGCTCAGTTTGACTGAGACTTGAACTAAAATTTGATTTTCCACGCTGGCCGATCAATTTTTAATTATTCTAAACAAGCCCTGTGCTTGTTTACAGCTTTATGGAGCTGGATTAATTTCCAGTTTGTCCGCAGCTCCATCCTGTACTCTTCAAAGTGCCGCTAACAGCATAGCCCTGGGGGAAAACTTCACACGTGACCGTCGTCATTGTCGACCGTCCTTTGGCCCGTCTTCGGCCACCCACCGAGACTTTCTGATTGGGCCCTCGACGTGAACTCGGCCTCTGTTGCTGTTTCCTGTTGCTTAGCCCGTTTCTGTGAAATTATTAGATTTAGTTTACAAAACTGCAGGCTCCTTTTGTCAAGGTGACGCTAGAAAGTTGTGGGGGAAAAAAGAATCAATAAAAACCAAGTGCAAAACCCTAAAAAATAAATGGTATGAATAAAAAGATATTTTTTATAAATCAAGCTTTGTGCAGCAGACGGGGCTGCAGAGTCGTTTATCCCTTCCTGCGAGCTCTGCAACTTGCCCCCCTTTCCACTTCTCACGCAGCCTGCTGATCCGCCGGTGTTTTTTAAGGTATAGATTAGGAGCTGGGAGGCCACCAAGGATTCTCTGTTGTTGCACTTAACCTTAATAGGAAAATCAATCTTCCTAAAAACTTTCAAAGAGGAGGAGGGGGCGGTGTGTGTGTGTGTGTGTGTGTGTGTGAGGAGGGTGGTGGGGGGGGGCGAAACTGATCATTCAGGGCCAATAAGCAGAAACTTTGTTTCAGTGGAGTGGGTTTCATTTTGTGGTGCCTCCGTTGCCTTTAGTAGTGTTTGGCGGTGTCGCTGGTGTCATGCGGACGGCATCGTCTCCTCCTCGCCAGAACCTTGAGCGTCAGACTTGTTCCTATTTGCCCCGTTCAGACCTTGAGTTTCGTGACGAGTGCCTATTGAGTGAATTGTAAGTGGAAAAAGAGACCAGACAACATTCAGCCCACAACAAATCATTTTGTAGTTTGTTACGTAACTCCGTGAATCAGAGGGAGTTCTTTTTTTTGTGTGTTTTCTTTCCTTCTTCCTTCACCCCCACCCCCCCACCCCCCACCCATCCTGCCTCCCCTCCTTCCTCGTTGTTAAGAAATGATGATTTGGATCGCTACTACGTGCAGACAACTTTCGCCCAGCGGGCTCCGCTCGCGCGCAGAATGATGTTGCATTATGAGCCTGTGATGAAGCAACCTCTCCCTCGTCTCGTCCTCTCCCTCGCCCGCCCGCCCGCTCGCTCGCTCGCTCTCCTCGACATCCCATAATGATACTCAGACAGACTCGGAGGCAGACGCGCCGCTCCGTCCCGATTGGTAGGACTGTTGCCAGGGAGCGTTGCCGTCTCAACGTGGATAGAATCTGTTGTCTGGTACACTTTAGACATGAGAACAACTGCAGGATCTGAATATTTATAACGGGGGGGGAGACGGCGTCATATCGAGACGGTATAGATGCGACATGAGCACCGCCGGGGGACGAGGCTGCTCCTCTTCACTGCGCCGCGCAATCTTCCTCCCCTCTCCCGCCGTTCTCCTTTAATTCACCTCGATGTGGTGCCTTTCCCACAGATGAACTGACAAAACAAGTCAAATCTGACTGATTTTATTGCGTTTTCACATTTGTTTTAAATGCGTCCTGGTGAAAAGTTTACAAAACTTTAAGACAGAACTTATTTGGACAGCACCAAGTCAAACTTTCAGGTTTTTCACCACAGATTCCCTCATTGTTACTTTATATGTTGATGCAGCCATTTACTCTGTGTTAAGAGTTAGTTTTTAGTGAGTGTGTGTGTGTGTGTGTGTGTGTGTGTGTGTGTGCGGAGCGCGCGCCATCTGGTTGATTCGTCTCATTTCTTCATATTATTCAAATATGCCTGGACCTGCTGCTACAGTTAATAACAGTGCGTAGGTACGACTGCTCGTTGGAAACGGACACAACTACATTCCAACAAAAAAAAAGGGAAAGAGGGAAGGGGGGGGGGTGAAAAAATAAAGTAGACGACAGCAGTCACACGGGCACCGTTCACGGCAACCACGTGCACGTGCATGTGTGTGCGCGTGCGCGCAGGGCTCGCATGTGCCGCACTGAAACTCAGGTATATCGTGCCGGTTATAAAACCACGCCTTGGTATGCGGGCAGCTGACATGGAAATGCAAACAGGGTGGCGGCAGAGAGGCACACACACACACACACACACACACACACACACACACACACACACACACAGAGGCGCACACACAGACACCCACACAGACATGATCATTCATGACACA
Organism: Thamnaconus septentrionalis; assembly: GCA_009823395.1. Lineage (NCBI taxonomy): Eukaryota > Metazoa > Chordata > Actinopteri > Tetraodontiformes > Monacanthidae > Thamnaconus > Thamnaconus septentrionalis. Next base: position 8,219,331 of record CM020518.1, read on the forward strand.
CACAAGTTGAGGGAGTTCATATACACACACACAGACATACAGTTCCCCGTCCTTCCCTCTGAGCTTGTTATCAAAGATGTTCAAAGTCTGCATTTCACAGACGTTCACCTGCGTCCGCGCTCCGCATTGTCTGGAATGCAAATCTGCAGCCTTGCGGTGACGCATACATTTACATTTACACGCCACTCTTTCTGTCTCCGCATGTGCAGGCTGTGGCCAAACGCCGCCCGTCCCGTCTTCCTGACTCGACATATTCTCCGGCTCTCCTTTCCTCTCCTCTCCTCTCGCCTGTTCTCCTCTGCTCCCTTTCCCCTCCCTCCTCCCTGCCCGCCCCTCCCCACCAGCCTCGTTCTGCCCGGCTGGCACGTACATGCATGTCTGTAGACTCTGTACCGTGCCTCGCTTGCCGTGGCACGCGCCAACTTCACTGCAATGCAGCTCTGTGTGCATTAATTGGCAGAGGGAGAGACAAGTGGGTATGTGGTATGCGGGGCGGATGGAGGGAGGGGAGGGAAGGAAAGAGGGAGGTGGGGGTAGGAAGGAGGACGGGTTTTGGTGGTGGTGGGGGGGGTTTGGAAAAAAAAGGGAAAGAGGATTGGGGGAGGGAGAGAGGGAGGAAAGGGGGTGGGTGGGGAAGGCGATGTAAGGACGCAGCAGCAGCAGCAGCAGCAGCAGTCACACCAAGTGATGGACGCGCTGACGGACAAGCAGCACTCAGGGAGGGACAGACAGACCAGCAGAGGGTGTAATGCTGAGCGTGCACAGACAATACCTGACTGTGCGTGCGTGTGCGCAAAAAAAAGAGAGAAGCCGGGGACAAGAATGTGTGTGCGTGCGTGTGTCCGTTTGCATTAGCGCGTTAGCGCGCTTGTGTCTCCGCCGTTTGACTGTGCTCTTTGTGTGTGCTCACTCATGTGTGCCTATATGTGCCGTGCAGATATCGCACCGCCGAGGCGAAAGCTCCCTCAACCAAAAGTCTGACTCACTGCCTTCACTTTGTGCGTGTGTGTCAGTCTGTGTGTGTGTGCGTGCGTGCGCGGGCGCTAACCCGGCTTCTTATGTTTCCGCCGCCACCGCCGCCGCCGAAAAGTGAAAGTTTTGCTCGGCTTCAGCGCAACTTCCAGCGCTCCTCTGCTGAAATATTCAGCTATTTATTTTAAACATCCGTCCAGAGCTCTACTTCCCCCACTGCTGCTGCTGCTGCTGCTGCCCCATAGCCTTTCCCTTCGCTTTATGTCGCAGCACACAATGCTCTGTATGTGTACATGCTTGTTTTGAGCAACAAACCCCGCCTCCAAACCAAAAAAAAAATGCACACTGTCACAGCAATTTTCCATTCGCCTGCTCCCACGCACATCCTTGTGGAAGTTATACCCCCCTTTTTAACTCTTGTCTTTTATCTTTCATTGCCTGTCACGGGGCCGTGACATCTGGCTCCTGTCCTCCCGCATTCGCGTCAACTAACATTTTTCGAGAGGCCTTTGCAAAAAAGCGTGCCGGGGCCAACTCCGCCGAAACACAGAAATGTCACCTGGACGAGCGGGAGCCGCGGAGGCGTAAATTAATCATTTGATTTATCAATTCATGTAGAAAACACAAAATAGTCTTGCGTGAAGACAGAACTTCTCTCGGCTCGCGTGTAGGTGGCTGGCAGAGAGGCCCGTGCATGATTCAGAGAAAATACACAACACTTAACACATACTCAGGAAGGAGAAGAACTCTCTCTCTCTCTCTCTCTCTCTCTCTCTCTCTCTCTGTTGCTTTTTTTTTTTTTAAACTATTGTCTTCCACTGGCTGCGAAGAGGAAAAAAAAATCGTGAAAATACCTTGAGATGACAGTGTTTGTGAGTCGTCTTTTGATGCAGCAGTTTTGAGAGCACAATCAAGGCGTTTAGGTGGTTTATGTGACTGTTCTGTTGCGTAAGACCCACTTAAAGCCAGCCATTTGACTCAGAAGTCTTCTTTTAATTTGCACTGACACACCCGGATAATGCAGTTCGCTGTGAAGTCTGACACTGAAGGTTTAGAGAGGCAACCGCCAAAGCTCTCGCCATTAAAACTGATAATATCACAGTAACAGCTCCACTCTGCGATACTAACCGCCCCGCCTGCACTCGGGGTCATGGGGGTCACACCCTAGACATGTCACCAGTTTAACACAGGGGCTACGTGAAGAGGAACACAACCATTCGCCAAACAGACTCACCCAGCACTCGAACACCTGCGGACCTTAAATTGGCATTGCATATGTGCAAAAAAAATATTTATATGATTGTGCGCTAAGTGTGTTTTAGCTCTTGCGGCAAGTCAAAATGCATACACGCTTAAGACTCAAAACTCGTCAGCGCGTCCGCAGCTTCACTAACTCACACTTTCCGTCCTCTGCCTCTCTGTTCCACATTCGTATGAGCAAAAGCGTGCGCAGCTCGGCGGATGAAGGGCACGGATACGCTAATTGTAAATGTCACTCTGGTTTGACTGCACGACCGAAAAAAAAGGCTTCATCTTTAGCCGAGCGTTGCGATTGCCTGCGAACGCCTTCTTCGTACGGTTACGCTTTAGTGCCCGGGGAGGCGACCGCCAGCTTGACGAGCAGAAGCTGAGCGTATGGTCACCTAGTGTCGCAAAGACAAACCACGGCCCGCTCGCCCCTCTTACGCTGGGTCAAGGGCAGTCATCCTGGCTAGGGAGCTGTAGCCGCGACGCTAACTTAGCAGTGCAACTTATCAACAGTCCTGATGCCGTCTGCTTGTTACGAGCCTGCTCGAGACATTACTGACGCATTCTCTTCCAGACTTGCATCAACCAGGGATTTTCAAAGTTTCGCCACTGGATGATGCTCCAGTTAAATAATGATGGCTGCTGCTGCTGCTGCTGCTGCTGCCCCCGCAGCTCCTCTCTCGTTTCCCCTTTGTCACTCTCCGCGCTGTTTCTGCCTGACCATGTCGGCATCTGCGTCCAGAGGGCTCACGGGGTGACGGGCGGGGACTTTGGCAGCGGCGCGGGGGTGACTAGTTGGACAAACTGTGGAAGTTGCTTCAACCTAATTGTCTTTCTCTACCCGTACTGTCCTCGGATGACTTTCTTCTCTGTCTCAACTCCCCTCTCTGCTCCCCATCCCTCCTCCCCTTCACTCTCGCTCTGCCCTGTCTCCGTCTGTAACTGTAGCCCGTGTGTGCGTGTGCGCGCGCGCGCGCGAGATCGCGCGAGCGCGTGTGTTTGTTCCTCTCCCTCGCTCTCCCTCCTACTCCCTGCGACGTATAGATACTGCATTGATCAGACGCGCGCACTCGCAGACGCATGCACACACAGACACGCGCACACGCCGAGCCTCCCACTCCTTTCGTCATTGATTCGCTCTGCTCTGCTTTCTTTCTTTTCTCTCTCTCTCGCTCCCTATTCTCTGTCACTCTCTCTCTCTCTCTCTCTCTCTCTCTCTCGCTCGCTCTCTCGCTCTCCCCCCCCACTCTTTCTCTTCAGCGGCACTTGTTGATTTCAGCCCTCAGAGAATAGAGAGAGAGGAGAGAAACAGAGAGAGATAATGACAGGGCGGCAAAGGGAGGCTTTTGAGACGGCGCTGGAGCAGTGAGCAGCCAGAATGGGGCTTTGGAGGATATAGAGATAGGAGGAGGAGAGAGAAGAAGAAGAAGGAAGAAGAAGGAGAAGACGACAGACGAGAAAGTAGAGCAGCAGGCAGAGGCGTCTTCTGGAGACGCTGCAAATGACTCCTTAAGTGGAAGAGCCGGCTGAGGCGGAGTGCATCTTTTCCTGTCTCCAGGTCATGACTGCTGCTGGAGGCTTCGCACGCGGCCAGGGCTCGGCGGTGGTGCGTCTCTCTTCTTTATTGTTGTTGTTGTTTTTTTAAATGTAACCAGAAGAGCGGCAAACATGTCAGAACTGTCTGGCGTGATCACAAAACGCCTTCAGTTTAAAAGGCTTTTCTTTTCTTTTATAAACGCGCGTGTGCCTGTAAGTATTGAGAGAGAAAGAGCGAGAGAGAGAGAGAGCCATGAGGGAGGCAGGGAGGGAGAGAGGGAGGAGGGAAAAGAGAGAGAGGCATGTGCTAGTTTCTGCAGGTTGCCAGTCTGCATGCCAAAGTACACAGTAGTGTCCTTATGCACCCTTTAGTCTTGCGTGCTGCGCCTGTGTGTGTGTGCGCGCGCACGCCTGTGCATGTTTACGCCGTGCACACTTTTATATAAGTATGCCAGAGTGCGTGTCTGCCGGTCTGTGCGGAGTGCAATAAGTGGGAGAGAGAGAGAGAGAGAGAGAGTGGATGTGTGTGTGTGTGTGTGTGCGTGTGTGTGTGCATGTAAGGGAGGCGGTGACATTTTTTCAGTTTGCATTCCTGGAAACTGTTCTGCAGCATTGCTTAATAATGAAACTAGTGCAGATATAAATATATATTTGTGTGTTTGCGTGTGTCCGTGTGTGTGTGTGTGTGTGTGTGTGTGTGTGTGTGTGTGTGTGTGTGTGTGTGATGCGTGCGAGCACACTCTGGTCTTAAAGGGGAGGAGGGAAAAAGTCAGAAGGTCCAGGCTCGGTAAGACCATCGTGGGGGTCGTGAGCGAGGGAGGGAAGGAGGGAGGATGACGGGTGTTTTCTCGAGCCGGGGCCGGATCCTCTGGAGCCGGCGGGATAATCGCTTCTCGCGTCCCGCCGCCGTCCTCCCTGAGAAAAAGTTGTCAGAGCTCCCCCCGGTCAGGAGGGTCCGCGCGGCAGGATGCAGGAATGCGTTACATGGAAGCCGTCCCGGCTCCTCGGAATCTCGGCCGAATGAAACGAGTCATGGGTTTAGGGCGGTTATAATCTCCCGGCACCGCTGGCGTGTCACGGTATTCTTTCATTCTGACTGAACTCCTGCGTCTGTGTCTGGGTATGTGTGTGTGTGTGTGTGTGTAGCACCCCCTGCCTCACACGCATCAGTTTCCCCGCCGCACACCTCTCACTTCGCGCCCCGGCGACACTCGCCCGGGCTCTTTATCTCCATTCTGTTTTATTCCTTTGCCACCCGTCAGGCTTCTCTCTCTGCGTCCTCTCCTTCCCTCGCTCCCTCCCTCCGCCCTCCCGCCGTCAAACGTCTATTTATCTTTGGCGCATTTTCTATTCACTCTGTTCTTCATCACTGCGCTCCCTCCTCTCTAATGCCTTTTGTTTCTCCTCTGTCTGCCTCCATTCCTATAGATGTCTGAGTCTGCAGCGGAGATCTGAAAGCCCGCCGTCGTCGTCCTCCTCCTCCTCTGTGGCCAACATGTCCCAGCTGCTCCATGTGGAGATCCCCAACTTTGGAGCCACGGTCCTGGGCTCCCTTAATGAGCAGCGCCTGCAGGGACAGTACTGCGACGTGTCCATCCTGGTCAAAGGTTGGTTTCTACTGAGAATGGAAACGTTTGTTCTAGTTTTAAAGGTAAAAATCAAGAGGTTCAAACGTTCAATCGCAATCTGCCAAATTCCCCTTGTACATGTTTTCAAACACAACGTCCCCTACAGCCGGTCGCTGAACCTCGCTAATCAAAGAATATGTGCTGAAACACACACTTCAAGAAATAGACCCATTGTGACATCATAAAGGGCCTAATTGGGTCTCGATCCCGTCAACAAACGGCCCCCAAAAAACTTTTGCTTCTTTTGCTCCCTCTTTGAGCTTTAGAAAGTGTTTGGTTAAAAAAACAGATGGACAGGCAAAAAGCAGCCTTTTGTGACACTACAAAGGGCACTGGTATCTGATACCTCTCCCTAGGAGCCATGGTACATTGCAGGTTATTTTTCAAATGTGCAATATCTTCCTTGGACTGGAAATTGCGTTACAGGTGTGCCGCCAGGTTTTTGTTCCGACACTAGGACCACCTTTTCGTCCCACGTCAAAATTTAACATTCATCGGTTTTAACAAGGAGCAATTCAACATTGCACTTTAGCTGCAGGTTGTCAACAAAGGGCTAAGTTTTATGTTGTTTTTTTTTCCAATGTATGGAAGTTTTTTTTCCGCATTTTTAATCAATTGAGGCTGCTTTGATTGATTTTAGGATCAAAAAAAAGTTACAAAAAAATTATATATATGAAATTAGACTGTTAAAATCACTTTTCCGTGTTGTTTCTCTACAACCAGGCCAGGCTTTCAAAGCCCACCGCGCTGTCCTGGCTGCCAGCAGCCTCTACTTTCGTGACCTCTTCAGCAGCTCCAACAAAACCCAGTTCGAGTTGCCCTCCTCAGTCACACCTGCTTGCTTCGAGCAGATCCTCACCTTCTGCTACACAGGGAAGCTCACCATGGCCGCCAGCGAACAGCTGGTGGTCATGTACACCGCCGGCTACCTCCAAATACAGCACATCGTCGAAAAGGGCATGGACCTGATGTTCAAGGCGAACTCGCCCCACTGTGACTCGCAGACGGCCGGCTCGATGGAGGAGGCCGGCTCCGAGCCGCAGAGCCCCTGCAACAACGGCAACGGCCTGGCGGTGGCCGCCCTCTTCGGGGCGCCGGGTTGGTCCCCGTCCCTGCTGATGTCGCAACGGAAGATTAAGCTAGAAGGGGCCGACCCCACGCCCGTCACGTTACCCTCCACGGCCTCCACTCAGAGCAAGACGTCCTCCTTGGAGCTGGGGAGCCGGCTGGCCAGGGCCACCTCGCTCTTCTACTCCACCGCCGGCAGCACCCCGATCCCCGGCATGCCCTCCTTCCACCTCCATGGCTCCAGTGGGGCTGGAGCTGGAGCTGCAGGTGGCGGTGGCGGAGGCGGAGGAGGAGGAGGAGGAGCAGGAGGAGGTGGAGTGGACAGATCCAGCCCTGGAGCCTCCAGCCTGCCGACCACCGACAGCCCGACGTCATACCAGAACGAGGACGAGGAGTTTGAAGAGGAGCCGTACGACGGGATCACAGAGGACGCCTACAGCAGCCTGTACGGACGCGCAGCTAACCCGTACGGAAGTGAGTATTTAGCCACAGCATTTGGTTTTGTAAGATCCTTGTGAACTGTCTCTGTTCTTGGCAAAGAGCTCCCGTCCCTCAGGGTTTGCAGGGTCTTTTTTTTCTGTCATTAAAAAAAAAAAAATCCAAGCATGGCAAGTCGGCAGTTGTAGACCAAACTAAACTTTCACTGTACAAAATACTCAATTTGATTGGGTTATATGATTCATTCATACATTCATCTTCTATACCCGCTAGTTCCAATTCAGGGTCACGGGGGTCTGCTGGAGCCTATCCCAGCTGTCTTAGGGCGAAGGCAGGGTACACCCTGGACAAGTCGCCAGTTCATCGCAGGGCCTGGGTTATATGATTTATTTTATAATTGGAAAAACTAACAAAGTAATTTCATTGTAGACCCTGTATCTGTTTTTGGCTTTGTGGCCATGTAAGAAATAAGTGGATTACTATTTCTGGTGCCCTCTGCTCCTGTGTTAAAAAAAAGGAAATACATTAAAAAAAAAAAAAAAAACAACAACACTTCATCAGATGAATCTAAAAGTAAAACTTGGCATGACTTGGCAAACTGTGAAACCATAAATTTCCTCCTTGTCCAGGCTTGTATAATATGCAATAAAAAAAAAACAGAAAAGAAAAAAATAAAACACCCCACAACATTACTTAATCGTTCTAAATCATGCATCCTGTGCATCTTAAAAAGGCGGCATGTGGTGCCCTCGGTGTGTGTGTGTGGGTTCTGGCGGCATAAAGATAGCTTTATGGAGTTACCAATGGGTCGCATCGTGACCAACAGGCAACACCTTATTGCAGCTACAACAGCTGGCCTTGTGTGTGTATGTGCGTGCGCGCGTACCTCCGGCACGCTCACAGCAATGCGGAGTTTGCCTCGACACGCACCGGGAGAGTCACCTGTGATCGCTTTCATGTGTAAAACACAGACATGACAGGAGATGGTGGACGCTGCCAAGATCGCAACTCCCGCGCACACACACACACACACACACACACACTCGCACCGCACTGCACTGCTCCCACCTGAGCAGCCTGCAGCCTGCAGCAGCTTTGTCAGATTCTAAAGTTTCAGGTATTTATGAAATCCACTCTGTCCGCAATCAGATCGAGCACCCCGGGGTGACATTGTGGGATATATGAGATCCACGCGCAGCTTTCCCTCCATTGTGTGTGTGCGTGTGTGTGTGTGTGTCTGTGTGTGTGCGTGCAGGTTTGGGGGAAACAGTTTTGTGAACCCAACACCCTGCCCAGGATCTATTCCCTCCAAAAACTGCAGGTTGCTGACGCAGCATCATAACTTGGCTGGGATGCATCTGCAATCATCTGAAACATTTATGAAACAAAACAAACTGTGTTTTTGTAGTTGTTGTTTTTTTTAAACAGATGATACCACAACCATACTTCCCTGAGTTTATGGCCCTATTCAAATACATAGGGCTTGCGCCCGCTTGATTATTCTTGAGCTGCGTCAAACTCCTTTGTCTTCTCGCTCACTTTCATCAGTCCAGGACAAGCCTGAGATGGCGGCGATGCCCTTGGCCTTGGAGAGCCGCAACTGCGTGCTGATCCGCAGGGACCTGGTGGCGCTGCCTGCAAGCCTCATCAGCCAGATAGGCTACCGCTGCCATCCGAAGCTCTACACGGAGGGCGACCCCGGGGAGAAGCTGGAACTAGTAGCTGGTAAATCACTCAACCAAAAAAAACAAACACACACACACACACACACCTGGATTTCCTCAGTGTCTTTCATGACGTGTCTTGAATTGAATTTGGCTCAATCTGATTCAAACTGTTCAAATGTAGAGATCAAAGAATTACAGTCATGTGCCATCAAAGCTCCAAAGAGGGACTCAGTTATACATTAGTGAGGCTCATATTCTTTTAATAGCAAGGACATATTCATGGAAAACCTCATTTGTCCCATATGTACTCAATAAAATCTCAGTTCAACACATTTATCCTAAAATTGTAATTACTTGCCCCATCCTCAAACCACCTCTCCCCAAAAAACCCAGACAAACACTGCTAAGTGTCAGCCCGTTCACTCTGAGTTTAAGCAGATTCCCATTGGCAGCTGTAGTGGTTTTGTCCTGCCACGATACAGTTATTGATTTGAAAAGGACAGAACGAGACTGCAAAGATCCTCTGCAGAGATTGGAGTCTGTGGCAGCACAGCCCGCGTCTGTTGTAGTCATCAATCTGGCCTTTAACGTGGAGTGACTAGGCAGAAGTCGCTCTAAGAGAAAAAGAGCATATGACAGCCTGCCAGGACTTTGTCAAGTAGCCCTCATCGGAGCGAGGCCATAAAAAAAAAAGAAGAAGAAGAAATGGCTTTGGTTTGATAAAACAGTATCATCTCAGCCTCATCTCACCCACAATAGTTTATGGCACAAATCTAAAATTAATAAGACACAGCAGCACTCTTATCTAAACTTGTTGACCTGACTGCCAGATTTTGCTCCTGGCATTTAAATCTGAGATACCAGGTATCACTTGGCATTATAAAAGTCCTGGAATCTGTTGTAAACAAGTGTTTTTATTGCTCTGTTAGGACTGAATTTGAAGAGCACGGAGCAAAGCACTTCATCAATAAAAATATTGTACCTGATGGCAAACATTGCGATATTCGGTCATATCTAATATTGGCCAAGACTAGCTGGGGGACAGGATAAACCAGCCTAGCAAGATATTTAAAATGACTAGACTACAATTACTACAATGGAAGAAGACCTCCTTTTTAAGAGTGATTACATTGAGTAGTTTGACTGTATACTGGCTGAACTAACAAAATTACCTACTAAAACGCCAAACAGATGAGCAAGCTAGTATGCAGACGCAGTGCACAGTAGATGGAAATCCTGAATTAGCCTTTTAAATGGACAGAAAAACTGCAGTAAATTTGAAAACCCCAAAAGAAAAGCTGTGCTCCATGCTCCGTTCATAGCAATTTATTTTGCAAGTGTAACCCAGCCAGTCTGTACAGTAAATCCTCTTTGTGTGATGATGCGCCAGGCACGCAGGTCTTCATGACTCGAGGCCAGCTGATGAACTGTCATCTGTGCGCCGGGATCAAACACAAAGTCTTGCTGCGCCGCCTGCTCGCCACCTTCTTTGACAGGTGAGTGTGAAGAGATCAGCCGTTCCCCGGCGCCAGTGTTATTAGTCCCCCGAGGTCCCATTGTGAGATTGCAGTGCTTTGTGCGCCTTTGTGCAACTCTTAACACTAATAATCGTCGTCGTCACAAAGCAACTTTCGCACTCCATCTGTGGCCGTGTTGTGCAATGCAGTGCTGCTCGTCTGTCCCATTGTTTGCCGGCTTTTGTTGACTCTGCCCCCTGGTGTTGACTCTGTATCCCTGCAGAAACACTTTAGCCAATAGCTGTGGGACAGGTATCCGTTCCTCCACTAGTGACCCCAGTAGAAAACCCCTGGACAGCAGGGTCCTCAACGCTGTCAAACGTAGGTCAACCACCCACAGTCTCCACCGCAGATGACCGACTTGTGCTCAGATTTGTCCACAGGAATCATCTCTTCTTCTCTCCCTCTTTTTTTTCCTTTCTCCGCAGTCTACTGTCAAAATTTCAACCCTAACTTCAAGGAGAGTGAAATGAATGTGATTGCTGCTGACATGTGCACAAACGCCCGGCGCGTCCGCAAGCGGTGGCTGCCCAAGATCAAGTCCATGCTGCCCGACGGCATGGAGGTGTACCGCGCCAGCATGAGCATGGGCGTCCCCGTGGGCCTGGGCCTGGCGCTGGGGGGCCCTCAGCCCGGCGTCCCGCTGCCCTTCGAGGCTGACTTCAAGAGCCTGGAGCAGAGGTTGTACCCGGATCGCAAGGACCCCATGAGGACTCACCCGTCGCAGCTGACCGAGGGCAGCCCCGGGCCCGGGGCGGCCGCCGGGGAGGCCGACGGCGAGGGCGTCGTCCAGGAGGAGCACGAGGAAGACGAGGACGAGGCCGGCTTAGAGGGCGTGGACGCATCATTGGGGGCGCCCACCATGATCCCAGGAGCCGAGACGGCCAGCTGCGGGGAGGCGCGGCCGGCCCAGGAGGTAGAGAGTTTTGGACAAGGTCTGAGGGTGAACGGACAGTGAATGTCCCTCGGGTAGGACGGGGAGGGAGAAGTGGGGGAGGGGAGGGCACGGTCGCCTCTCACGTTTGTGAAGTTCTTTGTAACGTCGCCTTTTTTTTTTCTTCTTCAGCCTTTTTTTCTCTCGTACTCTTAACAGTCTGGCTTGCCACTCTTCCTCCTTCCCCACTGTGCTTTCTTAGCAAGAAATATTCGGTGCGCTTGTAGGTTTCGGAACAGCAAGAGTTGTTTTTTTTCTTTTCTTTTTTTTTATTTTCTTTGTCGTACATGCATGTGCACACGTGCTTGTGTACACACAGAATTCCCAAGAGTGGGAGCGGTGAAGCAGCGATAGTAGACACAGGCATGGCATTTGCACAGATGAAAAGATGTTTGTTTTTTTCAGAGAAAAAAAAAACAAAAAAAAAAGACGACAACCTCTTCCGCTCCACCGTTTCTTTCTATGTCCTGTGACAGCTGAGTGTTACGCCGCCCGAAGCAATATTACAGCAGAACAAATGGCTGCGACGACGAGTCATTTCAGTAAAACACAAAAGTTATGGCTGCTTCGCTGGCAGTTTATTAAGTGTGATTCAATGGTCTATAAGCTGATTCCGTTTATTTTTTCCTTGGAATGCTGCTGCTGAAAATAGCCCGTGCCACGTCGGCCGACGACAAGCAAGAGAAAGAGCGCAAAAAGACGCCACTTCTTTTTGCTGCGCGTTAGCACATCGCATTGTATTACCGAATCATAAATATGTATGAAAAAAAAAACAAGATTGCATTAGAATCACAGGTCAAATATTGTATCGCTGCCAAGCCAAACAATTTACTTTTCCTCCAAACAGTGTGTCATTGTTATGATGGTGATGTGGAAACCGTTTTTTTTTTCCTTTCTCTTCTTTTCCTTTTTTTTCCCCTCCCCTGCAAAAGTTTCCAACGCCTTCAGAGTCCAACAAAGAAAAAAATCTTTCACACAGAGTCAGTTTGAGTTTCTTCACGCATATTTGCCCGTGGCGCTCTGGATTTTTTTTTGGTATTGTCGATGCGATGCCTGTGTCTGCTGCAGACGGGCCCAAACCACAGATGCAGTCACTCTCATGTGCTCACACGTCTCAACTCAATACTGGCCTTCAATATCCGCACGAACGCGTCAATGAACTGTCCGACGAGAGACAGAAAAAAGCATATATGTGTGTGTATATGTATTGATATGTATATGTATACACACACACACAAATATATATACTGTAAGGAAGCTTTTAAATGCCGTCTGGGAAACACGGACAGTAGAAACGAGCTTGCATGCATGATAACAGTCAATAGAAACGGCGAATCGTTGAAAGCCACCAACCTGCATCCAAACAAGAGAAAAAGTGCTTCTGTTGCCTCGTCAAATGCCACTAACACACACACAGCCCAGGTGTTTGACACCTTGATATTGAGGTTATTTCTTTCACTTCTTTACTAATGAGCGTACTGGCGTCACAGATTGGAAGGGTCTGAACCGAGGGAGCGGTGAGGCTGCGCCACGCCGAGCGGAGGAAGTGGGAAACGCCTTGTTGCGCTTCCTCTCCGCTCACGTTGTGGTGCGATCGGTTCCGTCGTCTCCATCCTGATTTTTTTTTTTTCTCCAACTCTTTGTTTCCTCGTCAGGGTGTAAGCTGGGGGGTTAAGTTATTTGATTAAAAACAAACAAAAAAACATGTAAGAGCAGATTTTGCTGGCTTACTGCATTTGCACTTGAAAAACAATAAGCGGCGGGAAACTATGGAGTTTTGTTTTGTTTTTTTTAAAGGTGTACTGACGACAAAGACAAAAAAACAAGTCTTTAAGTCCTAGTCACCCTAATAAATCCGAAGATTGTAGGTCTGAGTTTTGAAAACTGAATAAAGGCAATGAGTCGAACAGGGACTTTAACCTGTATTTATCACATATATATATATAGATATTGCTATTATTTTTGTTTGGGTTTGTTGTCTTTTTGGCATCTGTTTGCCTTCCCCCTGTTTGTATTTGGACGCAGTCCGGACAGGCTCTTCTTCTTGTTTTGCTCGTTGATTTACCAAGACACGTGGTTGTAATTTCTCCTCGTCCTGATTGGCAGCAAAGCACACTTAATTCCACGTGTCGGAGATCAGACTGAGATGTAATTGAACTCCGAGGTTGACTTAAGCCGGCGCGATTGTGGGGCATGTAACTGAAAGTGAGAAAAAAAGTCGAAAAACCCAGATGACCCGAATTAAATCAACAGGGAATTAAAGAATTGTGTACATTGTGGAAAAAATGTACTGTCAAGTTCTGGATCATTGGCCCTGAGAAAAACAAAACATCAGGTCCAGATTATTTTCTGTCTGTGCTCTTTGTAACTTGGCCTCTGATGGGGAAGATTTACAACAGCCCTGCACAAAAACAGAAAAAAAGGGTTAAATTTGCACTAGGTGATGATGATTATGTGGTTAATGCCATCTGATTTGGGTTTTGTTTTTGTTTTTTTCTTTCTCATTTGGGATATTTTTTGTAATCCGCCACGGTTAAAAACTGCTGGCTGAGGTTGAATGAATGAATGAATGTAATGTAGCACTGCTTGGGGTGAGTGAGAGAGAGGTCCGAGCCGTGACTGAAAATGGTCAACAGCGTTTTTGTATGACTCACTTTTTGCTTAATTGTCTACTCTTAAAGAAGAAAAACGGCCATAATAAGATGTAATTTGACTGTGAAAGCGGGTTATGACATAACCTGAAGCTCTTGAATCGATGTGATCGGGTCTTCCAGTGTGGTTTTCCAAAGTTGGAGTTCAGGCTTTACGTCCTTGTACTTTTTTTTTTTTAATTTTTGGTTTTACGTCAACACTTATTTACATTTCATTTGTACTTGATGAAGCTTAAAATTCTTAAATTGGCACTTGAAATGGAACACAGAAAATTTTGTTTTTTTTTCCAGCTCTGAAAATAAATCCATGGATTTGACTTATTTCTTAACATTTCTTCCCATTTTTCATTTTTTATGTATTTCACTGACATCCAAAAAAGAGTAATTGTAGGAGACCACTAGTTTCAATTTGATACCAAATCCTTTAAAGTGAAGCAAAATAAAAAAAAGAAACATTGCCATACTCGACGGTCGTAAAAAGAGGAGGGGTTGTGGTGCAGTGCCTTAGACTGTGACTGTGCAGGCGAGCATGCTGTGACGTGAAGCTTTATGTTCGCTCTGTAGGGAGGGATTTATATGGATTAATCCTTTGCTTTATTTTCTTTGTTCTACTTGAAACCGAGTCCTAAAAACGTGGTATGTAAGAATTGTTCCTTAGCATGCATTGAAGCATCACGTTGATCACATTTGTAAAGTTTGTCTTCGTCTCAGTACTGAAAAAAAAAACGTGTGCATGCTCCCAGTTCAGTTCAACTCGTTGAATTACAGCCAGTCAGTCTGGTAACCGAAGATTGACACCTACATGCTTGACAGATCACTTAAAAAGGGGTATTCAATAAAATAAATTGGGGAAAAAAGTCTACAATGAGCTAGCCAGTCAGACATGTTCAGTCTTGATGCATGTTCATCACAACTTGGGTCAGTTGGTTTGACTTACTGTAAAATGTGTCTGACTGGTCTAAACAACAAAAATGTCTTTCACTTCACAAGGCCTTCCTTTTTCTCCCCTTTCTGCTGTTTCTGTTTTCTTTCTTGTGCTGGATGTATTTGGACGTGAATGATGTTGCACTATACTGTAAACTGAGAAATTCTCAGAATGTCACAGCTAACTTCACTTCTGGAAGATGAGCTCTTTTTATTTTTATTTTTGTTTAGGTGGCTGAAGGACAAAGTCCTGTTTAAATGTTTGAAAATATTCTGATTGAACGCAGTGTCTCCTCTACACCCAACAGCTTTTTTTTTTATCATTCTTATTCAATGACCGTTTTAGTTTTTAGTTTTGTTCTTTTTTTATTTGTTTTTATTTTTGCCGCAGCTGCCCATTAATTAGATGGTCAATGAATGTGATTGGATCAGTGATGAGATGGGATTTGTTTGTTTTTTTGGAAGGTGAAAAACAACCTATTTTCACAACTGCAAATAAATTGTTACGTACTTTCTAAAATATTACATAGTGCTCTGTTCGTCCCTCGCAGCAGCTGTCAAACTAATGGCCGCGCTAGTCTTTGTTCCGCAGAGCGGCTTTTGCTGAAAACAAAAATTACATTAATATGCAAAGAGACACTTGTACCATAAAATTGCATGCCATCTCCAAAACGCACTCTAACCCGACAAAACCTCTGATCTTTATGCACCGTGTATTTTATGCTGAATAACTCTTGTCACTGTTGGCAAACAAAGACTGCCGAGTCTTGCTATGAGAATGGTTATATTTTCTACCACACGTCCCGGCCTTTTTATTGAATGTCTGGATAAAGTGTAACCTGTCGCATGGATGGCAAAGTGTTGCTTAAAAGTGAAACGCAAAGACTCAACTACCCATTCAAATGTGCAAATTTTAAATCTTGGAGCAGACTTCAGAAAGAAAGTAAGAAAGGAAAAAAAAAGATGCACTAAAAGTTTTTATGTATGTGTGTTTGTGTGTGTGTGTGTGTCCTTGAACATGATGCCAGCACTTTAGACAAAAAGAAAAAAGAATGACCGTGAAGGTTTGAGGCAATTGAGGAGGAGGAACAAAAAAATTTAAAGCCATGTGTTCAGAGCACTGACAATCAGAATAGGGACGAGAACCAAAGTGCATTACGAAAGATCTGATAGACTAGCTGTGCTTTCGCTTTTTGCTTTGTCTTTTTTCAGCTTGCTTTGGTCTGCGCTAGCTTTCCTGACTCGAGGGAAACGGTGATGTTAGCTGCGGCATTCTTAGCCGTAAGCGTTGTGTCTCTATAACGAGGACTGATGGATGAGGACGGATGCCTCGGTGCTTTGTGAAGAGAGTCGTCCCACGCTGACACGGAACATATCTATAATTGCTTTGGCAAATCTCGGGCTGGACTTGACCTTAATTCTGGGCTGATTGGTAACCTCTCAATGGACAGGAAGCCGTGAAAAAAAACAAGAGGACTTTATCATGCAAACCCTACACTGATTGATCGTCTCAGTGATGTTCTTCACGCCATCCACAGGGCTCGCATCAAGCAAACCGGGATGGTGGCTCGATTTCACGTGTTGATAACCGCTTCATGTTTTCAAATGGAATAAAAAAGAAAAATGATAATGGCAACAAAAAAAAAATGTTTATGCGCCTTCTGACTCAAGCATCAAGAATATATACAACAAAACTGCAAGTTGCCACTTTTGATGTTGCATAAGGATCTACCCGTCATTCCCATTATGGTATTTGCCATCACCAGTTTCAGTTGTGTAGTCTGAGAGTACCTGATTTCTTTAAATGCAATACAGAAAAAAAACTGCTTTCTAATAAAACTCCTTACTTTACCACAGACTGTTTCGTTTCTTCTTTATTTCCCCCCCGAATGTTTTATATTGAATTAACAGTTCTGCACAACACAAGGATGGGAAATTTGCACCTTGCAGACATAAGCCAGTCTATTGGTAAGTGTTAAATAGTTAAATTGTAATTTAAGATGAGATGAAACTGCAAGGTCTAGACACTCAGAACACAGCAATTGAGCTTGTACACATTGCAATGCAATGCTTTGCCCCACCCACCTCCATTTAGGCTGAAGTAGCAACTGTCTGTGGAGGCACCTTCAGTGAATACGTCTTAAAGTCTGACATGCGTCATCAAAAATATTTCATAAAATGGCAAAATAAAATCTCGAATAACATTATTCAATTAAACATTTACCAGTGGCTTAAAAATGTGCCATAGATTTATCGATCACCGACTGTGTAAAGGCGTTGTGCTCGTTACGAAGGACGTTCTACTTTCGATTTGTCATCCTGCGTCCTTGCTGTGTGACGTTTCTCTTACGGAAAACGGCGCGACGTGTGTATCTCGTCCGTACTACCAAATGTGGCTAACAAGTGAAACTGACTCTTTAAAAAATAAACTTTAGACAAGGAAGTGACTGGAAAGCGGTCGCTTTGGTTCCTCAAGATGAGTGACGACGCAGACTCCCCTCCTGAGAGGGAAATGAAGGTAATGCGCTCTGATCTCATTTGTGTTTACAAAAGAGCATGCTCGCTAGCCCTGCCAGTTCTTAGTTAGCTTAGCTTACCGGCTAATAGGTGAACTAGTTGGGGCTAATTAGCGTGTGCGAATAGGTGTAAGTTATTTCCCCGACACGTCCTTGGCAGAAAGTCGTGTTTTGAAGATGTGTCGATAAAGGCTGCGCCGTCGTGTATTTTCACAATTTGTAGCCAGCTGCTCATGTTAGCATGCTAGCTTTTCACTGAAGTTAGCAACATGTTTTAAACTGTCATGTTCATCGAAGACGAACGTTAACGTTAATGTGTGTGTCAGTTATAAAAACGTTTGTTTGGAAAAAAAAAAAATCAAATAAACTACACAATAATGATACAGTTTTCCTTGTTGCACATGAAGTTCGTGACTTTATTTCCAAAGAGGACACAGCTACATGGCATGTTCGCTTTCGAAGGTTGTTGGTCCATGCTAATGTTCAGGACATCGTTCTAAAGTGGTCTCTGGTCAATCGTGTCTTTCAGGACTTCCAGTTCCGTCAGATGAAGAAAGTCAAAGTCTTTGAACCTGCCAAAGATTTGCCACGGGAAAGATCAAATTTGCTCACCATCTCCAATAAGTTTGGCTTGACTTTTGCCGGATCTGACCAAACATTTAAAGTGTACAGAACTGAAGACATTCTGAAGGCTGATAAAGTTGATGGCAACTCCAATGAAACAGGTGTGGATATAGTTGTGACTCAGCACGTTGTACTCACATTTTGCATGCGTGTCTTTCCCCTTAAAATTGACTCTACTCTTGGTCCCCTAGTCGACGGGGTAGCACCACTGGCGGAGGTGACTGTGGATCTGTACCTGCATCACTTGGCTCTCAGCTGTGATGAAGTCACTCTGTCAGTTTGCGGTGCATACGAGGATGGAGCCCTGTCCCTCGTCTTCTATGACGTCAGGAACTTTGTCAACCAGGTAACTATGTTTGAACAATTATTTGTGTATTAATCATGCGTCATAGGTAATCTTTATCATGCACAAATAATACTGTTCACTGTCAAGTTTCAGTGTGTAGCTGCCAAATATGTTTGCTAATAACAGTTTTAACCTTTTTGATGTCGTCAGGGTTTTGATTGTTTGTGTTTGCTCTCCCAGGCAAAGCCGCAGAAGTCGCCATTTGCTTCTGTGCTGCCGCCCGTCCCCCCTGGCACTTTGGTGCAGGACCTGAGGTGGAATCCCGCCCAGGCCTCCATGCTGGCTGCCTGCTTGTCCGACGGCGGCATGCAGATCCTGGATGTCGCTGACAGCGTCGGAGTGCGGGCTGAGCTGCCAGCCTCCAGTGGCATCACATGCAGTGCGTGAGACGCTGCAGCAGAAATGATGAGCTTGCTCTTCAGCCCTGTTATTCTTTGGTGCTAATCAATGCACTCTGCCCCCCTCCCTTTACCCAGTTTGCTGGAGTCCAAAGGGAAAACAAGTGGCTGCGGGAAAAATGAACGGCACTGTTAGTCAGTACACACCGGTAAGTAATTCATCATCATTACAGCGAAAGCGCTATGCTCCCTGAAATTGCAGCGTTCGATGACTGACAAGATAAATGACCGACTCTGTCTGTTGTCCAAAAGGCTCTGGAGAAAAAGAAAGACATCGCATGTCCCCACTTCTACACCTCGGAAGAACCTGTCAAAGGTAAATGTGCCCTTATAAATTGATGGGCTACTGTTTTTGTTTTCCGATATACTCGGCTGAATAATTATTGGCATAAAAATAAACATTGCACGATAATTGACTTGTGCTCCATTAGTGTAATTAATTCCCATTTGTGTCCAAACGCCCTGCACCCGCTTCTGTCTTCCAGTTTTGGACGTGCTCTGGCTGAGAACCTTTGTGTTTGCGGTGGTATACGCTGCTGCAGACGGCTCCCTGGAGACGCCGCCTGAGCTGGTATTTGTCTCGCTACCTGTGAGTGCACTCCCAACACCTTCCGTCAGTCTGAGGTCATCACTTTTTGTATTGTTTTGCTCTCTGGTGATAAAATCCTGGAAGCACTGTGGTGAAATTGTCCCCACATGGATGGCTGCAAACACAGAGAAACACGTGTATCTGTGATTTAATAGAGCATGACATGAGCCAGTATACGTGTAATAAATACATGTAGTCCTCGTTCGGTATAAGCTGTGCGCACACAGATTTTATTAGCCCTCTGTATTTAATGCCGCTGAAGTAACATATTGTTCTTCCTTATTTCTTAATTCTGTTTTTTGTAGAAGAAGGATGAGAATGTGGAGACAAAGTACCTAAACTTCAGTGACACTGTGTACGGCAGCTGCACTGAGCGACAGCATCACTACTTCCTCAGCCATGTGGAGGACTGGTAAGAATGATGACCACACCAGGCTGAATCATACTTACTGCTCTGATTCAGTGAGCGATTTTTGCTCCTCTTACTTGAATTACTTGACTCTGTGCTTCGCTCCACCCAGGGACCTTGTGTTTGCAGCCTCAGCAGCCTCCATTGAAGTCAGCGTCATCGCCAGACAAGATGACAAGGTAACAACTCAATATGAGACAGGAAATCGTGTGCTTTTGATCACACGCTTGGAATAAAAGACGGTCGCAGTGAAATATTGATGTTGGAGGACGTTGGAGTGCGAAGTCAAATAGCAGATTATTCGACTTGCTCTGCTAATGTTTCGCTGCGCCCTACTGGGATATGACAGATGTTCTCTCAACCCATTCGTCATCGCGTCATCAGCCATATCTGAGCCGCAGGACTCAACGGCTCTGTGCAAACCAGTCGTCTCACCTGCCGTCATGATTGTCACAATGATAGTTGCTCCAAACGCAAACTCTTGAAAACCTTTCATATTCTTTAGTCGGATGCGCTTGAACAACATGAAATAGTATATCTGGGTACTTCTATGTGGTTTTGGTCCATCGTAACCGATTGTCCATTTTCAGATCTGGGAGCTCTGGGTCCTGGAGGATGCGAGCAGAGCTGAGCTTCCAGTGACTGACACCAATGACGACACACTTCCTCTCGGCGTGGCGATAGACTTCACCAGCCAGCAGGAAATCCACATCAGTAAGTCACCCTGGCTTTTTCCTTGCACCCAAAGTCCCCTTTTGCACATCTACCCAAAGCAACTGCTGCACTGCAAATTGAGGAATGATGATTTTTAGCCTGCAACAGTGTTGAGAAATCAGTATTGTTTTGCGTGTCGAATGTGCAAGTGGTAATCATGTTCATGCATGTATGTGTTTATGCAGCAAGAGTCATTTAGAATAATTGCTATGTGTACATGTGTTTCACGCTATTCTATTAGAAGAGAATAGAATGCCTTTATTTATTTCAAAATGGGGAAATTTACGTAATTACAGCAACAGGTAGGACAATGGTGAAGAAAATATATGTGAATTAAAAAGAAATTTAAAAAAACGAGAGAAGAAAAAAGTCAGATATTGTATTTTCATCTGTTTTTTTTTTTTTGCCTCCAGCCAGATAAAGTTTGTCCTATTAAAGCTAACTTTGGCTTTAAGAACAGCCGGTGCTATCTTTCCCCCCCGCCCCACCCCCTTTCCCGACTCCCTCTGAATCCCTTTGTCTTTGGTTAAGCTCCAAAACAATTTGTGTTCAACGCTCCCCCTTTATGATCAGATGAATCTTGAGTCAGCGAGGCCTCGTGGCGCATGCAGCTCGCACACTGCAGCGCTTTATTGCGGCGTTCGTAAAGAATGGCGATAAGCCGGCTGTCTCAGCGCGCCGTTTTATCTTAAATAGCCAGGTCTGCCAGACATTCACGTAGAGCTGCGGCCGCTGCTGCTACTGCTGTCTAGTCACATCTCTCCCTCCGCTCACTCTAAAGAACTCCTCCTCTGGCAGAGAGTGGAGGCGGGGGGCAGGCAGGAAGGAGGGGCGGGGGGGTACAAACCTACAATTTGAGCAACATTTTTGACGTGATTGTCGGCTGATCAAAACCTTTATGTCAAGTGAGGCATCAGAGGGAGAAAAGCGAAAGCGGGAACGCAGGAGTCATCTATGGAGAGGGAGGGGGGGAGGGAGGGAGGGAGGGAGAGAGAGAATGAGAAAATGCCCTCATTAAAATGGCTCAGACAAGGACCACAGCATAACAACAAAGCCCAGACAATCCTGTTGCGGAATGCTGATGAGGTTTACTGTGTGCCGCTCCCTCCCGTTCACCCTCCGTGGCTCTGCCTTGCTTTTTCTCTCGAACTATAGCTTCCCGCCTGGCACGAACCAAACGCCCGTCACTTTTCTTTTTTGCGCTGATCATTTTCCGAAAGAAGTGACACTTCTTAATTACACGATGCGCCGATTGTGTTTTGCCCCTGTGTGTGTGTGTGTGTGTGTGTGTGTGTGTGTGTGTGTGTGTGTGTGTGTGTGTGTGTGTGTGTGTGTGTGTGTGTGTGTGTGTGTGTGTGTGTGTGTGTGTGTGTGTAAATTTCTTGCGCGTGGGCGTATGTGTCAGGTTTCTTTTTTCCTTTTCAATCTCTGTTTGCATCCTCGCAGACAGTGGAATATTAATGTTCTGTCATAAAGTCAAACCCCTCTCGCTCGGCGGCGGATATTGGTGCACGATTATTGCCGTCGCGATGAACAAAATAGCAGGATGCCATTCTGCCGCTGTAATCCCCCCGTAATGATGATATTTATACCCGAGCGCTGATCTCCGATAGAAACCTGCGCTGTGGAGAGGGAAGACGACGCGGCGCTTTGTTTGCTTTATCAACGTCTGATTTGTTACCGATGATCAACGTGTTTTACTTAAGACGGCAAGAGTCGGGTTTGAGCATTGAAATGTCAGTCGAGTTTAGATTTCCCCTTCTTTTTTTTGCCTTCTGTCTGCAACCCAAGGAACGCTGCGTGATTTTGAAAAGTGAAAGACCGTGGGTGTTAGGAACAGGAAAGAGTTTTGGAGGGTGTTTGGCAAGAAAATGAACTTTTTTTCTTGCATCGTTGGCGCTGCGCATAGCAACAGTGTGACGCTGGAAAGCGAATGCGGCGGATTTGTAATTACTCAACGAGGAAATGACCGAAAGTGGAGGAGAAAACAGTACCGGTGACTTATATGCGTCTCTTTTGCGGTTCACACGTCTCTATTGCTGCGAGCCGTTTTCCTTGCTGAGTTTCATCTCCCTGTGTGCGCGCCGTACTGGTTAACACATTTAGCTGACAGCTCGTTCCCCCCTCCCGCATCGCTGGTGCAGCGGTGTGATCTTGAAGCACAAAGCTCTGCATAATTTCCTGCCCAAGTGTAAATGTAGACTGCATAGACGCGTGTCTCCTCGCTGAGAACCAGGGAGACCTTCTTCACTGTTGGTGAACTCACGTGTTGCAAGTTTGTGCAAAGTGCCTCTGTGTCAGTCAGTCATCTTCAGTGTCATCATCATCATCATCATCATCATCATCTCTGGCCCCCTAACGCTATTTCTGCCCGTGTCCCAGCTGACGAGAAGACTTTGCCTCCGGTGCCGGTGATGCTCATGCTGTCCACGGAGGGGCTCCTCTGCCCATTTGCGCTGCTCAACTTCAATCCGGGCGTCAAGCAGCTGGTGTCGGCCCCGTCTGGCCTCGCTGTGGACGGGGAGCGGCTGCCCAAACCAGGTAAGTGAGCCGAGGCTGCTCCCAGCCACCACTCTATTTTGGTCTAACACGATGCGTGGGCGTCGCACGCTGCAAAACTGACAGATGGCTTGAATGCTAAAATGACTTTATGAAATATATAAACTCAGTCACTTATCTTAGTCATTCTACACAGAACGTTCAGTGAAGTCCACTGAAGGCTCATCTTTCCCTTGCTCCACAGGTTCTTTGGCAGCAAAGCCGCCTAAAAGTTCATTTTCTGCCACCTCCGCTCCCGGCTTGTTCCCGAGCCTGGGTGTCGCCTCAGCGGCTGCGCCCGCAGCACCCACTGCACCCTCCTCCACCTCGTTCTCGTCCCCCTTTAGCTTCGGACCCCCGGCTGGCATGCCAGTGGCTCCGGTGGCTGCGGCGGCGGCGGCGACGACATCGGCCTCGTCCGTTTTTCCCGTGCCGACCACGTGCTCCACTACCACACCTTCAGCTTTCACCCTCGGCGGGTCCTCGGCGTTTGTCTCGGGAGCTTCAGGCTTCTCGTTTGCTTCCAAACCGCCCTCTGAAACTCCTGCCGGGCCTTCAGCGTTTTCTTTCGCCCCCACCATTAAACCAGCGCCGGCTCCATCTCCCACACCGCAGAGCCTGGCTGCTGCTCCTTTGGCACCAACTGTGAAACTAAATCTAAATGAGAGGTATGGCTTTATGTCCAGCATTTACTGTCCATTTAGACTGTTTTTTCTATATAGATGTCAGTATAAATTTACTTGCTTGTCTGCCCACAAAGGTTTTCAGCATCTGAGTCCTCGGGGCCGCAGTCTTTCACCTTCAGTTCACCCCTGAACAAAACTGCCGCCTCTAATCCTGCAAATTTGAGCACACCTGCCCCAAAGCCAGCAGCGGTGTTGGGTGAGGAAGTCCCCTGTCTTTTTTTTTTTACAACTAATTTCTACAAATGTAACAGTTTGAATTGTCATCACATGATTCTTTCTATTGTTGCAGCCCCAGTACGCCCGGTTCAAACCAGCACGCCATCCACAGTTGTACAGAAACCTGCACCTGCTGCTCAGAACCGTGTCCAAATTCCACAGGTGCTGATTGCCTTTATTCTTTTCCTCACCCCCTCACTTTTGTCATTTCAGACACGTTTGATGCTCCGTTGGATTTGAATCAGTGTTCATTTTTTTCTTCATTGCATATTCATGTCAGGGTCAAGCTACGCGATGCGTTCAAATACCAAAGAAAAATAACAGAGAAAATAGCTGAATATTAATGGAAAAAGTTTAATTTGAGTGACCCACTAACTAGATTCACAAAATGGGTTTGACAACATTAATGTACTTTGCTACATTTTCTTTTTCCGGAAACACAGATTTAACATAATGTTGAAAATGTTATTTTGGTTGAACTGCATCCTGAGACTGCAGCGTCCCTGAAAAACGATCTTGTTTGTGCTAGAAGATTGTGCTGAATGCACAATGATTATTTTGTGAGCCCAAGATAATAATGTGCATGCGTGCGAAGAAAAAATATCATTTTTCGGGGGGACTTGGAAACATTTCACAGATAAAAAAAAAAATAACAGAGGATGTATTTTTGCATTGTCTCTGTCAAATAGCAGCTTTGGTAACGGTGAACTAAGTGAACAAGGTGTTTAAGAAAGTGCTTCGTTAGGTCGCATTCAATCCCAATGTCACCTGAGTGATTAGTGGTTGGTGAGAGTCTAGTTGTCATTAATATTCTTTTAAAACTTCATCACTTGCCCATTGCAGGCACCTGTTAACGTGAAGGCGTTGGAGAAGCAGCTGCAGCAGAAGAAAGACTCGGATCCCATCATGGCTGGTATACTGGAGGAGGTGAGACTTTACTTCCAGGCATCACTGAAGCGCAGCGCTGCACCACATTTAATTGGCAAACATGTGAGACAGAGTGAGAACTACAGAGTTTCCACTGTGCAAGAAAAATTCTCTGCCAGCAGCCTTGTGACGGCAAAAAAAAAAAAAAAAAAGTGTTCCTGCCTGAATTTAAATCAGCAAAACTAACACATGTGGAAATGATGTCTTAACACCTTTAGGATGTTTTTGGCACTGAATTTTTTTTTTGTCACGTTGGTGGCAACGTTGAGCACAGAGGTGGATTGTGGTGTGCTGTTGGACGGTTCCTGATAGACCTCTGCTCTTCCACAGATTGCCCATTTCCAGAAGGAGTTGGACGACCTCAAGGCACGAAGCGCCAAAGCTGACTTTAAGGTCGGGACTGTCGAGGAGATGAAGGACCTACGGAAGGAGTCGGATGATCTCCATGTTTTCACCCTGGAAATCAAGGAAACTACAGAAGTAGGATGCTCTCATCATTCGTTTTCTGCTTTTTTTTTTTTTTTGTTTTTTTTATTTAATCGAACAGCAGCACCTTTGCGGCAACAGCTGAGGTGCTACGCTAACGTGGTCTCTCACCTCTGATGAAACGCGTGACGGTGCGAACATCTCTCTGTCTGATTGTCACAGTCACTTCACGGCGACATCAGCACCCTGAACACCACCATGCTGGAGGGCTTCGCTGGATCAGAGGAAGCCAAAGCCCAGAGCGAGCTGCGCAGGGACAGAAATTACAGACAGCTGCTGTATAAAAAACCTCTGGACCCGCGCAGCGAGCAGCAGCTCAAGGTCAGACGCAGCACAAAGTGACGACTGCGCGAAAGGATGATGTTTTCACTTAGTTTCTATTCATTTTTTTTGCCCTATTTATGTTTTGTCTGATTTGCTCATTTATTTCAATTCAGGAGATCCGCAGACTGTACCAGTATGTTATGTTTGCTGTGGAAGACGTCAATGACGTGCTGGATGTGGAATGGGAGAAACACCTGGAAAAGAAGAGAAAGCAAAAGTAGGCCTTCAGTGAGAAACTGCAATGTCAATAGTTATGAGAATGAAAGAAAAGACATTAAATTCAATATGTATATTATATGTTTTAATTTTCTTTTCTTTTCTTTCTGTCTTTTTCACAGGCACATGGTCGTGCCAGGACGCGAGAACCTGTTCACGACGCTGGCCAACAACCTGTACATCATCAACCAGCAGAAGAACCGGCTGGATAGCCTGGTGAAGGAGCTCACGTCGCTGCGTCTGTACAACAAGACTGCCAATCCAGCTCTGAACAGCCACACCACTGCTGCAGCAACAGCGGCTGAGTAAGAGCAGGACGCCGGTCGGCCCGCTTTGTGAAAAGGGCAATGCAAACGTTTTAGTTTGTGATTAAAAGCAAAAATTCAATGGCGTTTTCTCCGACGTAGCTTTTGCAGGTTGCTAATGTCCTTCTCAAATATATTCACACACTGAGGAGTGACTGTGGTGCTGTTCTGTCTGTGCACAACAGTTTGGAAAGTGAACTGGAGAACTTGAGAGATGCGCTTCTGAAAACCAAGCTGGAGTCCACGTCACCACAACCCAATGGCAAATCTCCAAGTAAGCAGTTTTTAGGGAAAAAAAAAAAAATCAGTTATTGTTTACATTCCAGAAACAACAGCATGTGTGTTTCCCCAGTATCCAAGATTTCACCCGTCAAACAATCCCAGCTGCGTAACTTCCTGTCCAAGGGGCAGATGCCTCCAGTCCGCTCCACAGCTCCAGGTACAAATATATGCACACCGTCTCCATTCTCAACCCCACCCCACTCCATGTATATGCATCCGTTTGACGTCACTCTTCCATATTTCCTCTCTTTGCAGCGAAACTGTCTCGTTCCGCCTTCCTCTCGCCGAAGTACTACGAGGACCTGGACGACGTGAGCTCCACGTCCTCCCTCTCGCAGTCCCTGGAGCCCCACCCGGCTCACTTGGAGCTGGAGGAGGATGAGCTCCAGCCGGAGCCCCTTCCCGCCGCCGTCATTCCCTCCTTGTTATCCACCCCGCGTCACCCCACCGTCGTGAGGACCCCCTCTATCCAGCCAGGCTTCGGGGCGATCCAGTCCACCCCGGTGACCAAGCTTCAGTCGGTGCAGGGCATCGGCTTTGGGTTGAGCCCCATCGCCAGCCCAAGTGAGTGAAATAACCCAGTGCATCTCATTCAACCTCGTGGCTCCACTTCATTTTCCAGTTTAGAGGAAATTAACCCGTATGGGGAGGGGTGAAAGAATTTAAGCTAGCAGGCAGTCTGTAAATAATTATTTTACCATATTCAATTTTTTTAATATTATTTATATCAGTTCCAACTAGGGATGTTAACAATCTATTATTGATAAATTGTCGATTAAGAATTTAATCGATTAAATGAAATTAGTTGCAATTAATTGAACATTTTTTACACCGGCAGTTAATATCATTATAACGTAGTGGCAGGAAAGAGCAGTTCACCTGTAGCTGCTGTGATGGTTCTCAGGAAAAAATCACCACTTATCAATTCATCGTTAATCAATCGATCATTCAATTCATTCGATCATTTGCATCCTTAGTTCCAACCAATAAGATCAACCTGAGCGGGGCTGAGAGCACTGCTCTCGCCACCAAGACGGTCAAACACGGGGCCCCGCCGACAGAGAGGACCGTCCCCGTCACCGTCTCCGCCCAGCAGGCGGCGGCCACTGCAGCCCTGCGCAGACAGTTGGCCAACCAGAGGCCAGGTAGGAAGAACCGCTGCCTGCATTTCAATAAAAAAAATCACATAAACTGCATGTCTGTAGATCAAAATGTGTTCTGGCTGGGACTGGTACTGTGAGAGTTTTGTGCACCAATAGGGTTGTAATACTCAGATGAATTCACCAGAGGGAGACACAGACCACCACAAAAAAAAAACAACCAACAATGACAATTATGTGCCCTTTATTTAGGGTGTTCATGTCTGTTTTTACTCTAGTCACGGCTTCTTTTAAATTATATGGGAATTGCATGTCTTTTCAATAATGAAACACTCTTTTTTTTTTTTTTTTTTTTTTTTTTGTAACTGTGTATTTTTTGTAATCTAGCTGTCGTCACTGCCTCCTTGACAGAGTCCACATTGAAGACTGTCCCTCAGGTGGTCAATGTCCAGGAGCTTCAGGACAAAGGACCTCCTGTGGCAGTTCCAAACTTGAGGTGACTATCAGAGAATATTTGTTTTGTTTTCCCTTACGATTAAAGGTTACGTTCCAACTACCTGTAATTATCACAAATCGTAAGCGTGTGAAATTTCGTCTTGCCATCATACTCGATTATTCATCAAAGGTGTCAATCTTTTACAATTTTTTCTGTCCATGTGAAATTCCCTGGTATTATAGGCGGAGAGTCCTTGAGGGGTCCAGTGTTGTTCTGAGTGTCTTGTCTGTTTAAATTTATAAGGTCACTGACTAATTTCAGAACAGGACGAGATGAAATTGGCCATCATTCGTGGTGTTTAATGCTCGTGCCTTGTCACTCCCTTCGCTTCTTTGTTTGCTTATACATTTGTTCATGAATCACTGCTGTGAGTTTGCCCCTCCTGCTTCCTGCTCCTTCTGCCCCACCGAGCAGCGCTCCACATTTTCTGCCTGATATTTCAGCAGGTCGTTCCTGCTCGGGGCTTTTCCCATTTAAAGACCCTTCACAGTCACAAAATTGCTCTGCACTGTGGGGGGGCTCGTGAAATCTGGCCTTTTTTTCATAGCACTGTCCTCAAAAAAAATGAAGTGCCATAAATGTTGTGATAAAATGTGGTGTCATTCAGATCAAATTTTTCAAAACATAACTTGTACTGTTCAAAGCACTTATATGCCTCATGGTTTTCTGTCTTCTCTTCATCCACCCAGCTCACCGGCACTCGATCCAGCAGCTCAGGTCTTTGCAGCAGTTTCTGCAAACCTGGCAAAGCGAGTAAGTTCACAGTCCTCACACTTAACACAGAGTTGTGGTACACATATATATATGTAGATATATATTTTTTGCCACTAGAAAGAGAAAAATTACAACACATGCAAGCTACTTTAGTATTATTGCTGTTGGCGCAACAAATGTCTGTGTTCGGGTCCAACGAGTCATGGCACCGTTGTTGTTGTCATGACTTGGAGTTTCGGCGTTGGGAAAAATCCCACATGACTGACAGCTTCACCTGCAGACTGCGTGAAGTTGTACATGTGAGAAATGCCCCGCTTGGCTCCCCACGTCGGTGCTGTATGTTGCAGTTGGGTGACGGAGGGGACGCCTCACTGGAGCATACGGCCGCTGCTGAGGCCATGTTCAGTTTAATGAGGGTCGACCCGGTCACATGTGCACGGGCATGCGTACAGTGCTCTCTCTGTTTACTCTCTGTTTAGTTGCAAGATGCATGCAATTGATGCAAATGTGTTTTTTTGAAACTTGTCTGTGCAGACTACGCAAACCCAGAGTGCTCAGAAAGTGCCCGCCGAAAGCACAACCGCCTCGCCGGGGAACTTTGTGTTTGGTAAGTCTTGGATGCAGCAATACAGTTTGCGTTTGCATGCTTGTGTCCATTTCTAGCATGTTTATTAAGCACAAATATAAATCTCACAGGAGGTCTTTTTGACTTTTGACTTCCAGGCCAGCCATCCAAACCAGACTCGTCTGTGGCTCCCGCCAGTTCTGCTGAGCCAACCAGCAGTAAAGGCTTCTCCTTTGCCACAGGGTGAGTCGACCAGTCTTGGAGCTGTCGTAAGAAACGGAGCAAACAATATTTTTAGTTGAATGATGTGACAAAAGCAAACATGAAGGAAAATTGCGAGAGAACAAATTTAAACTCGGCGCATGTCTTTGTTTTATTGGTTTTATTATTTACACGTTGTGGGGGTGGAGAGATGGGTGGGCGGGGGGGGGGGATCTCAGTTTTATCGCCCTCATTAAATAAAACATTAATTAGAAGCCAATTTTGTTTTTTGTCTGTTGTCACTTTACGACCGGCTGTTATGATTTTATGGCCCATTCCACTGATTAGGCTTCAGGGGGGGGGGGGGCATCTAATTTAAAAGCTCCTTCTTCTTCTGTCCTGAATGTGAGTTAAGAATTAACAATTATTTGAAATTTCAATTTCTCTTGCAGGGCCCCCAGTTTTAGTTCTGTTCCGCAGGGAGCTGGAATGTCGCAAGGTAAAAAAAACAACAACAACAAAAACCAACAAGAAATTCTTGCATACAAAAATAAATCTGCAGGTATCAACTTGTTCCTGACACTGTATCTTCTTGCGCTTCTTTGCAGTGAAAGAAGCAGGCAAGTTCTCCTTTGGAGGGAACGGGAAGGCGCTGTTCGGCCAGGTGATCGAGGAGTCGATCGCCTCCGCCGCGTCCTCGACCGCCTCCAACGCTTCGGGAGACAAACCCTCCGCTTCGGCCCTGCGGGTCGAGCCGCAGCCCTCCAAGCTGGCCGGAGGGGAAACTCTGGGCAGCTTCTCGGGGCTGCGAGTGGGCCAAGGGGAGGACGCCAAAGACGGGCTGGCCAAAGACAAACTCACCGCTGCCTCCTTTTCTTTCGGCGACCCCGGGCTCGTCCTTGGCAAGGTGAAGCCGCAGTTCACCTTCGACACGAGCGCTCAGGCGGCCGCGAAGTTCCCTCCCGCAACGGACTTTTCCAAGGCGGTAGCCTCGGGGAGCCTGTTCAAGCCTCCTGACACCTCCTCCACCGCCAAGCCCACCTTCTCCATGCCTCAGTTCGGCGTCGCCCCGTCCATGTCTTTCAGCAGCATCCTGGCTGCTCCTTCAAGCACCTCAGAGACGCCCAATCTGGTGACGGCGCCCTCTGAATCCACCACGCCGCCTCCACCGGAAAAGGAGCCTGAACCTATCGTGGAACCCATCAGTCTCGCAGTCGTACCCGAACCTTCAGAAGCTGTCGAGGCCGCAGCAGCGACACCGCCGGCTCCGCCTCCTCCTGCAGCTGCAGCCGATCCCGTCCCAGAGCCTTCCACCGCTGCAGGAAGTGAAGCGGCCGCACCGGTGCCAGCCTTCAGCGCAGCTCCGGCTGTGGACGCCACCCCGGACAGCACCACCGCCGCCGCTGCCGTCTCTCCGTCACCCACTTCAAGCATCGCCGCCACCGCTGCGTCTGCTGCAGCTACGCCAACCACTGCCAACCCTGCTGCATCTGCCGCCCCTCAGGCGCCTCCACCGGCTTTCCAGCTGCTCACTTCTGAGAACCCAGGCTCCATATTCACGCAGCCTCCTCCTCCGCCGACCACCGACAGCAGCTCCCTGAAAGTGACCCCAGTCATCAGCACGGTGGCGCCTGCGGCCACCACAGTCACCGCCGTCGTCGCTAGCGGCGAAACATCAGCAGCGGCAGCAGCTGCAGCAGCAGTGACGACGACGGTAACAGCAGCAACAGCAGCAACCACAGCAACAGCCGCTACTTCTGTTGCTGCTGCTGCTGCTGCTACTGCCAACACTGTGTTCGGACAGCCTGCTGCCCCTCCAGCGTCCACGGCTCCTGCAGCACCGGCGTCAACCGGATTTGGTTCACCTGGGTTCGGCGCCGCCTCCGGCACCGGGTTCGGCAAACCGGCGTTCGGTCAGTCAAGCAGCTTCGGCAGCAACAGTGGCGCCGGAACAGCCAGCGGCTTTTCCTTCGCCCAGCCGGCGTTTGGAGCGAGCGCCAACAGCACAACCAGCGGCGGCGGCGGCCTTTTCGGCGCCTCCACTACGGGCGCCGCCCTTTCGTCGTTCTCCTTTGGCTCTAGCAGCGCCAGCACGCCCAGCAGCACCGGCGCCGGCTTGTTCGGGTCCAGCACGTCAACGTCGTTCGGCCAGAGCTCCGGGTTTGGGTCCGTTTTTGGAAGCAACACCACAACGTCCTCGTCTGCCGGCTTCAGCTTCGCACAGCCCTCAGGTTAGCAGGAGTTCATTTTTATAATCTTTTTCCTTTGTTTTGATAACACGATTGTTTTGAAGTTAATTTTGAGTGACATAGAAGAAGGCCTTAATGAATTTGGTCTGAGGGGTGTTGCTCCTTTTCCTGGAATTTATCGCTTGGAAAACAGAATAATGTTGAGGAGAAAGAGTAACGCTAGTGTGGCGTCATAGTATGTTTAATTTAAGACAGTTTTTCACTCATCTTTTAAGTTTTTTCCCTTCCATCTTTCCAGCTTTTGGCAGCTCCTCTTCAGCACCTGCGTTCGGACAGCAGCAGAGTGGCGGAGGTTTATTTGGACAGGTATCGCTCACTTCCCAGCTTATTTCCGTGTTTCCTGGGCTACCTGGAAAAAAATTGCCCAGATTCTGTCTGGATTCAGCGTGTTGCTTTTATCTCTCTCCCGCAGCAGCAGCAGCAGCAGCCGTCGTCTGGCGGGAGCCTGTTTGGTTCCAGCTCTGCCAACACCGGCGGCTCGGCGGCCGCCAGCGGAGGCTTTTTCAGTGGCCTGGGAGGCAAACCGAGCGAAGACGCGGCCAACAAGAACCCGTTTGGTGCCCCGGCGGCCACAGGAGGGTTCGGACAGCCGGCTCAGACAGGTAGGATTACACCGTCTGCAGGAAAAAAAAAAAAAAAAAAAAGGATGTATTCTGGAAAAAAAATCATTACTTTGCCTTTTTCTTTTTAATTATTTAAGGTGCCAACAGTCTGTTCGGAAACAGCGGCGCCAAAGCCTTCAATTTTGGACAGCCGTCGTCTTTTAGCGAGCAGAAACCCAGCGGGACCTTCACCACCGGAGGCGGGACTGTCGCCTCCCAGGGCTTCGGCTCCTTCGGCACTCCGACTAAACCAGGTACCAACTGGAGTCCTTAGAGTGCAAAAACTAAAAACACAATTTCATTATTTGACAGATTCAGTGAAGTCCTTGCACAACAATGAGGAGTGTGCGAGTTGAAGCGTCAGGAGGAGGGACTGAAAACTCCAAGGCAGGCAACTCTGTTGTCCAGTCATTTTAATCTGTGTCGCCATACCATAATAAAGGCTTTTGAATTTTCAATGTACAACAGAGTTGCCTTGAATTTTCCTCCCAGTGCCATGTAAAATCAGCTTGTTGAGGCGTATCAGCATCTTGTCGTCTCCGCTGAGGTATCGGCAGCACTAATACCTCAGTGGCTGGGCCACATACAGGGAGCGTAATCTGGTTACATTAGCTCAATCAATTATTTAGTGAGGCACGCTGTAAGCCT
Source organism: Thamnaconus septentrionalis (assembly GCA_009823395.1). Classification (NCBI taxonomy): domain Eukaryota; kingdom Metazoa; phylum Chordata; class Actinopteri; order Tetraodontiformes; family Monacanthidae; genus Thamnaconus; species Thamnaconus septentrionalis. The sequence continues at coordinate 8,252,065 of CM020518.1, forward strand.
GGCTGTAATTTCAGTGCATCCCGTCCACCTCCCCGCCACTCCCTCCTCTGAGGCAGAGGCCGAGATGTTCGTGGAGCCGTCGCAGTTTGTCACGTCACATTTGAAAGAGGACAAAATATGTAAAGCCTGGAATGATCTTCGTCCAGAGATTCAGAATCTCAGCTTGCAGGGCTGATAGACTGAGCGCTGGTTGTCTTTCAGAGTCACCTCCTCAGAGAGAAAAGCTGTCGCCTATGAAAAATGTCTTTAAAAAGATGATTTTGTGTCAGAAAGCCTTGGCTTGGTTCTCCAACACCTCTCTTATTTCCCGTGCTACAGGTGGCTTTGGCAGCGCTCCAGTTTTTGGGAGTCCTCCTGCATTTGGCAGTCCTTCAGCGTTCGGCGGCACGCCTTCGTTCGGCTCGACCGCCACCTTCAGTAACGCCATGAACCCCTCGGCGAGCAAAGTGTTCGGAGAGGGAACGACAGCCGCCAACATGGGCGGCTTTGGGTGAGAAACCTGGATTCCCCATATTCTGATCTTCTTTTTAGCATCCCTGAAACCTAAATGTGATGGAACCCACTTGGGTTTGTTTGTTTTTTAAAGATTATCACCTAAAAATGTACAAAAAAAAAGTTTGGTTTTGTCTCCCTACTAAAGACCATCCACATGTTTTAAAAGGAAATCCAAAAGAACAATGCAACCTCAGGTGTGGGCACTAACCTTTTAAGGGCTACCACTGCCCTTTGTGACATCACAGAGTCCTGATTTCCACAACTCTTTGCTTCAGCACATACTGCCTGAACCTGAGCTGTGACTCTGTTGACAGGACATCACACATACAATCCTATAAAAAGTTATTAGCAATGAAATATGTTTTCTTAAATTTGAGTTAGTGCTGCCGGCCACCTGGTGGTTGACAGTTGCATTGCTTATGAAGTCAGACCTTGCAGACTGGACTGCTATTAAAACCAGAACACGTGCACAAGTGGACCTCGATACTTTGCAGCGGCGGAGGAGAAGCGTCATCCGCCTCACATCTGGTCCATAGTGTCGCTGAAGATTTCCCATCAGCCCTCAGCCAGCTGCCTCATCAGGCACCATGTGTCACACCGGGCACGCCTCTAAAGCCAAAACTCCCCGCCCATGTGCACCACTAGATTATTTGCCTCCGATAATCTCGCCGCTGCCCGCAGATTAAACAGACGCGCTCTCTTTCTCTCGTTCCCTGCCTCCCTCTGTTCGGCCCTTTCCGCCCGTCCCTCAATGGTCGCGGGTCCTGCAGAGGGGATTACGGCTTAAATCCTCCTGCTCCTCCTCGTCCTTCTCCGCCCAATCCTCGCGTTACCATCTGACACCTTCTTCCCTGCATGTTTACAGAGAATATTGACTCTGAAGTCACTTCTCTCAATCTCCCTTTCTACTGACAAAATGTTCTTCTGATCTTCTTCTGTTCTGGCGGTTGTGCTTTCTGTTCTGAGGATGAGGGGAGTTTTCACTCTTCTTCTTTTCCTCTAGGGCTGTGCGAATTATCGATTTTAAATCAAAATTGGATTTATTAGTCAAGGCAATGTTTAAAAAATAAAAGGAAAATCTTAAAATTATTCCCAAATAAGGGAACTTCATCTTTGTTCATGAAGAATGTGTTCATTTTCAAGTGAGGTTTGGTGAAAGTGAGGTTCTCACTTCATTAATCCCAAAGATTCATCTTTGTTGGGTCAAGAAGACTGTAAATGTTGTCGCTTTACGAAACCCAAGGAGGATTTACAGCATCTTTCAGTTGCATTTCATTCCAAATAGGGACATTTGTTTGCTATTTTTCTTTCAAAATAAAGATAAAATATTTGAAATAATTTATTCCATTGACTTTTGTAGTTTTCCCAAAAAAATGAATATCAAAAAAAAAATTGGGATTTTATTTTTGTCCAAAATCGCCCAGCCCTAATTTCCACCAAAATTTAGACTTTATTTTGGTTGCGATTCTGTTTTTTTTGTTTGTTTTGTTTTGCTGTCTGCTGCACAACATCCTCATCCGATCCTCTGTTCCTGCGTCTAGCTTTGCCTCGCCTCCCAGCGGCCCGTCCTTTGGTTCCCTGGCCAATCAGAGTGCTCCGTCCTTCGGGGCCCTGGCCCAGCAGGGCGCTGGGTTCGGGAATCAACCCGGGGCCCTGGCCCAGCAGGGCGCCGGGTTCGGGAATCAAGCCGGGGCCCTGGCCCAGCAGGGTGCCGGGTTCGGGAATCAACCCAGCGGCTTCTCCAGCTTTGGGCAGCCGCAGCTGCAGCAGCTGCAGCCGCAGCCTCAGCCGCAGCCGCAGCCGCAGGCGCCAGGTGAGACGGCCTCATGCAATCCGCTGCCTGGTTCACAGTGAATGTGTGGAACCCTATGGGTTGCATGTGCTTTCTCTGTTTTGATGTTAGACAGATTTGCCTCCGTCGCCCAGTCAATTAAAACCTTCTCTTCACTTTCTGCAGGATTCACCGCAAATGCCTTTGGCTCTTCCAACCAGTGAGTTTGATCTTTACCTTTACTTTTTACTTCTAAGCACTCCATGTGTGTGTGTGTATGTGTGTCCAGCAGCAGTGTGCATCCCACTGTACGCGATTGAATGCCATTCCGTCTCCATGGAAACTTCAGAAATGCCTGCGTGTGCGATGCATGCAGTGAATGTTTTAGACGGTGTTTCCATGTTAATGGCCCCCTTGTGATTTTGTTTCCCATCATGCTTTCCGTTATTTTTTTTTCTTTCCCTCTCGTGGTTTTAATCCTGCTCCATACCTCCCTCCCTCCCTCCCTCTCTCTCTCTCTCTCTCCCTCCCTCTCTCTCTCTCTCTCCCCATCATCCTTCTCCCTCTGTGCGGCTGCCGTGTGTCACATGGCAGCCTCTGTTTCCTGCTGTGTGTGTTTTGGTGGAATGCACTCTAAAGTGTGCACGAGGGCTCACGTGACGTTCATAGTGTGTTTCCGTTTCTGTAAAGTTCATTCATTTTTTTTTTGCTTTTAATGCTTTTACTCACTCCCACTTCACACACTTTATTGTCGTTAAACTTGATAAGCCGGCCGTGTTTGTTTTGCGAAAATGAGAATCAAGTCTTGAATAATTAAATGAGTTATCGTAGAATAGAATAGTGAAGACTCAGAAAACCTCCCAGACAAAATAGGCTGAAATATTATGTAATTATAAAACTAAAGCGTCGTCTTTCAACTGTAATAATTCTGTTTCTTCTGTCTTCGCAGGCCAGGAACACAAACATTCTCCAGTTGGAGAAGTTAGTTGTGTTTTTTTGCTGCAGCTCCTCCTTTGTGCTCCAAAGATCTCTGCTATCAAGCCACTTACATTTTGTTTGACTTGCGGAAACACATTAATTTTTTCAGTAGAATGTTTTGCCTCAGTTTTGCAACAAATGTATTTTCTTCATCTCGGCCATGTTTAAGTCTTGTAAAAGCATTTTCTTCAGTGATATGAAATGGTCTTTATCAGTTCAGTCGAGTCACGAGGTGTACGAACCTGCACCGATAACCATGAAGATCTGTCAGTAAAAGTGACGGGATTTGAGGGGAGAAATGTATTTTTATTTTTATTTTTCCTTTTACTCTAGACGCTTGTATTGAGCTCCCGCTTGATGTTTATTTTTTACATGAAACAGTGTGAATAAAAAATATGGAACATTTCTACCGAAAGCAACTTGATTGCTGGAAGCTGTTTTCTTTAATCTCGTTATGTCCCTTCCGTTTCAATTTCAGCGAGTTGCTTCGCTTTCTTTATGACCCAGTTTTTATTTAAAGTCTTGGCGTGTGCAAGTCCTACATCAGTCCTGCATCATTTAACAGTAAGATTTGACATTTTCCTAAACTTTAAGCTCAACAAACAAACATCGACGGCTGCCTTGCATAATCGTTACTGTGCACATCGCCTTAACTCTTAACCCTGCCATCTCCCTCTGTGTAAAATGAAAAGACGGTATAAACGTGGCGCCGTTGCCTGAAAGGAATGGCGTGGCGTGGCGTGGCGTGGCGTAGCGTGTGGAGGGCGAGCTAATTAATGCTAAATCCTCCTTGATATGCGGCTCAGGCCGCCCTCCATCTTCAGCGTAGAGTGTGTTCAGTCGCAGCTAAATCAGGAAGGGGTCTTGCTGCCACCGTGTTGGGGCACGTCAGCGTCACCCTGGTCCAGCCTTTATCTCGCCACCACGTGGACGGAGTCCAGGTCGCTTTTGAAGAGGCGTGGGAGGGTCGCAGTGTTTGCCTCCCTAAAATGTGACCTCGACCCCTCAGCTGTTGGCTCGCTCCAACAGTTCGCATTCCGTCCAGCCATGGGACACGTCGGCGTCCATGCATGTCTGAGACTGTTTGCGGAGATGCACGTGGGCGAATGGGATAGCTGCTTTCTGAGGTGTTGTCGCCCTTTGTGACATCACAAAATCCCCAGAATTGCAAACTGAGAATATCGCTGAGCTTACACGTTCTTGCATCACCATGAAATGCTCCCGCTAGTCAGAATTCTAGGTGGAAAAGTCAGGTCTGACCTGGCAGAGGTGTTGTTGCCCTTTGTGACATCACAAAATCCCCAGAAGTGCAAGCTTTGGAGAAAATTGCTGAGCTCAGACCTTCTGCATCACCATGAAATGCTCCCGCTAGTCAGAATTCTAGGTGGAAAAGTCAGGCCTGACCTGGCAGAGGTGTTGTCGCCCTTTGTGACATCACAAAGACTTGATTTCCAAGTCTGTGTCTTTGAACAAACAATGACTGGTAGAATCTGAGCCTGTCTCATTTCTGGGGAGTTCACCTCCGGGTTATAGACGAATTATTGGTATAGGTAAAGCGAGTCTTTTTTGCATAATCCAGAACGGTTGAACGCTCGCGCACGAGCAGATTACAGACACACACAGGCAGTTTCCCAGTCTGTAATGCGGATGAGCTTATGAGATACTCGGCAAACCCACTCTGCCGCCGCGTCCCCCACCTCGGCAATAAATAGCTGGCCCACTCGGCCGCGTGCGATGACATCATCATCATCATCATCATCATCAGACATATTCCCAGAGTGTTGGGACGGCTTCCTCGCCGCCTGAAGTGCAGGGAAGTTTCACAGACACTCTGGAGGATGACAGCTGTGCTCCTGGATTGCGGATATAAATAACCGTGCCACCCCTCCCCAACTGCAACCTTTATTCTTTTCCCACCCGGAGAGTGATTACCAGCAGCTCCTCGCTCGCTTTCATGTCTTTTCCTTTTTCGCTGATGCGCTAGATATGACTCGTTCCACAGCTCAGCCTTTTCAGTCTTAAGGTGCTTCTGCGCAACATTGATCTGCTGATTCTGCTCTCTCAAAAGTTTTTCCTCCCACACTGCCGGCGGGGTTGCCATCTTCTGAAAGACCCACGCTACAATTTTCTCTAATAGGTCATTTTGTCAGCGCAGATAATCCAAATCCACTAATCCACTCAATGGGCGAGAGGGAAGTCGCCCACTGCTCCTCTTCTCTCCGCACGGTGTGCAAAGCTCCTCAGAGCCGCCACAGCTGCGTTGTTTAAGCTGTTTTGTTGCCTTGATTGGCATCAAAATTTGACTTTGTCAGTGTTTTCCAACACTTACATGTCTCTGTCCTGTCACTCAACAACAACCAGAAATAATGAAATAGATGTATTTTTTTATATCTTTTGCTTCTTTATTTATTTATTTATTTTTTACAAAGTGTTACCTGAACAAATTTTTGTGATGTAATAAAGGGCTACGCTTGCTCACGACTGGGATCATGACAGGCTCCGTCCTCCTAGACTTAGGCCTAGTTTAGCTCTCCTTCGAAACTTGTGGGAGGTCCAATAAAGCAAAATTAGTTTTAGCAGGAGGCTTTTTTTTCCTACTCTTATTGTGAAAGTGCACAGACGGCTGTTCCACTGGAGTCTGGGATCAAGGGTGAAATTTTCAACATGCATTTCGGTTTTGTAGTGGAGACATTTTGCGAGTGCTTTTAACGTTAGCAGTTAATGCCTGGCACAACTTTTTGCTCCTGTGACTTAACTGTGTTAGTAATTAAAAAGAAAAAAAATCACCACAGTAAGTTTGCCCCAAACTCTGCGACTTTAATTACCCACGTGCCTCAGCTCCGTTTTCACCGCGTCTTCCTCCTCTTTGGCGAAGCGACTCGGGGGGAGATTATCCAGTGTCATTGTTAATCCCGACGCTGCAAAGGAGCTTTACGCTGAAAGTCTTCATTCTGAACGGCCCATTCACATCCCTGACGGGGTTAACGTGGGCGGATTCAGCGGAGAAAGAGTTTGCGTTAGTTGCCCACCTCCCTCTGCCACCGAGGTGAGAAGTCTCACTTGCTTTACGCTCTCGGGGTCGGCCGGAACAAGGCGTCCTGTTTTCTGTGACCTAAAGAGCAGAGCCTCGGCCCGCCTCCCCGACTTCACCCCTGAATTCCCCACTGGGGTGAGCATTCTGCTCTGCTCAGGGTGTTCTCACCTCCGTCCATGTTGCAGCCAACGGCGTCCGTGTGGTTCCCTCATCCAACCTCCTTTTTAGTGTGAAATGATTGGAGGAGTTGGACAATATGAGGCTCTGTCTGCCGCAGTTAATAGACGCAGTAATCAGAATAGTCACTAAAAGAATCTGTCGCTGTATATTTGCCTTTATTCACACCTGCTATATCGTCTCGGCGGAATGTCGTGACCTTTGGCTCGTTCCTTTTAACTTGCAGCGCTGCGCAGGGAGATAAATGTAAGTTCATGTCAAATGAAAAGGGAGCTAAGTCTCATGTTTAATTCAAGGGGGTGACGGTATTAATATTCACAGGGAGACGGAGCACAGGCGGGGGGAGTGAGCGTGAGCCGGAAGGGAAGTTCACTTTTTTACCACTTTTTGAACTCCTGTCGGGTGACGTTGTGGCTTTTTAACACATTTCACTTGGAGAGTTTTGGGAGTTGGCGCTCACACATAAAGGAGTAGTGCGGGCATCGCATTTATAGATGCAGTGTGAGGACCTCCAACATAAACTGCAAGCTCCTTAAATCTTAAATCATCGGAGAGGAACAGTTTCAGATTCACACATGCACACGCACACAGTTTTATGCTTTGATTTTCTTGTAGATTTACATTCTTCACAAATGTTGGTTTCTAGCTTCAGGTCATTGTTTAATACTATGCATATTTTTTTTAATTTATTTATTTCCTAAATACAAGAGAGTCGAGCCAACCTCAGCTCCGTTATTTAATAGCTTCTCCTATCTTCTTTCTATGTGTGGGGGTGTGGTTTTTTTTTACTCAAACAGGTTTTATATTTAAATTCTCCAAAATACCCACCTTTCATAAAAAGCATATTTAGAGTTATTTAACCCATATATATATATATATATATACATATATATATATATGTATATATATACATAAATCATGACAGACAACCACTGCAACTTTAATAATGTGGGAATGGAAGGCCGAGACGCAGTGGCGGCGGCGCAGTGATTGTTGTTTGCTGCATATTGACAGGTGGATGTATGCAGGGACAGACACAGTCAGACGCTCAGGCTGGTAAATATAGCCGTGAGTTCTGCATGCAACTCAGGAATGTGAACGGCATAGCAGAGACAGAAGCCGCTCCGCCGCCGGACTCGTCTTTGTAGGCGGCGGGTCGGCGGGGAAGCGCCGCCACAAGGTCAACCGCTTTGAGCGAACCGGCCTCTAATCCCGCAGATTCCCGCTTTAGTTCTCCTGGCGGAGGCCGCCGGCCACTAAATCCCAAAGTTGTATTAGAACGTGCGAGTCGGTGCCTTTCATATCTGCGCTGACTTCCTGAGCCAGGCCGGAGATTAATTCAGCGGTCCGGCAGTCAAAGAGCTGATATGATAGCAGGTGATGAGAGGAAGAAAGGAAAAAAAAATAATGAAAGAACTCAAAAAAAACGGAGCTTCTTTTTTTTTTTTGGGAAAAAAGAAAACTTCCTCAGTGGCGAGGGAATAAAGTCGCCCCCTCTATTGTTGCTCTGCACCTGAGCCTCCGCTCGCATTTCAATCACCTCACTGCCATTCACTGGTTTTAATTAATTTGATTGGAAGATTGCGCGCCGATGCCAGACAATGAGCCTCCCAAACGGAAACGCTCACTGATTTCAGAACGAGGCACCTTTGACACTAGATGAACCCTTTTAATACTTTTTGACATCATTTCATTCCCCAGAGACCTTCTAGCAGGTGTGAGTAGTGATTTGAAAAACCTAGTGGAAGGTCAAATTCATTAATTTGTTCATTCATTATCCCTTCTTACTGGAATTTGAGGTATATTTTGGCTACGCACAGCCATACTATTGAGCTTTTTAACATGGACTAGCAAGAACTGTAACTCTGCGCTCTTCTCTTGTTGATCTTCCATTGATGACGAGTCACTGTTTGTTGACAGAGCAGAGGCGCATATTGGTGTTGTTATTGTTGTTGTTCTTGTAAGCACCGGGAAAGCATTTTTATCCTTTCGGACCTTTAATCTGCAGTCAAAAATAGCCCCAGACCAATACGCTGTCTGCTAACGTTTGGCTAGCAACCTTCCGGCTGCGGATGGAAATTTCAATGCACTTTTAGAAACTGGATGAAAACGCTAGTGACAAAAATATTGATTTGTTGTAGCGCTGTTACTGGCTGAGTGAGGTCCATATAGCATCACTATCACCACCACCACCACCACCACCATCTCCTCTGAGTGAGCTGTGCGGTGTCACGTGCTCAGCCGAGGACGCGTCACCTCGGGGGTTTGTTTTTCATGTGCGCGGAGCCTTTTGAGGTTGTTGGGTTTTTTTTCCTTCCCTTCAGCCGAGTCCTCGAGTCCTTGACTCTGCACTCTGCATACCTCCTTCGCCCAGCGTGAGCAGGGGCTTCTGGTTGCGTCATGCTGAGGGAGTAAACTCTGAGTGCAACGTGCTGGAACAGCAAACCAGCCCGGGGCCGACAGAAACCAGTGGCTTCGTGCATGTAACATGTGTGTCAATAAAGTATTAGAGTGTGATGAGCAATGATGAGGCTGCTATGAAGCTTCGGAATAAAGAATCCTACAGCTCTTAGTAGTTAGGAATACCATCAGAAGTATATGAAGTATATATATTTGTGTATTTTCTTTCTTTCTAATGATAAAAAAAAAATCATGTTTATTAGTAAGCATCCTGGATTGAAGCAACATCAAAACAAAAACAAAGACAAAGAATGCAATTTTTTACATTTTATGCATTTTATTCATTCAAGAAAAATAGCTTTCCTTTTTCCTTCCGTCAGGGGCCGTTTTCTCCAGTGTTGCCATTGTTGCATTTTCACAGTTTTAAATATTTGCCAGAACTGACCCAGTTTCAAGCTTTTGGTGTAAAAGAACATGAACAAAGGGAAAACGAAAACGGATCTATCAAAAACTGTTTCAGTGCTGCATTGGTGAGAAAACAAACTTAGAACCACACACAACATCAACAACAACAACGAAGGGTTTTGAAATGCACGATCACTCTCATCTGTTTGCTTTTTTTTTTTCTTTTTACCACAAAAACTGTGTTTCATGGTGGTTTTGCAGGTGGAGAACACCAAGATGAAAAACATAACAAGTTAAACGGGAGGGAAAGAAGGCAGACAGTCCTGAGTGTAAAGTTGGGATGCAGCGTTGCGATAATTAAAGGGACGGAAAAGGATCCAGTGGCGTTGTGCGGGAGGAAAGGACAAATAAATAAAATCCAATGCATGGTTAGCAGCCCTCAGAAGAAGAAGTGTAATGATGTGGGTTTAGGAGAGGAGGCTCTCTTTAACTTGGCACAGCTGCTGCAAAGGGGCGAGCAAAACATGACATACCTAGAAAAACAAAGATTTTTGCACACGGCTACAATTTGCATTTCCTGACGCTCTGTATGCTAAATGCAATGCAACGAGCAAATAATAATAATAATTAGTCAAGCAGAGGTATTATTATTATTATCATCATTATTATTATTATTATTTCTAAGTCACAAAAAATTTTTGGACCTCGCACGTCGATCTCAAACTGCATAGTTTTTGGCTTTATCCAATTATGGCACGTTTGGCCCTTCACAGAGAGAATGAACCAGGATTTTCTTCATTCATTGTTAAGGAAGCACGTAAAACATCCAAACAGCGTCCGAAAAGGAAAAAAAAAACACCACAGCACTTTAAACACACACAAGTTTTTTTGCCCTTTCTTCACAGAAACAGGAAATGCCGTTGATAGTCAGCGTGTCGTCACTTTGTGACCCAGATCCTCAAATATATATATTTCATTAAAGACGCATGGTCTTTTCTTTTTTTTTAAAGGTCCCATATCATACCATTATATTGCCAAATGTTCATTTTTCATCTTGAACTCCAGAGGAGCAGCATTGCACAATTCATTATTAAAAAAAAATAAAAAAAATGAAAAAAGCACATTTATCCCTCTGTTTATTGCCTCCTGCTAAAAACTTTTCCTCAGAGGACGTTTTCATGGACCTGGGAGAGTTCTCTCTTAGGTAACCGTGCCCTTTGTGACATCACATCAGGCCGATTTTAAGCTCACACTTGAAAGGTGGGGGACAAGCGGAGGGCCTTCTCTCATGACACTGGCAGGTCAGGGACGCATTATTATCATTATTTATAATCTACAATTATTTAGAAAAACACTGGTAAGAAATAAATTATGCATGTGGCGCATTTACGCATAACGTGGGCGTTGGTTGCGTATGGCTTTTTGCTTGCGTGTGCGTGTGCCCGGACGGTGTGCGCACGTGCGGGGCTGATAAACGAGCACACGCCGCCAATGTGACACTGCTGTGACAATCAGATACGGCGCCGGGCCCGGGCGGTCACCCCACCCCACCACCCCCACCCCCTCATCCCCTCACCCCCTCACCCCCATCCCCTCAGGGTGCGCGTTTGTGTTTGTGAGGGGACGAGCTCTGTCCCGGCGTGGCGACAAGGTCGCTACCTTCCCCGCACTGCGTTTGTCCAGCTGGGAGGGAGAATCATGACTCGACAACAACAACAACAGCAGCAGCAGCAGCAGCAGCAGCAGCAGCAGCAGCAGCAGATCGGTGAATCCTGCCTAAATCCTGCAAATGGGATTTGACCGGCACACTCTTGCACGAGCAGACGCTTGTTGCGCTAGCGCCGCACATTGGGAGGTTTAACCATGCAGCTTCAGGGCCACGCACGGCGTCCACAGGAACCTCCCTAAAAATAGCCCCTCTCGTGCTACGTCAGGTTAAAAGTCGCCGGGTTCGCGTCCTCTCTTTTTAGATCCGCCAGCTTCAAAACAAAACGGCAGATTGTAATCGCTTGTGCTTGGCGTCCCGACTTGTGCTCTATTTTTGAGCCGGGGCTAAAGTGTCTCCAGGGATGCAGTTCGTGGTCACCTTCGCATTCCAGCGACCTGGCCGGCGACCCCCCTCCCTCCCACCCGCCCGCCCCGACCTTTGCTGTTTGACCCCGGTGACGCGCCATCCGTCGCTTCGCCCCGCTGACTCGCAGAGGCTCAGGCCATCTAGGCCACCGAACTGTGTCACGGCAGATCTAATTATGACAGACGTCGCTCCGGCCTTTATTAACGTCTATTGTCCTTCACCGCTGCTCTTCATCATCGTCGCTCTCCGCCACCTGCCCCCAACCCCATCCCACCCTGGCCTGATGAAATGCACATTGTGAAATGGCGTTAGCGCTCTGGGTTATCCGGCAATGATTTCATTTCCACCGCTGTACTCTGCAGGGACCGCTAAAGTCAGGTAAAATTGAACTGTTTGCTTTAAAAGCCACATTTTGTAATGATGATAACAAACAAATAAGATAGGCTGGCAAAACCTCCTGCATGATCCCACCATTGTGTCAAACATTTTGACAGTCTTGATAAAAAACAAGACAGCTAATCGGTGCATCTGTGAGAACATGTGATCATCGTCTCAAGTGTGCACTGTGGAATCAACATCGTTGGAGGTGCTTCTGCATGGAGACATGCCAGAGACTTTGCATGCCAACCATGTCTTTTGGTCAAGTGCCAAACACGGGGCACCAAGAAAACGAAGCGGCGCTAGCTAACAGCTAAAACTTAGCTCATCAGCAGTCAGCAGGACGTGACTACTGGAGTTGCATGATTCCAAATAATGACTGTGGCTTTTAAAGAGGCTTTACGTTTTGATCCTAAGCCCTTCTCAAAGATGCACGGCAAAACTGCCTTTGACTCTTGATCTCGTTAGCTCATTGTCGCGTTTTATCAGGCCGGAGCGGTTCTGCTGGCAAGAGCTAACCCCGATTGTTGTTTGTGCCGTGTGGTTTGCCCGCGTTCTGCAGCGAGAGCCACGACAGGCAGTGCAGTGCAGTGCAGTGCAGGCAAGTGGGTCATCTATATGAAGAAAAACAGAGGGGGGGGGCGGCAAATATCATGAAGCCACATCACGAGTGTGATCCGCACCAGAGGATCCCTGTCGCCTCTCATCTCCAATTGCTACGCTGTTTCTGCTTCTTTACCAGTGGGGGCAGCAGCAGCAAGGCAGGCGCTGGTTGGCTGTGGCAAGAAAAGGAAGTAACTGGGACAGGAAGCGGGAAAATGGGTGGCGTGGGGGAGCCCTGAGGTGAAGTAACACACAGCGAGGAAAGCTCGCTTGGAGGATCTTGAATGCCACGACTTCCCACCAACAAAACAGCGTCAATGAAATGAGGTCAGCTGGCCTTTTTTTTTTTTTTTTTTTTTGCTACGTTCTTTCTCAAGCTGTTATTGCACTTTTTTGTGGGCGGTGAGCGCCGCTGGCCAGGCCCGTCGGCAGCGGCGCTCTCCGCTCGAGCTAAGATCCGCATGGACGCAGCCAATTCATGTGCACGGCTGTGCGCGCGCATATTGCTTCTGTTGAGACGATGCATTGGTCAAATAACGCGGGACCTTCGGGATCCGCGTCTTCTTCTGTTTGTCCTGTCCTAAACCCACATGTGCCAACACCAACGGTGAGGAAGAGCCGGGACAAAAAAAAAAAAAGGAGCAAAAATACTGCATTGCACTTGGTTTAAGGCTAAAAAAGTTTGCAGTGGGAAGCGATGTAAACTTAAGGCAGCATGGATTGAATGTCTTGCACGTTTTCCTTCTTTTTTTTTTCTTTGTTTGTTTTAAAAGTACTAAAATCTAACATGTCACACGATGCAGCTTTGACGTCGACGACGAGGAGAAAAAAAAAAAAATCGACGCGCACTCTTCCAGCCCGTAAATAAAAGGGTTCTTGTGCACGTCCACGTGTGTAGCATTAGCACAGGACACGGTCAGGTAAATACTTCAAATCAGCCACACTCACAAAATGACCGGCAGAAGGTCCAAAGAAAATGTATAAAATGAACATCTTATAATTTTCGCATCTTGCGATTTCCTTTAGCACAGTGCGACCTGACCCAGGTTGAAGGTAGAACGGTTGCAGTCTGTCCGCTTCCAGTGTTGAAGTGTGTTCAAGCTGCCAAGTCAAAGCAACAGCTGGGCTCTTCTCTCGTTTCCCACCACTGACTCGGAAAGAAAAGAACATAGAGGCAAAAAAAAAAGGAGGTGGAAAACAAGGGAAGGGGTCGAGATGATACTGTTACGGTATCCAAGGCCGGTCTGGTCAGTCAGCAGAACATGTCAGTATTTGGGTGGGATGACCACGATGGGATCACCGCTCTTTGGCCGCCACATTAGCACTTGGGCGTCGTTGGCGTTGGGTTTCACCATGGCGTTGGCGGGGATGGCTTCGTTCTTGCCCAGGATCTGCGGCTGCTCCTGGGCCACGGGCTCCATCAGCGCCGCCCGGCTGCCCAGGGGCTTCTCCGGGTCCACGCGGATGTGCAGCCGCATCCTCCAGCGCACCGTCTGCAGCACCACCGTCTCCGCCGTGGCCTGGTTGATGGCCACCAGCCACGTGGTGAAGCTCTGGTCGCGGCGGATGCTGCTGAGCTGAGGCACGTTGCTGTCGCTGACCGGCACGCCCCACGTCACGCTGGGGTAGAAGTTGTCGTTCATGCTCACGGTGAAGCGGCTGTCCTTCTTGGTGGGGCCCACCACCGTGCACGTCTCCGTCGTGTTGCCGTACCACGGGTAGTTGACCCCGTCCGAGTCGCTGATGGCCTGCATCTTGCCGTCGCGCAGGTCGGGCAGCTCCCAGCTGGACCTGGGGGCAGGGGGCCGGGGGGGGTCGGAAGAGGGGGTCACAGGGGTCAGCAGTGAGGCTTCAACCTAGGAGAACCGACCCCCCCTCCTGGCGGGTCTCATGTTTTCTGTCAGTTGAGGTGCGACGGCATAGAAGCCTGACAACCTCAGCGATTAGAAAAAAACACTTCCTTCCTTTGGAGGCGGGCAGGGAAGTCAGGGGTGTGTGATCACAGTCGGTGCACAGGAAAACCAGAGCTGTGTCTGTATCTCACCAGCAGCACGGTGATCATCTACATGAACTACTACTGTCAGTGTTGTTGATCTCACTGTTCTCAGGTTTTACTTTTCATCCAAGACAACAAACATTTATGCAAAGAAAAAACTCCTGTTTGCTGCCTCCTGCAAAAACACTGCTAAAACTGCACTTTTGTTGCTTCTTTTTTATATTTCACGAGGGCAAAACATATCTCAGACGTCACTGCGCCCTTGTGACATCACAATAGGGAAGCACATTTCAGAGCACACAAGTGGGGAGTTCTTCACTGGCTGGAAACACATTATTGCTATAAAGCAAGGTTAAAAAAAAAGATGAATCTTGCCTCGTGTGGGACCAATGGGAACCCGCTGCATGTGCAAAGTCATAACTTTGAACTCAATTATTTTTATTTAAATGCCACTGGAGAAAGAAGTCGCCGGTCAGCGGGACAGAGACGATAACAGTGTGATCACCGACCACATGACCCCACCTGCTCGGCCCGGCCCCGGTGATTTATGCGCTCACCCAGGGGGTGAGATTAGCATGTCGGGCATGATAATATCCTGGCCTTTGTGTGCGTATGCGTGTGTGTGTGTGTGTGTGTGTGTGTGTGTGTGTGTGTGTGTGTGTGTGTGTGTGTGTGCATACGTAGATTTCTGAGTGGAAAAAAAAAATCGCATAATCCTCTCAGCTGGCTTTCAAAACAATTTGCAGCAATTTTCCATTTTGCCGTGAACTCAGACAACCGGAGGAGGGTTTTTTTTTGGTTTGGCTTGTTTTTAAGTCAATATTTACATCGATCGGTGAGGATGTAGCTTCACTGCCATCTCATTATTGCTGCTCAAAAAAAAAACAAAATGTTGCGGCTCAGAGAGCGCGAACACCTCGGCAGTGTGCAGAAGGAGCTCTGTGTCGTCCGCCCTGCCGAGAGGCTTTGATCGTAGCCGAGCAGAGACGTCGCGTGCCTCACTTCCTGTTTGCGTCTTCGCTGCCCCGTCGTGTCACAACCCAGCGGTGCACAATAAGCGATGTGCGTGAAACCGACTGTGACAGAAACTGCGGGGATGTTTTAATACGATTCACCTGAAAACGCGACTGGAGATTCCTGAGCACGTCAGCTACTGTAAAGGTTGAAAGCCACTCGGCCGTGATGGCTCTCCGCCAGGTGTTTCTGCAGAGGCTAGTGTGTTGGGTGCTGAACGGGAGGAGGCACTTTGATGTCAGACTTTGGAGGTTTATAAGTATAGAACCTGTTTTGAATTAAAAAAAAAAAAAAAACTAAAGCATAAATGTTCTACCTGCAGAATGTGGGAAAGATTAAAGAAACTTGACAAGGAGTTGACTGATAATAAACAGTCAGTTAATCAGGGTTGGGGGATTTGTAGCATTTTGACATTGGATCAATCAACATTAGATTTAAGAGCTGGAGGTCGTGATTAAATTTTACAAAAATGCAATAGCCAATTTAATTTCCTGACAATTTCCGAAAGATTTTCAATTTGTCTCAACATTATTGAGTCTGCAGCCTCATTCATTTGCCTTTGTCTTTTGTCGCGGACAAATGGTTTTGGTGAGAGCGCCGCATATGCATTCAAATAACGTCTCGTTGTGCAGATGGTAAGAAATGGATGGATGAGGCAAAAAGGAACAGGCTGCCAATGCAATTAATTATCCTATTACGTGTTTAAACCCTCCCCACCTGTTTGTGTGCGCACGCAAAGCTGCTCCAAAACTTAATTTTTCCATTTTCATATCATATTTTTAACAATTAACACCTTTTTTTGTCCAGAGTTTGGCTGGCACGGCGGCGCGTGGATCGAAAATGTCGCCCGTTTCTGTGTGCAGTCTGCATGTTCTCCCTGCGCCTCGCTGGCTTCTCTCCAGAGACTCCGCTCCACGGAGGCAAACTGGCAACTCTAAAGGGTCTGTGCGTGGGAACACTTTGCTGTCTCTCAATGCAGGCCTGCCTGACTTGGTGGTTAGTAGTCCAACAGAGCATTAGTTTCAGCAGGAACTGTTTTTGCGATTGATTTCCCTTTGAACTTTCAATTGTAACACACGAATCACACTTCTGCATCTTTGAGGCTGCACGTAAAGTTTTCCTGAAAACTAAACCAAGCATACTTGTATGCAAATGCCTCTTTACGAAAAGAAATGCTGCCAAAATGTTTTAAATAAATAATAAGCCTGTATCGCATTAAGCCATTCTGAAAAAAAAAAAAAGGCTGATTCCACACAGTAGGAGAGACAATGAATGTGTCCAGAATCCTGAGCACATCATCCTCATTAGCATCCCCGGCTGTTGGGTCCAATTACAGCCACACCAGAGCCCCGTCGTCTTCAAAGGCTTTGCTCAGTATGAAAACCTGAGCAGTGAGACTCATCACTTGCATCCTAAAAGAGGAATAAGCGGCGAGGACAGGTGCCCTCGCCGTGGTTTTGTGGCTCTAAAGGTAGTAAAAAGGGAACCATCTGAAGAAAAAAACAAACTCTCACATCCTTCAGAAAGGTCGACAAAAAATGACAGAGCCAAAATGATTTAAAAAATGTTGGTTTATATCTTCCTTCACTTAAGTTGGTTGATAAACCAAAAGGAAGGCTCACCTTTCACGTGAGAATATGATCATATAAAATAAGGCGGGGCAGAAGGAAAGAAAAATGGGGTATTTGCCTCAGCACTGCTGCATCATGGGAGGAACACATTCCAGCCCACCTATATATAGTTTTTGCATAAAGACACCAAGTATCGGGTAACATTCTTGTGGGTGAGATCCGGCTTCACATATTGTCCAATCAACTCTACTGAGACTGCTGGCTACAAATTAGACACCTGAAATATCTTTAGCTAAGTGTTTTTCTCAAAGGCATTTCAATGGAGCAAAAGAGCACAACTGTGGCATTTTGTTAGTCTATAGATGATATAAAATGCATTTTTATAACTTACAAATTAAAACTCCCAAGAATTGAAAACTGGCAAAGGGACAAAATGAGCAAAACTAAAATTATGCGGAGTAAATGTTGGGTTTTGACCATTTGAAGTCATTCTTCTCACACTTGCATTTGTTGATTTTAAGTATGAACTTCCAACCAGCAATATTGTGCTCAAGAAGTCTGCAAATAAGTAGATAAGTATAATAGAACAGCAGCAGAATTTGCAATGAAGAAAAGTACCATCCACTGATCTGTGCATATATTTTTGTTCTTTCTATTTCTCTCTGCCTCACACACACACACACACACACACACACACACACAAACACTGAAACACTCGAGCAGAGCAGTGCCGGGGTGGGGGTGGCCAGGGAGGGGGACTATGTCTCTAATCATAGACGCGCAGCACTCAAACATCCTCGGCTGCAGTATCTGCAGATAACACTTATTCTGGGTTCGTCTCGTGGTCGAGCTGCTCGCAGGATGTGACATCGACGCCGCCTGCTTCCGCGTCTGCATCAATCACGCAAAGCGAGAGA
This sequence comes from Thamnaconus septentrionalis, assembly GCA_009823395.1. Taxonomy (NCBI): domain Eukaryota; kingdom Metazoa; phylum Chordata; class Actinopteri; order Tetraodontiformes; family Monacanthidae; genus Thamnaconus; species Thamnaconus septentrionalis. The sequence continues at coordinate 8,269,878 of CM020518.1, forward strand.
AGCTCTGGCAGGAAAAGAAAATGCATTCGCCGGCATCTTGCTGCTGATTCCCTTCACGTTCGACTGGTGTCTTACATCTGGCGCCGAGTTACTGACACGTGGAGGAATCTGAAAGGTCACGGTGATGATTTTCCATCATCGCGTCCCCGCACTTGTATCTGTTCTAAGCGCCTCTGAGCAGCTTTGTGACCTCCAGCCATGGGCCACGATGCTGTGCATGTGTGGCTAAGGTCTCGCAAAAAACAAAAATCATAGTTCATATGCTTTGTGGTCAAAATGATTTTCCACGTCACGAGAATATGGATGCCAACCAACACAGCAGCATCAGCATAACCATAGAGTTTCATTACCTAAAAATGTTTTTGAATTTCAGCTGCAAGGCTGCTTGAAGTTCTCCATTCTGATTGTCTGCACTTCCTCAGTAGAAGTTTCGAAAGTGAGTGTGCATTTGATTGACAACTTACTACACAAGGCATTTTTCCTTAAGAAAATACATGTATTGATCTGTGTTTTCCAGGTGTTTTTAAGGTAACTGACTCAAAAGAACCCAGATTGCAGATTCCAGGTTGAGGCTTTTACACTGCTGCTGATGCTGATACTCACATCCCTTTGTTTCCATACGTGTTGTAGAACTCCATGTGGTTGCACGCTTGAATCCAGCCGATGGTCCACGTCTCTTTCCCGGCCACTGGCGGCACAAGGACGCGGGCACTGGCTCGGAAGTGCGGCGTCCGGTAGCGCAGGACCACGACAGATGACTCGTCGATGCTGGTGGGGTTGGGGTCGATGGAGCTGTTCACATCCAGGACAATGACGCTGTCTCGGAAACTCTTGGGCTTACACCTGATACTCTGGATGCAGCCCATCGCATTCAATAGCAACACGGCCCGCAACAACGTCCACAGGTCTGGAGGAGGAGCAAGAGGAAGAGGAGGAGGAGGAGCAGAGGAAGAAAAGCGCATGGAGAACAGCAAAGAAAAAAAAATCACCACAGTGGGATCAGCAAAAAAGACAGCGGTGGTCGAGAAGAGGATGAAAACATGCAGTCAATCCAAAACTGCACTCGGGCGCACGGGGGAAAGAAAAACAAGACGGGGAGTCTTCCGTTTTTGCAGGGCGCAAGCTTTCCTGTGCGTAATTTCAACTTCACCCACAAATTGCGCACGCACTTTCTCCGTGTTTTCATGCTGTCAGGTTACAAGTCTGCTTCAGATGTTTGCTTTATCACAAAAGGGGGCCGTTGGCCTCCAGGCATCGTGCATCCAGTTGGAAATGGTGCGCGTAAAAAAGGTTCAAGTTAATTACGTGATAAATAATTCACCAAAAAAGCGACTAATGTTTCAGCTCGTGTTCTCGTGTTTTTTGGGGCGGTGGCATTCTGTGGGAGTCATTAACAGATAATCCCCCCGACTATCCGATGGCTAAAGCTCGACCCACAGCTGGTGGCAAGAGTCATAATAATGATGAGAGCGCACGCACAGTTTGTAAGCGTTTGCAAGCTCGGGAAGCGCAATGAAGGAAACAGTTTTTAAAAATCCACACAAGCGTCGATTTCTCATGGAAATAAAGAGAAATGAACTGTTTGCTCGGCTTTATTTTTACGCATGTGCGGATTACGGGCACATGGCAGGCGATCGCCAGAATTGTGGCTCTATTTATAGCCGGCAAAAAAAAAAAAAAAGCAACATGCAAACAAACAACAAAAAACCAGAAGTCTACCTACAAAACTAGTGAGTGGGGGAAGAGAAATATTCCTGGTGGCTTGAAGGCTCGCACAGTTCTTCGGTCCACAGAGGTATAATTCCGTTATCTCCTCCGGAAAAAAAAAAAACACTCCCGTTATTTCTCCCACTCATGCAGCTGCAAACGATCTCAGCGTCCCGCCGAGAGAGGCAGCGTCCCGGCGAACGCACAGGAATCTAGCCGAGTTGCAGACGGAGCGTCACAACATCCAGAGGACACCGCCGGGTCAACTTTAGCACCCATCGCAGCCGGATCCGCTGATTTTTTTTTTTTTCCTTTCTCCCCCGAAAAAAATAATAATAATATTACAAAAAAAACGGCGTAAAAAATAAGATTAAATATGGTCTCTGGAGGGGGAGAAGTCTCAGTTGTCACATAGTTCGGCCGTGCGCCTCTCTGACCTCCACTTCGTGGCGATGGGATGGCTCGTTCAGCCTAAATTCCAGCGCGAGCCGTCATGTCTCCGGGCTCGTCCCATCTCGGCCGCGGCAGGTTCACCCCTGCTACGCATCGCTCGCTCTCGGCTGCCTGCGAAGCGGCTTTATAAGTACGCTCGAGACGAAACTTCCGGTCCGGGCGGCGTTGCATGCTGGGAAACGTAGGAGGGGAAATATAATCTGAAATAGAATATTGTGTTTTATAGAATGTTGTATGTAGAATATCAGAATATGATATTTCGTGCATTTTTTTTAAAAGAATTTGCTTTATAATGTATTTGTCGTATATTAATGCTTCACATGATTAAAAACATTCTTTTGACAATTTCTTTCATTCCCCCAAGATAAAAGGGGATCGTTTTTGATGTTGACAATTCAACCATTTAAATTGACCATTTTAGTTATTACTTATTGTATCAATATTTTGGCCTCTGTTCTTTCGATTTAAGTTTCCCTTAGTTTTGCATCCCGCATCCCTGGACTGACTGTGCGCTCGCTTTGCTTTTAAGCACCTTGGAGAACTCCGCATCCGAGGCGCAACGCGGGTGATGAATCAGGACTGTGCGTATATATTAAAAAAGAAACGTGGGGAAAATACGTGGAATCCGGAAGAGCTGAGCGACCGCAGCAGCAGCAGCAGCAGCAGCGCTTGGGACGCCTTCCTTTCGGCTCCCTTTGTTGACGACAAACCCATCGAGCCACCGTTAACCGTTCTGCGCTGCAAGAGACGCCGCTTGTTAGACGGTGCGAGCTACAGCGGGGGGCAGCGGGTTCCGACTGGGCCGAGGGGACGTGGTGACGCTTTGTTTACAAACCGCCTGGCGGTAAGATGACAACAACGTAGCCGATATTCCGCCGCCTCGGCAGTTCGGGACGCAGCGGCGGCTAAAGCACCTGTTAGCCGCGTGGCTGCGCGGAAATAGGATGCTCATCGTGTCTTGTGATTGTGTCGCCCCGCTTTAGATCCAGTTTCACGGAACCGGCCTGGAGCTGATGGAACCCGACACGTTCCCCCATGCGCGCCAGCGCACATTCCTCTCGGTCTAAATATATCTATTAGGGCCACAGGAGCGTGAGCAGGAGGAAAGGGAGGGGATCGGGGGTTTATTCCTGGGACATTTCACGTCGTGGCGAGCTGGTGGATTCTCTCTCGGCAAGGTTGACAGTCTCTCCCTGCGACCACAGAGGACGTCCGGGGGAAAACCATGCCCTCAAGTGCGAGATCCGTGGCGCGCAAGAGGAACAGCGTCCTGGGCAGACCTGAGTTCATGTCGCTGAACCAGCAGCCACTGCGCGGCGGCGGCGGCGGCGGCGGCGGTCCAGGCGGTCCAGGCGGTCCCTCCGAGGGCCGAGGAGGAGCGCGACGGTCGTCCCAGATCAAGCACCAGACGAGCCAGCCGGCCGAGGAGCCCGCCGACGGCGCCGGAGGGAGCGGCGGCGGCTCCGGCGGCTCCGGCGGCAAGGACAAGAGGGAGCCGTGCAAGATGCCGGAGGAGGACTGCATGCAGCTCAACCCCTCGTTCAAAGGCATCGCCATGAACTCGCTGCTCGCCATCGACATCTGCCTGTCCAAGCGCATGGGGGTGTGCGCCTACACGTCCTCCTCCTGGGGAGGCTGCCGCTCCATGGTCACCCTGCTGGCGCTCACCGGCCACGGCATCACGTGGATCATCGGCACCATTGTGTGCCTGACCAGGAGCAACACGCTGGCAGGCCAGGAGGTGCTGGTCAACCTGCTGCTGGGTACACACACACACGCGCACACACACACACGCACACACACACACACACACACACGACTTGCCTGCCATCTTGTAAAGCATCTTGAAGGATGTTTCACTTTGCCTTCACCTGCATAAAGGAGTTAAACAGAGGTTTGAGTACCATGGCACAGAGGCAGAACGTGCCACAGTGTTCGATTGGGTGACACAACTACCTTAGTGGGCACTCTGATATTTATGACAAAGAACAATGTTTAAGAGCCGGGGCCAGGCAGAAGAACAATATGACTCTTGTCTGTCCATTAAAAGCATTTGTCTCATTTTTGAAATCTACCATTTAGTACCAGCACAGTCACTCATTAGCTACAACACGCCAACACACACATACAAAACTGTCTGACTGTGTTTGGTCATAACAGACAGATAGATAGATACACTGGTAATGCCTCACTTGAAATGTCTTATTCACACACTGTAGCTATTAATTGCTAATTACAAATAGCTACAAGTACTAGGTACTGACTAGGTTGTAAGGTTGTAAGTCAGTCCCTTAATGGTAACAGTGAAATCATAGCATATAAACAGATATGAAGACTAATCACATCATGCAGTGACACATAAAACAGCAGAAAAGGTTTTTTTTGTTTGTCTTACCTTCTAGAAGTGTTTTGACGGAGCTTCCGCTTTCCACAGAAGTGTCAAAAAATGGCGTGTGTGACGCGTCTTATCAGCTGATGTTATGGAGGCGCGACCCACCTGTCCCCTTTGACAGGTGGGTCACGCCTCCCGCTGCCTGTGGGCCTCTCCGTGATGCTGCTCCAGGTGTGAGAGAGCGTGTCGGCTCCCTCGGCCCGGTTCATCGTCTCCGGGCCCCGTCTCCTTGTCTCCTTATTGCCTCCCTGATCCAACGCTGGTATTTGTTGTCCTCTGTGCGGATGACATGACAGATAATGATATCACCCATGGCTGAGAATAAAGTAATGGATAAGCCTTCTTGTTCAGGTTTCTTCTGTAAGTCCCGCTACAGCATTATTGTGAAAAGTGAATTTACGATCTATTTTACTTGTTAAACTGGATTTACAACTGCGTGATAAATGACAGCCCGTTAGCTGCAGGGAGCAGGATACTTTTGGAACACTGGTGGAAAATCTCATCCCCAGATCAGACTGGTGCATACCTAATGCTGCAGCCAGGCTTTTGTTTGGGCGCTGCTTAAACGTCTCTGAGCTGCAGATATTTATGCAGATTTCCACTTGAAGAGTGGCAGCGACAGGCCTGCAGAACTGAGTGTATTCAACGCACAAACAGTTTTATTGGAACCTGGAAGCAAAGATTCAGCTATTTTGCCTGTTGATTAGTTATTTCTCCTCTGGTGTTCAGTATTATCCCAGACTTCTAGCAATATTTGGATGTGCTGCATGCATGAAAGCTCACCTGTATTCGCAGGCAGGCTCTTTCCCGACCCAAACGCAGATTACGGTTCCAAAAAGCTGGCACAAATCTCCCGGCTGGGGCCACACTGAGCCAATAATCTCTGTATTTGGGACACTGTTGTTTTGTTCTTGCAACATTGTTCAGGTCCAAGTTGCTCGTTTTAATGATTCGGTAGCTGAGGAGGAAAAAATGTGTCTCTCACAGAGGAAACTCTCCACAAATCTCCAGACTGAGCAGAAAGTAGAAATTTACTTTGATCACACAAATAAGTTTTGTTTACCTCATGTTCTCTATTATTTCACTCTACAAGGTGACTTGGCAGCAGATGGTACGTTTCCTCAGCACTTTGGAGTGGTCTGTTATGTTGACAGAAAAAAAAAAACAGAAAAAGGTTGGGAGAGGCCCTCCTGCAGCATCTTGCGCTAATCTCTGTAGCATCTGCAGGGCTCACTGTGACTCGCAGCAGCAGTTTCTTTCGTGATGTGTCACAACTGAAAGAAAGCTGATTGAAAGTGAATTCTGAGGTGGATTAAAAATGCTCTGGGCAAGGTGGATATCGAGATTTGAGAATGAATGTGTGAGTGATTCAGCTGCGAGGCGAGGGTTATCATCAGGCAAACAAACTGCAAGACTGATGTACAGATGCACAGTCAAGCCGTCCAAGAATGCATTTGCATTGAGAGACGAGGCTTCATCCTAAAGATAACCAGGAATGTTTTCCCCTACGGTAATCCTTCATCCTAGTGAGCCGGGGAGAGAAACTAGGGGCATTGAGGGATTTTCTGAACAAAGCAAGTTGACCGAGGACGGCCTGACGAATAATCTGCCCGCACCTGTCGCACATATTTGGACTAAAGTGTCACGTTTAGGTGGGGCGGCGTCACCTTGAAGTGTAAATCCCAGTTTAGCACCCCAGGGTGCACTGACAGAGAGCGTCTGGCTTGCCAGATCACTAACAATCTGCCAGCTGACCAGGATCTCACGTTATTTATTGCGCTGTGACAATCACAGCAGTGCTTTGGACAGTGTTACAGGCAGCCAGAGGAAGACCTTTCTTTATTCATGTATATTTCCATTGGATTACGGGTACAACCATGTTTTTAAATACTAAAAAAAAAAAAGTTTAAAAAACATTTTTAGTCAGCATCTACCGTTAAGACTGCAGATGAAAACAACTTCAACAGCCGTTAGCCCACTTCCTGTGACAGGTGCAGAGTGCAGGTGGCTGCTTGAGATCAAAATCTCCCAGTTGAACCGTAACTCAAAGTGATTCCCGTCCAGAGGTTCTGCGTTACCAACTATTTTGGTTCTGAGTCAGAACTACTCAAGAATTATATGAGGTTGCAGGTTAGAGGTTTACCGCAGATCCTCATTTTCTAGGCTGTCAAATACTCTGCCATTGCGCTAGCAGTCAAACAGAGTCACAAACCTTGGGTTGCATCATGTCTTGGCTCACCTACTTCTTCCCCTTCCCTCACCTACTCCTTCCTCTCAGTGCCCTGTAATGCACCCGCACAGTGCGTGAAGTTCTGTGTCACTGTCTTTCTGTGACAACAGTGAGAGAGAGTGGACAACTGGAGGTGGAAACAGGGCAGCATGGCCGCGTCCGGCTGACGGCCGCTAGCACAGCAGTCTAGTGGGGTGAAGATGATGGTGATATTATTGGGTGAGCCGCACTGCACTGTAAGAGGTTGACTGGTATGCGGGACCCAAAGCAACTGCGACGCTATATTGGTGCCGGTTATTCTCGGGTGTTCAAGGGAAGTTCAGTGCCAAAAAACACAAACGCACGCTAACAGCCTGCTAGCAATCTGGCTAGCTGCTACCAATTATTTGTTTTGTTTTGTTTGTTTGTTTTTACTGCTTTTGAAATTTAACCAGCGCAAAAACCCTCAGCTGCGCTCGCATCTCTTTGAAGCCAGATAGCTGAATGCCAGTTATAGCTTTGCTGGTTGAAACCTCAATCAGCTAGACGATAGCGTAGCACGCTGTGAATTTAGACAGCAGCAGACAGTAGTTTTCTTGTTTTAATATTCTATTGGATGCTGTGGGTTGCTGGCAGAAGGTTGTGGGTTCAATTCTGGGCCTGGGGCTTTTCTGCGTGGAGTTCACATGTTCTCCCTGTGTCTGTGTGGGTTCTTTCTGGGTTCTCCAGCTTCCTCCCACAGTCCAAAAACATGCATGTGAGGGAAATTGGAAACTCTTAAGTTTACCGTAGGTGTGTGTGTGTATGTGCGAATGGTTGTTTGTCTCTATGTGGCTTTGCCACATAGAAGCAAGAAAAATCTGGGCGACACCCTGGCAAAGCTGGGTGACCCCCGTGACCCTGAGCTCTGGGAGAAGCGGGTATTGAAAATGGATGCGTGGATGCTGTTTCCTGATAATATGCAGAGATTTCTTCAAGGAAACCCACTCCACTTAAGCCCACAACTGGAAATTGAAATAATTCTTTTTTTGTTTGTTTGTTTTTATGTGACAGCACTTCTCGTCGACGTCATGACCGTGGCGGGCGTCCAGCGACTGGTGAAGCGCAAGGGACCCTGGGAGATGACGCCGGGCTTCCTGGACTGCGTCGCCATGGACATCTACTCCTTCCCCGGCGCCCACGCCAGCCGGGCCGCCATGGTCTCCAAGTTCCTGCTGTCGCACCTGGTGCTGGCCGTGCCGCTGCGCATCCTGCTGGTGCTGTGGGCCTTCCTGGTGGGCCTGTCGCGGGTGCTGCTGGGCAGACACCACCTGACCGACATGGTGTGCGGCTTCGCCCTGGGCCTGTTCCACTTCAGCCTGATGGAGACGGTGTGGCTGTCGTCCAGCACCTGCCAGACTCTGATCTCCATCAGCACGCTCAGCTGGAGCCCCTTCTTCTGAGCGCCAGACAGGGCTCGCTCCCCCGGGGCGCCGCGAAGTTCTGATCTCAGGGTTTGAACGGAGACGCGTCAGTCGTGCGGAGGGAGAGGCCGGCTCGCACGTCACACCCTAGACAGCCGGACCTTCCGAAACGTCGTCGTGCGTCGCAAAAATCCAAAGTACGAAAAACAGGTGACTTCAGCGTCAAACATTTTCCTATGACAGTCAATTTCTTAATCTGAGTGAGGAAACATAATCTTGCCACTTCCTTACAAATTAAACCTGATATTTATGTAAATATTGAACCTACTAGTGAATGAGAACTCAAGTTATTTATTTTTTGTGATTGTGTAGCTATGCACCTCTGTATCTTCAGTTTATTTCATGCCCACACTGGCCCTTTAAATTTGAGCTTCACTATTTTTTGAAATATACATTCAGAATTTTTGTGACAAGCAGCTTGTGCTTTATGTCCACTTCAACTGCTGAGTCTGTGCACTGGTGCCATGCCTCCACTCTGTGTGCCTCTTTCTTCTCAACTCGCATACTTTCTTTTTTTCACCAGTTTCTCTTACGTCTTCCTGTTTTAAGTTAATTTTGCACTACAAGTATCAGTGAAACACTAAACTTCTCATGCTATTGGCTGCAACGCTAACTGGATATTCCACTTTTAGTTTTTCGGAATTGGCATGTCATCACCTGAATGAATTGTACGTTTCTGAAGGGCTCTGTTTGTTGTGAATCATGTCGAGAAAAAAAAAAAAAATTAAGGAAGCTTCTGAATTATTTTTTTTGTTCAAGGGTCATTTTTTTTCAATTACTTTATTACAAAGAGACGTTTCTCTCCAGTACTTTAGGCTGCTGCTGACAGATGCTGGTTTGTCAACGATAGTAATTCTGTGCCCCACATGACAAATGAAGCGTGTTTCTCTCTCTCTCTCTCTCTATCTCTCTCTCTCTCTCTCTCTGTGCGTGCGTGTGTGTGTGAGGGTGTTGGCATCCTGAGTAAGAAAAATCTTTTTGAAACATCAGTTCAGAGGAAATCTGCTCCTCCACCCCGTTTTTTTTTTTTTTTTTTTATTGCTGGGAACTTTACTTCAGAGCACATTGAATTGATGTGTAAATAGAATTTTGCGTAAGTTTCCTTTGTACTGTTATCTCTTTCCATCTGCATCCATTTGATATGAAATGATGAGCTGTCAGTAAAACGAGGGAGGCTGCTTGTGACTGTGTCGGGTTTTTCTTGGTTCTCTTGTTGATAAAGATGTGTGTTGGGAGCTTTGACCATAACGCCAATATTTACGTTATTACATATGTTTTAATTAAAACGGGGAATGCGTGTAGAAAACAAGAATCATTAAGCATGATTTGGTTAATTTAATTTATGGATCGGCTGAAACCCTTAAGAAGCTTAACCGCCCGTTTTAAAAGGCGGCTTTTCACAATAAATTGTGCAATTGCGTCACATCACTGTGGCCTGCAAGGCACTACATGGTGCACAGTTCCCTCAGTGGGGGAAGGACAAACACAAAACAAAAAGGTGGCCTGTTGACATTCGTCATGACGTTTCTGGCACCATTCATGAAAGGTGATCTTGTTTTCTTCACTTCTAAAATATTATATTCTTGTATACTTACACATTAAACACTGTCTTCCTTGTCATTAACCCTCAAATGAATGAAACCTAATGATCTATGACGTAAAGCTCCAATGAAAATGAAGTTTTATTCCTCCTTTTTTTTGGTCAGCTAACACACCGTGTGTGTTGCAGCAATATCTGAGTGTCAGCGTGGTGGTTTCTCATCTTCACAGCCATTTCCTGTCGCACTTCTCTTAATGCTTAAAAAAAGTGGCTGAGAGGAAACAGCAGCAAGGCAATGGTGTCTTTGCATGTGCGTGTGTGTGTGTGTGCGTGCGTGCGTGCGCTCTGACACAGTTCAAACAGAAGGATTGGAAACAGCGTGCTGCAGTGCTGAGGCATGGGGTAAGTGATGCTGTCTGTGACGCGACGGTGACATGAAGACTTGTTGAGGAAACCTTATAAGACATTTTAATTTGGAAAAAAAAAGTTTCTCATTCCAAAGCAACAGAAAGAATGCAGAAAGATTCTACACTTACACAACTTACACAACTCTGCATCTGTCTTGCACTTTGATTCTGCAGTTTCCCACTTTCTGTCGTGGCAGAATAAAAGGAGGAAGTTGTAGTTTTCTGCGCCTTTGTGGCACGTGAGACTTTCAAGCTGAAACAAGCTAAAAAAAATAAAATAAAATAAAAAACAGCTCGTCTCAGCACAGGTCTGTTCCTCTCGTCCCATATTCCCAGGCCTCCACAACACTGTGAGGCAAAACACCCAAAATATCCCAGTGAGTGAGTGAGTGCCCAGGGAGCCGGCAGGCCTGTTTCAGCCTCGCTGGGTCTGCGTGGACGGACTCAACAGATGCCACACGTCCTGCCACTGCAGCTCTCGTGCCACCTTCTTTAGGTACATGTGCAAGAGGTCACTACGGGTGCTACAGACACCGGCGGGAGAGGCCGCAAGATGATGCAGTTGCTTCTGTGGGGCTAAAATCAACCTCTAAAAAGCACAAAGGTGAATTACCTCTATCCAACGGCTCTGCTTGTTTATTTCTATTTTTTAATCTCTTTGGGACAAACAATAGACTGAACTCTGCACCGACACGTGACCTAATTGATATCATTTCATGAGGTCAATTTTAATCAAAAGCGAAACTAGATTAGCTTCTCAGGAAGGGCACTGAGACCATGGTGGGCTAAGTGCTCCCTCTGCAGGAACTTCAACGCTGTATGCGCGAACATTTTATTTATCTTTTTTACGTGCTCTATTTATTAAAATGCATATTAGTCAGTGTTCTGTATGTGCCTAAAAATCCTTACAGGCCCACCACCGTGGGTATATTGAGCAGCATCTACTGGTTTTGACTGCATATTGCAAACCAGTTATCTTTTTTTTTTTTTTTTTTTAATCGTGCTATGCATTCGCAAACATGTTTGTTACAGCTACAACAATGATAGACACTCTGTTTGGTTGGACGAGTCATAGAAAACAGGCTACTTCTGTTAAAAAAAAATGTGAGCGGCAGTTTTTCCATTCTTAGCATCATATATTATCTGAACTATAGCTTTGTATTTTCTATTTCTCATTATGCCAGTGGATCTTCAGTCAATGGTAAACATACGGTCACTGATACTGAGGATTAAAAAAAACTTGCTTTTGGTTTATTTTAGTGGACTTGGAACGTTTTCAACCGGATTTATAGGAACTTTTCTGTCATTCCCAAAATTAACCAGCTGAGGGCAGTCGTCATCTTTGACTCGCGCTGTTGGGTGGTGACGTATGACGCTCGTACGCGAGCCGCTGTAGCCCGTACACAGAATCCTGTTCATTTTAGGCCGGGTAGGATCCCAGCAAAAACACCGCAATCGGTTCAACCTATGAAGATTGGGCTTTACAATCGCCATCCATCCTTCGATTAGGCACCAGTTTGTGGAATTAAATCACTCTAACTGATCAGAAGGAACACTACGTCGCTCAATCGGTGAGTTATAGGCACGGAATGTTGCGTGAAACGTCCAATTTTGCCTGTGATCGCGGCTGTCTAGTTTTATTGTTGCTTTGTTCTGCGAAGCAGCCATTTTTAATCGCCTTGTCCTACATTTCCATCCCCATCGACTGACCGAACGAAAGCCAGAGAAAGGCTGAATTTTTCCTCACTTCTGTAAGAGTGATTTTGTACATTTTCACCTGGAAACATAACGTCGAACGGTGCCAAATTCTGCAAAAGCAAAGAGCCCTGGCCTGTCAAGGTTGTTTTTGAACGTTTGAGTGGACGTCAAGCTGCATAGCCATTTCGCTAGCGTGTGAGCGAGCTCAAGAGTGTGGAAGCTACCTAGCTTCTATGAAGAGCGTTTGACTGTTGGTTTGACTGTTGTTATTCTAAAACTCGAAGGTGAAAAGCAGAGCCTAAAGCAACACACACACTACGGGACAACGTATGCCACCAAGTAATGTTTGAACCGTCAGGGACGTCGCTCACTGGTATTAGATGTTTATATAGCACCCTAGCCACAAGCTAATGTTAGCATATTTACGGGCGACGTCCAGCAACTGCATCTTGAATTCCCGTTGACATTTGTGTCGCTTTATTGCAAGTTAAGTTATTATTTGGTCATCGCAATAGACTGTCTGACTTTTCAAGACGAGTTGTACGTTTTGCATCGCTGTTTACATCTGCATTTTTCTTAGTTCAGCAAAATTGAAGTTGTCAGTAGAATATGCTTTGGTTAGCGTTAACGTTAGCCGCGCATACGACGCGTTAAACAAACGTAAAACGGAGTGGTCATTATTCTGGTATGTTTGTCTCTCAAATAGCTTTAGTTTTCGTAATTTATTGAGCTTATGTGTAAATTTTGTAGCGTATATGATTGAAGCACAAGTAATGGTTTGCGGTCGTTCGCTAGCTGCCATGGCTGTTTCATTACCTTTCATTACCTCGGCGTTTACTAAAGTCAGTCTGCTGCTTGTACTGATTACAGACTTATACCTAATACTGTATTGTGCTATACTAAATTCTGTGTTGTCGAATATTTCTTTTAAAAAAACACCTTTTTTTCTCAGTTTGTGTTGCACATATCAATATTGGTATAACGGAATGCTTTTCGAGGTGTTCCGGTAAAACGGCGTCGAGGCCTCACATCATATATTTAATACGCTGCTCAAGCAAAAACAGTTACCCCTTAATTTGGCCTTGGAGATGGATTCGTTGAGTGTGAAAATTCAGCCAGTGCTCGCTAATTCCACAATATACGCCCTTGTAGTCACACAAATAAGATTAAAGTTCTTTTTGCTTAAATTCTCCCTTTCATCACTTTAATAAAAAGGCAGCGGCAACAGAATGGCTTGCTTTAAACGCGTCACAACATGTTAATTAAAATATGTTATGTCAAAATAGTCACTGTTGTGCACCGCCTGATTTGATTATCTTTGACTAGATAATTTAATTTTCCTTGCGTGGACATTTAATTGACCATCTTGGGTCGTTTGAACCATTATAGCTGTTCAATGTTGTTAATTAAGCACTGTAACAAATACATTCTCAAGAATGAAATAGCCATATCAGTTTGATGTATAAATGTACTTATGTATTTATGTGTTTGTGTCGACAGTTTTATAATTTCTGGGATTGTGACTTGTGGTTTATACCTTGGTAAATGCAACCAATAGCTCTATGGTAGTGGGATATGGTTATGTTGGAGTAGACAACGGTGCTATGTTTGTCAAGTTGGCAAGTTAATTTAGACAAATCTTTTGCAGGAAGAAAAAGTGATGAAAAAAGTGTAATTAAAAACAAAAATGAGTATGTTGAGTTTTTTTAATGGTTTTGCTAAATAGTATATATGTGTGTCGTGTTTAGGCTTTGATCAGTGTTTTAGGTAATAACCAGTTACTTTTTTTGTGACTCACAAAAATAAATCCCACAACTGACATGTGATGTATAACACTGTGCTTTGAAACCATGGCTCCTTCAGTTGTCAGATGTCAAGTTACACAACAACCACCATTTTGCACATAGATTCAAACCAAACATTGTTTTTCAAAGTCACATGAGGGTGAACGTTTTGTTAACAAATACCTCACGTATCCGGGTTAAGGCATCTTTCTTGTCTTTGTAGAATCTGAAGGAAATTGGAAGAGGAGCAAAGAAAAATTTCCATACTCGATGACATTACATCGCAATGTCAGATCGTTTGGGGCAAATAACCAAGGCCAAGGATGGGAAAAGCAAGTATTCCTCGCTCAGCCTATTTGACAAGTACAAGGGAAAATCAATAGAAACTCAGAAAAACACAGGTAAGACCCATTTTTATGGCAGTGATTCTTTTTTTACTTCCCTGTTGTGTATCAAGCCTCTCATCACTTGACTGCCTTGTGCGTTGTCTCCCAGTAGTTCCGCGACATGGCTTACAGAGTCTTGGCAAAGTGGCCACAGCCCGGCGCATGCCCCCACCTGCTCACCTGCCGAGCTTGAAGTCTGAAAACAAAGGAAACGATCCCAACGTGATTATTGTGCCTAAAGACGGTACAGGATGGGCGAACAAGCAGGAACAGCCAGATCAAAAGAGGTTTGTGGAGAGAAGTGGTGTTTACATGGATGGTTTTGGTTTTTAATTTGATGTCTGGCCGTTGTTCATCATTAAAGCCGTATGCTTTTGTCCTCCTCAGAAGTCCAGCATTCCCACCATTTGAAGTCACTAATTGTTTTCGCCGAATTCTCCACATTTTCTCCCCTTTTGTAGTTCTATTGCATCAATACCACAGCTGCAGGAGTTGCAGCCGCAGCTGGCTTTACAGAAGTCTGTCTCCAATCTTCAGAAGCCGTCACTGGTAGTAAACCAGGAGGTGTGTATTTGTGCTCCAACCATGTTCCGCCACAAACATCTTGTCCTGTTGTTTAATTTGCCCCACGCTAGCATGCAAGTTCTTATCATTGATTTCTAAAATTGAAAAGCAGTTTGAGACTTTAAAGTATCGGACATTTTTGTGTGCGACATTGCTGGTTTCAGGCTGTCTGCTATGACTCAACTAAAATAAGTTTTAACTGCAACAGAAAACAACAAGGTTGTCTTGTCTGATAGTGGAAATTTTATCTGCTCCATTCTGCCTGAGATTTTCCGCATTTTTTTCTGGCTGTGTGTCGCTGATTGAAAAGCAGCAGCTTCTGTACTTCATTGGCTCTAAAAAATAATTTATGTATATCGGAAAAACGTTTTAGAGTCTGCAAAATATTTTGTACATTCAGTCTGTGACCTGGGTTTGTTTTTTTAATTTTTACAGAACACGAACACAGGTGGACCAAAACAATGGGCCCAGCTAAATGGAAAGGCAGTCGAGCAAGATGGTGAGTCATCTGACCCGCGTGTAACGAAGAGCGCCGTGTTTTCAGCATCAAGTCCATCACCCTGATGGCACACACGCTTTTGCCAATTTTTCCCGGATGTCGCCTGGTTGCACAGATCCGTCAAAGTGTATTGTGTTCACTCTTTTCTTTGTCGGCATCAGGTTCAAGGGCCTCAAACCGACTGCAGCCCTTCTCTCACGAGGAATTTCCCACACTGAAGGCAGCTGGAGAACAGGACAGAGCTGGCAAGGAAAGAAGCGGCTTCGATCCGTCGTATGGGCCCGGACCAAGCCTCCGCCCCCAGAGTGAGTCTCACATCTCTCAGGCTGGCAGCCTCAAAACCCATTAAGTGTTGTTATAGGGCCCTAAGGAGTTAGCATAGTCCACAATATTTTTTTTCTTATGTCGTTATACTTGTTTGTGTATGTTTATGCAAATCTTACCAAGATGCTGTTTGCAGCAGTGGTTTTCTTCTTTTCATATGAGCCATTTGCATGTATCTGCATGTTTCCACTCCACAGTAAGTTGACAGAATTGCTTACAGAAGCTGCGTTTCCATTACTCCTAGAATTGCGCTAGACAAGATTTTATGAGAATTACGGCTGATGTGCTTCACACCATTCAATGGAAACACCTGCAAATCACAATCGTACTTTGTCGGAATTTTAGAAATATTGCTCTCTTTTTTTTTTTTTTTTCTTGCGAAAACCAGTAATGTAAATGCAACTATTGTCTGGTAGTGCCACTCAAGTTAAAATGAACCCGTCAATACGGCCCATTTTGATTAAGTTAGATTTTGACATTTTTCCAAAAAAATCTCCTTTCCCACCTGAAGATGTGACGAGTTGGCGGGAAGGTGGTGGCAGGAACCTTCAGCCCTCGTCCTTGACCCTCGGCCTCCCAGCAGAGGCTGAGGGTAAGCTCACTGCCCTGGGTGACAGTGGCACCCCTCCAGCCACCTCTCACCCTTCCTCCACCACCGGCACAACCTCCTGTAGCATCGCGACGGCTCCGTCTCCAGTCCCTGACCCCAAAGAGCCCTCCCTGCGACCCGCCCAGCCCATCCGCAGAACAACCGTCCCTACTGCCCTGCAGTACCAGCTTCACCACACCTCTACTGCTGTCTATCACGACATGTTGCCCGCATTCGTAAGTACTGACTGACTCCACTGGGCTGCTGTGTCTTGAGTGCTTCAAGGGGACATGTGCACATACATTCAGAACTAAATAAATTATGCAGCGCACATTGCTAACATATGTTGACATCCAGAGTAGAAAGTGATGTCACAGCGCCCTCTTTTGCTCTTTTTGTGTGTTTTTGTCCACAAAATAGTGATGGCTGAATTACAGTTGCTTGTTGTTGAGTTCTTTTTGGTTCCCCTGCTTCCAGATGTGCTCCAAAGACACGCGCGAGACTCCAGGTGCAGATCACGGTCCCACCACTGTTGCAGCCCCAGCTCGATTCGACAGCAAGCCCGCCTTCAGGCAGGGCTACGCCAAACCAGAACTTGTCAAGTGAGTATACTGATAATGAGTACACAAATATATATACCCGCCAGCGCTCAGCTAATTTGCGTACGGACCGTCTCTCGTTGCAGCGGAGATGTTAAGAGGGAGAACCGCTTTGTGCGCGCTCCACCTCGCCTCACCACCCAACCCATTCGCAGGCCTGGCGACAGGCTTCAGCGCCCGGCTATCATCAACCCCGAGGACCTGAAGGATCTGGATGAGCTTGACAACGACTGCGAGGACGGATGGGCCGGTGAGTTTTCATTTTGGGTTTTAACATCTGATCATTTGTGTAGGGAAACCAATGAAGACAGGCCAGAACTTAACCTTCACTTTAATGTCTCTTTAATGAATTCTGGTGTCTATTGGCGCTGGCAACAACAGTTCCTGTCGCTTTGAACGGTTTTTAAGCTATCCACAAGAAAGTGTAATGGTATTGCAATGTAGATGACTTCTGTGAATGCAAACAGTGCTTACAGGGATCCGCCTCTCTTTAATTACCTCGCTGTATGGTTGTTATCTAGCTGAGGTACTGTTTGTCAAAATGCAGGTCTTCTGTATGCGGCATTCTACATTTTTGACTGTTGTTTTTCAGGACTTCACGAAGAAGTTGATTACAGCGAGAAGCTCAAGTTTAGCGATGACGAAGACGAACACGGCGATAAAAACAAGATGTGGTGAGAGCTTTGTCAATCCTGGTGGAGTTCATGCTCAGACTTGCAGCACTGGAGGATTCCTTGTTTAAGTCATTTTAAATCTTCTTTCTTTCAGGAATGACTGGGATAGGGAGCGTGAGAGAGACGCTCAGCGAGACTGCCAGTCCTCCCTGAGTTCAGGTGAGGCCTCCTACCCCCAGGAGGGCCCAGAGGACGGTTACTCATACCCACATCACCATCACGACCCTCGCAGGAAGACTAACGGCAGATATCTCTCTACGGACTCCCCGGTAACCACGCACCCAGCTGTGTTTTTACACTGTCATCTTCCTTTTGAGATTACTCTCCTCACATCAGCGTATGATGATGTTGTCCACAATCAAACAGCCTATTTCTCTTAAATTCTTCTGTCTGCATTAGGCAACACATTATGTAGCATTTGAAAACTATGCACCTTTGAATGTCCTTGGATAAAGCAGTCTTCTCAACTGTGAGAGAAAACCTTGGTGTAACCATAGAGATCTGTCTGGCTACTTTCCACCTATCGAGTTTGGCAAATGAGAGGAATGCGACAGACAAAATCAAAGTGCAAAATATGCTTACAGTTCTGCCAGTTTCAATGAGAGAAATCCATTAGGTAATTTCTAAAACTTCCTGTGAAACACTGTAGAAGATTTTAGCGGAATGTTTTTTTAGAGTCATGATTGTCAGAGCAAATATTTCTGGTTTTCTGATCAGTCCGTGTTCTTCTTTCATCTGCAGGCCCAGCAGAAAAACCAAGGTGAGCCGCTGCCAGAACAGGAAGATCATCAGCGCCAGTCTCAGAGTCAGGGACCGGCAAGGGCAAAGTACGTGTCACCTGAGCTGTCGGAGGCTGTGGAGAGAGCTCGCAGGCGCCGGGAGGAGGAGGAGCGGCGTGCGCGTGAAGAGCGCCTGGCCGCCTGCGCCGAGAAGCTCAAAAAGCTGGACGAGAAGTTTGGGAAGACGGAAAGGCAGACGTCAAGGTCGGAGGAGGGCCATAGAGAGGGTGACGGAAAAGAAGTTCCACTGTCGCCCATCAGAGAATTTACCAAATGCCAATATGAGAGCTGGCAGTATGGCACAAAAGGTAATTTCAAATACACCTTCCAAGTTTCTTTTTCAAATAAGTGGATGTTTTCCAATGGGACGGCTTAACTCTTAACCTGCTCTCGTTTGTCATTTTACAGACGCGATCGAATACCCCCCCAACGGCTCCCCTGGCCGTAGTTACCGCGAGGAGACGAGCCTGTCCAACTACCGTGGCAGCGAGGATGAGAGCCAGGAGCCTTCCTCCCCCTCAGGAGACTACAGCGGAAGCCATCCCGCCAAAGCAGCCCCGTCCCGGTTCCAAAAGCAGCCACAGCAGCACCAACACCAGCAGCAGCAGCAGGTGAGTGTCAGCCCGTCGGCCTAAGACCAAAGTCCCGGACTTGCCCTGGCGTATCCTGATGTATCCTGGTGTCTCAGTGGCTGCAGAGAGAGACGCTTTAAATTTTGTCTCTGTGGTTGATGTCACCACAATACTGCATGTACACTATGTAAACTTACTTAGCATCGAAGTGAGCTGTCACTTGTTCATCCTCGAAATGTTTTTTTTGCAGCTATTGGTTGGGTATCTCATAAGACTATCAACTTTAAGAGTATGTTTAGCATGTGTGAAGACATTATAAGACGGTACAAAAGCAAATCCGAATCTTAGAAAAGAAAATGTTGTTCCGTCAATGTAAATGGACCCATTTGCAGTTCTTGATGATGGCTGTACTCTTATCCCCCCCTGTTTTTAAACATCATTCAGGAGCCAATGTACAAGATGCAGCACTGGCAACAATCTGGTCACCCCGCCCCCTCTGGCTCCGCCCACGCCCAGAGAGGCTACTATCCGCCGCACGTGCTTGGATTTGATCCTCGGTGGATGATGATGCCGCCCTTTATGGATCCGCGCATGACCCAAGGACGGTCTTCCGTAGACTACTACCCTGGTGCTGTCCACTCCTCAGGTGACTACCAATCAAGACGTACCCCTCCCCACCCTCTCATTATAAACTAGCAGCATTTCTATGTGTTTACACTGCTTCGTGTGTTGCGCAGGCATGATGAAACCCATGGTGCACCAAGAGCACTTGAACAGCCCTGGTTCTGATGAGGGATGCCACAGCAACATGCACCAGGAGAGAAGAGCTCCTTCCACTGAGCCCTACCCACTGTGGAACCAAGATGGCTACCCCTTGCGCAGCTTCACTCCGCCTTATCAGAGGCAGCACGAGAGCTCTGAGAGCTGCCAGCAGGATGACAGGTCTGTCACAGTGTGGCTCAGTCTGTAGGCTGTAGATATAAAGACACGTTTTTTTTTTGGTGGGGCCACCTGTTAATCCCGTCTCTGTTTCCCACAGAAGTGACAGGACCGGCTCCCAGCAGGACTCCTATGATGAGAGAGCCGGCGACGGCCAGAACCACGGCCAAGATGATTTCCACCATCAGTCTTACCAGAGCCGAGGCCCGGAGAGAGAACACCAGCACCACGACCAGGGTTTGCTGACCGCTGCCCAGAACCTCTCCAGGAGTCACGCCGACGGCGACTACCAGAAACAGGACTCGAGAGACAAGCATCTGAAGGACGGCTCCGAATCTCACAGTGAGACCTCGGACGGCTCCAAGGAAAACTGGAAAAGAGATGAAGCCCTGAAGCAAGACGGCACAATTGGCAGCAACGCCCAGAGCCACTGGTCCGAGCCCGGATCCAGCTGCGGTGTCAGCCAGCCGTCTGAGACCAGCGGACGGCCCATGACTCGCAGAACCGGGCCCATCAAAAAACCGGTTCTCAAGGCTTTGAAAGTGGAAGACAAGGAGAACGAGAAGCCCAAACCTCAGCCCGAGGAGAAGACCGTCCCCTACCGCTTGGAGAAGGAGGTCCTCACCAACGTGTACGACCTGAAGAAAGACAACCAGCCCCCCAGCAGCAGGCGCGCGGCCTCGCCCGTCGTCGAGAAGCAGCCTGAAGAGCGGCAGCGTCAGTCACCGCCTCCCGTCAAAACAGAAAGACCCCTGAGCACCCACAGCGACGACTCCCCCAAGGAGAGCCCCTGGGACTTCGCAAAGAGCCAGACGTCCCGAGAGAGCCAAGAAAACCGCGAGCCATACGCTCCCAGACGCAACAACTGGATCTTCATCGACGAAGAGCAGGCGTTCGGCGCGGTCAGAGGCGCCAGCCGGGGTCGCGGCCGAGGCTTCAGGGAATTCGGCTCTCGGGGCGGAACCCGCGGCCGAGGCAGCGAGAGCCTCCGAGGAGCCTACAACAATGGCAACGGTGGCGGCAACGCTGGGATCCAGCGCACGGGCCGCGGCCGAGCGGCGCCGAGGGACCTGGTCAAGGTGGAGGAGTTCCAGAGGGGGAAGCCGCGCAGGCGCAACGTCAGCGAGACCCTGAGCGAAGCCTCCGAGTACGAGGAGCTGCCCAAGAGGCGTCGGCAGAAGGGTTCCGAGAACGGAGAGGGCTACACCGAGCCCGGGGCCGACTCCCGCAAAGCCGACCGTGACTCCTGGCGCTCCAACAAGGTCTACGCGGACGACCAGGCGGCCCCGACTCCAGAGACAAGGCCAAGGCCGGCAGGGGCTTCGGCGGCCGCGTGCTCCCGCCGAGACTCAACACCACCGGAACGTACAGCCGAGGCTTCGGAGGATCCAGAGACACTTCCACCTGGCGGGGCCGCGGAGGCCAGTTCAGCGGCAGCGGTGGGGGCGCCGTTCAGGAGAACGGCTACGCCCCCGGAGCCGAGGCGTCCTACTCCCGCAGGCCGCCGGCCGAGCGTGACGCCCTCAAGTACCCGCCGAAGTTCACCGGCTCCTTCGTGGAGAACGGCACGGAGGAGCGCGAGGGCGAGTGCTACTTCGACAGCGACAACCCCGACCGGCAGATGCTGAGGAGGCGGCGCCCACCGCGCCAGGAGAAGGCGCCGCGCTTCCGCCGCTCACGACCGGAGCCCGAGCCGGGATCCAACCAGTGGACCAGCGACGAGTACATCAATGGGGACTTCTCCAACCCCTGGCCCGCTCGGCCCAAAGGCGGCAGCGCCGAGGAGGGCTGGCCTGGCAGCCACTACTCCGGCCGCCCCAGCCAGCACGGCCAGGCCGAGGAGTGGGAGACCGGATCGGACAACAGCGACTTCGGCGACTGGCGGGAGAAACGAGGGGGCGGGGCCGGCGGCCACGAACATGGCGACGCCCCCTCCGACTCCGGCCACAGTGAGCCGGGCTCCAACGAGAAGAGGGAGCTGTGCAAGCGGAGCTTCTCCAGCCAGCGGCCTCTGGTGGAGCGGCAGAACAGGAAGGGGGAGCCGTCGCTGCTGGACGCCAACAAGATGTCGCGCACGCCCGAGAATCCCCCGAGCGGCTCGTCCAGCAGGGCCGACAGCTGGCAGAACGGAGGCACGTCGTGTAAAAGGTGAGGCCGTCCTGACTTTTATAGTTATTCCAATTGTTCCGTGTCTTGAAGGTTAAATGTTTTGCACAAAGCGCCTCATTTAAACCTCCGTGTGTCTCCTCCCCCCCGCAGCAGGAGTCCGGACGAGGCGGCGCCGGTCTACGGCCTGGAGCAGCCGGAGGAGAGGGAACCCAGCGAGGCGTCGGGGAAGAAACTAGACAAGGAACTAAAGCAAGGACCTGCCAAGACGGACATGCCCGAACCTCTGGGCCAGTATGAGCTCAGCAGCTACCCCAGTGAGTCCAAACCCCTTGAAAGAGTCTGAAGAATAAAGATGAAAGTAGAGCCTTGCTGTGTCATAGTCACCCATGTCTATACCCACATCAAGTGTTAATTCTAATTCATCTACACATTCCTTTGAGTTAACTGCGTGTCTTTTTCCAGTTGAAGGAGACCCAGGTGCCATTTCAAATCCAGACGGCTACCAGGATGCCTTGTCTAAAAAGCAACGGCGGCCACAGGAGGAGGAGAGACGGAGGAAGGAACAGGGACCTTCTGTGAGTCGACCACAAGCTCGGTTCACGTGCTTCTGATCTTCTCAAAACACTTCTCTAAAAGTGTTGGCGTTTGCTAAGAAGCGTCTCATCGTCTCCTCTCAGGTCCCAGTGAAGAACAGGAACATCACATCCAAGATTCCTCCGCGCTTTGCCAAAAAGCAGGGCAGCATGAGTATCGAACAACCGGAAGAAACGCTTTCAGCCAACAACCTGGGAACTGAAATTTGGGAAACCAACAGCTCAGGTGTGACAGATGGATTCAGCTTTACTTCATGTCCCTTCTTTCTTCCTTTTTTGTCTCTTATATTTAGTTGAATTATTGATAAACAGAAAAAAATATTGCAGACTTTTATATTACAGCACGCAGGAAATAGTACTTTCACAATTTTTTCTGTATTCTAACAATAATTTTATTATACGTACGTGTACGTGTACGTGTCCATTAATATTAGTCCATTTTGTTTGTAGCTCTTTCAGTCCAGTCTTCTGGAGGAGACTCTTGGACTAAGCAAGTGTCTTACACTGGAAGTGAACCCAATTCTGAGGTAAGAATCCTAACACGCTTCTCTCCAAAACTTCCAACCCATCATTTTCAGGCTTAATCCTAAAAAACAACAGCCACTTTGAGCCGTGTCACACAGCGATTCTCATTTGCCTTCTTTTCCCCTCCAGGACTCTGACGCGGGCCCGGAGCAGACTAAAGAACAGCACAAACCGGGGCCCATCGGAAACGAGCGCTCGCTGAAGCACCGCAAGGGCTCGGAGGGAGTCGACCGGCTTGAGGGTGGCCCCATCACGCCGGTCAACGGCGTGGACCTCCACGTGGACGCCGTGCTGCCCGTGCCCCCCATCGAATTCGGTGTCAGCGCCAAGGACTCCGACTTCAGCCTGCAGCCCGGCTCCGTCCCCGTGCCCGTGTCCAACCCCGTCAGCAAACTCCAGGACGCGCTCGCCACCAACGTGAGCCGTCGAGTCGCTGCTTCGTTAGTGTTCTGCTAGCAGTGAGGCAGCAGGAGAAGTAACGACCTTTATCATTCTGATTTTGAATTGCAGACGGCTCTAAATCAGAGCATCCCCATGCTGCGCTCCACCCACCTGCAGCCTGGCATCAACCTCAACCCCATCTCCTTCCCCAACACTGACCTCACACTCAAGGTGAGAATCCTCTCCGTCAGCCTGCTCTACTTTTCCGCCTTTTTTTAAGGGGAAAGATAAAGTCTCCTCAAACTGGGGCTAACTGGAGATGTTTCCTATCCGTTCCAGATGGAGTCGGCCCGGAAGGCGTGGGAGAACTCCCAGTCCCTCCCCGAGCAGGGCTCGCCCGGGGCCGGGGCCTCAGGTGTTCAGCCCCCATGCAGTGTGGGATCCTCCAGCGGCGTCAGCTACAGCTCCTTCGGGGGGGTTTCCATGCCCCCCATGCCGGTGGCTTCAGTCGCACCTTCCATGTCCATGCAAGGTAAAAACACCAATGCCTCGTCTGGCTTCAGACCTGGAGAGAAAATCACAAACAAACGGAAACTTGAGGCCTCCTCGTTTTCCTGCTTCGCAGGAAATCACATCCCGCCTCTGTACCTGGACGGTCACGTCTTTCCCAGCCAGCCGCGCCTCGTACCCCCCACACTGACCCAGCAGCAGACCTACCAACAGGTAAGCACACAAAACACAAACTGTAACGATCCCCTCGGACCTCTGCGTTTTAATGTTGCTTGTTAAGTTTTAGAGTTTGTGCACGTTTGTAAATTATATAAAATATTTTTGATTTAAACACCAAAAAAAAACTAGAGAACAGAACTAATAGAAAACAAATATTTGTCGGGTGCAACGTGACTGGCACCCCAGATGAACAATAGTGGTGAATAAATCAAATAAAATCTCTAAAACGTAATTTAACTAAAATCATAAACTGCAACAAAACACACTCTCAGAGGTTGTGCTGCACATTGACAGTATTAATGATCGTGGTGTGTTTGTGCGTCCCCATGCAGGCGGCCCAGCAGATTCCCATCTCCTTACACACGTCTCTGCAGGCTCAGGCTCAGCTGGGGCTGCGAGGAGGTCTGCCAGTCTCTCAGTCCCAGGAGATGTTCAACTCCATCCCCCCCTTCAGGTATAATTTAAGCCTCCCTCTCCACACTGATCTCTCTCTTGTATGCGGCTTGGCCGGGTCGTGTTCTCAACTCTTTGTTCCTTCCTCCAGGTCCCAGGTTTACATGCACCCCAACCTGTCCCAGCCCAACCCCATGGTGCTCTCGGGTGGGGGCCCCATCAAAGGCTACTCTGCCTTCCCTGGCATGCAGCCCTCCGACATGGTCAAGCCGCAGTCGGGCTCCCACTATCAGCCGATGAACGGCAGCCAGCAGCTGGTCTACGACAGCCAGATGAACCAGGGGCCTGGGATGGGCTCCTCTCAGCTCATGGACTCCCAGCTCATCCAGGTGAGTCGGTCTCGTCAGGCCAGGTCTCAGTGTATTTTAACCTCCGTGCTGTCGCCGGATTCTCTTTTGTTTTCCAAATTTTAAATGAAAATCTGCTGTCGGATCAGGTGACCATGCCCTTGCCCGGCTCCCAGCTGCGCTACGGCTCGGCTCAGCAGCACCTCATCCTACCGCAGTCCATCCAGCTGCAGCAGGGGCAGAACCTTTCAGTCGGTGCCCCACGACGAATGCTTCCGCCCGGCTCCCAGCCCGGCGTCATGGGCGGCAGCCGAGAGGTGGGACCCGTGTTAGCATAGAGTTCATCCTCGCCGCACCAGGCGCAGGCTTCCTAACCAGCATTTTGTCGTTGTCTTCGTCTCAGGGCTCACAGATGGAAATGAAAGGCTTCCAGTTTGCTGACAAGCCCAGCCACTCCCCAGGAATGTCTGGCTCTTACAGGTAAGGGGAAATGACTTGTGCATCAAAAGCCATTCAAACGCGTCTCCTGTCGCGATGCAAATTGTCGATTGATTCATTACCCATTTTTACATTAGAGAACAGTAAAAACACCCTAAACATTTATCCTGTGACTTTAAGTTGACTTCTAATGAGTCACATTTAAACTGTTTATTTAAAAAAAAAAAAGTTGTTTAAAAGTAGCTAGTAAGTTCTAGGTATATTATGACCATCACAGTATCTACAGGTGAATTGCTCTTTCCTGCCACTACACTGTTATATTAACTACCCGCGTAAAAAATGTTCACTTAATTGTGACTAATTTAATTTAATCTATTAAATTCTTAATTGACATTTAATCGATAATCGATTACTTGTTAACATTCCTAGTCTCCCATCATCCGCTCATCAGAAATGTCCTGTTGTGCTCCTGTCCTGCTCTCCACCAGGCCTGGATCAGCCAGCCCCAGTGGGAAGCCCTCTGGTCCTGTAGGCCCGCTCCCAACACACTTCCCCCCACAGGTACTGACGCACATGTTTTTTCAAAGGACCTGGAGTTTAAAGACAGACTAATGCTTGATTCTGTTTTTCTTCAAACGTCTGAACCCGCACCCGTCTGTTATGCTTGGATCCAGTCTAAAAATGCCCTGCAAATTGTATAACTGACACGCTAATATTCTGTCTATCCATTTTATTTCCCACCATCTCATTGACCCTCCGTCCCTCCTTCCCTCCCTCCTTCCCTCCCTCCCTGGTGACCATCAGGTCCCCCCTGGTCAGGGTAGCATGGTGATGCACATGCGGCCCCCCACCACTGGCCCTTTCCCCAACCCCATCCAGAGACCCGTCATGCAGCTCAACAAGCCTGTCATCATCCGCTCCCCCCCTTACCCCAATCCCGGCCGTGACCCTTCCCACCCCAACCCTCCCTCTGCCCCTGAGCCCCATGTTAAAGGGCCAGAGGATGGCATGAAGGTGAGCCACCCCCTGTAAATATAGGTAATTCCATATTTTTTTCCCTTTTCTATACGTCTGTTTATTTTTAGTATTAGTTCAAAAGTGCAGCTATATGCTAATATGTACTTATGAGTAAACCATTTTGGTATTGTTAGATTGCAGCGTGATATTGCATGTTATTTTTTAGCTTTGTTGTAATGTTAATACCAGTAATAATGCATGTATAGACAAGACTGAAGTGACCTTCTTTGAACAAAAGATGTAGAAGTATGGTGTAATGATAGATGGAAATTATTCACCTATATAGCGATAGTGAAAACTGCTGGTCATATATCTTGTGTAAAAATGTTTGTGTGAAAATGTCAGTTAATTTTCTACTCTAGAGTCCCAATGTTAAGTTTCACTCTACCTGTGTTCTCCAACGATGTTTCCCCAGGAAAAAAAAAGTCTAACCCTTTTAAAAACCTGTTGCAGCCCTTTGTGACATCACAAAGAGCTAAGCGGGTTAGTAACAACACCCCCCAAGCTTATGTTACATTTTGTACAGGTAGAAAAAGAAATGACTAGTTTTAGCCAGAAGCTAGAAGGGGGAAGTGAGGAGGATAAAATATTTCCAGGTTGCCAGTTATTCTGTTGTTAACCTGGAAGCGTGTGCAGTATGGGGACCCTCCAATAAGCACTGCAGACGCTGTTTGTCGACGCCGTCGCTGCCTTTTTCAGTGTCTTGTGCCGCCGGCCGCAAGCCCTGGGTCTCAGTTCGCTCTTGTGCTCCGCAGGCGAAGAGCATGCGCGACGTGCGCAAGGCCGTGGTCGAGGGCAAGACGCCGCCAGGGGCCATGACCAGCAAACTCCCGGAGCCCCTGCCCTCGGCGGGCCAGGCCAAACCAGCACGCACCGGAGCCATCAAACCCCAGGCGGTCAAAGTCGAGGAGGGCAAGGCGTAACCCAATGGACCTTCGATATTCCTCGCCGCCGCCACTCCCGGCCCGCCAACACAAGCCCCGCCCCCTGGCCGATGCCCGAGCTCCTCCCCCCTGACCACCCCAAGACCCGCGTTGGCCGACGGCGAGGGTTCCTCCAGGGAGACATCACAAGTTACTCCACCCGAACTGTCGGAACAGGACATTATTTCACAACACATAAAGAGATATATAAATATATATAAATATATACATAGACACAGTCTTTTAAGCAGATCTCTTCAAGGTTCTCTTTAATTTATTATTAGTCACTTTTGAGGGGAGACAAGAGAAGATATTTCTGTTTCTTTGTGTGCGTGTGAGTGTTTCTCTGCGAGGTGGGGATAAAGGAAAGCGGCCAACTCGGACAGGAGCTTCATTCTTCTTCTTTTTCCAAACCATTTTTGCCAAACTGTATTTACTCCCCATTTATGGACTGTAGCCCTTAGAGCAAACAGACTTTTGATAAAGTCAGTGACATTTTATAAACAAATGGAAGAAAAGAAAAAAAGCAGGGCACTTTATTTTTTCTTTTATCATTGGCATCTCTGCTAGTAAATGAATTGTGCAGGTCATCGTCACCCACTCCTCTCGCTAAAAGGACTTCTATTATCAACCCTGGACAGAGATTTAAAAAAAAAATAAAAAAAAACTTAAAAATGAAATTCACGGACATCATTGCATGTCGACATGGCGAAAAACAAAAAGTGCACCACCTTCTTGGAAATGCATTTTTTGGGGGGCGTCTCCACCAGCCCGTGAGTTGTGCTCTAAAAAAAAAAAAAAAAAGAAAAAGAAAAAAAATTGGTAGAAATTACTTTTCTTGAAACAGTTTTTCTTCGCTTTTATGATCTGTTGCTCACTTTGTACTGTATGTAAATTGAAAAAAAGAAAAGAAAGAATAACAAAAAGTGGACGTTTTGCCATAATCGTGTTGCTTCCATGGGAACGTCACTGGTGTTAATGCGGCGTGTGCATGTGATCTGCAGAATGTGTGTCAACTCACAGGAACTCCAGCCCTTAAAAGAAATGAATTAAATAAATGAAATAAAGAAGGCGCTCTCAACCAGAGCTCGGCGGCCCATCCCGACTGGGTGTCTGCCTCAGCGCTGTTCAGACGCTGCGTTCTTCGTGGCCACTGTAAAGAACCCTCCCCGACAACCCCACCCCCACCCCCCCACCATAACTGACTGACACTTTGCGCTTTTTTTTCCGGGTGGGAGGGGAGGGAGGGGAGGGGTTGTAACCAATCCAATGGTCTGTTTATGAAGATGTGCTGTCAGTGATGGTTTTTAATGTCGCTCAACATAGAGGGGCGGGGGGGTTGCGTTCTCCCCCACACCCCTTTTGTTACGTTTCAAACTCTTCTGTTTAAATGCCACTTTACAGCACTGTGGTGAACTACCCCCATTTTTCCCCGAAGAGGACCGCTTCCCAATTTCTAATTCCGGATCCGTGGTATGAGGTGGCACTAGCAATAACTGCAACTTATCCATAAACACAAATCAGGGTCCAATTTTGGGGGCAGAGGTGTGTGTGTGTGTGGGGGGGGGGGGGGTCTTTCAGCCTTGAATTCAATATACGCTCATGGCTTCAGCTTATGGTTTTTTCACTGCAGTTCCAGTGGACTACGAAGGACTTTTTTTTTTTTTTAATTGCTTGTTCAGATTGAGGAAAAAAAAAAATGTGAAGCTGTTGGAAAAATGCTCATCTGCTCCGCTTTTGTTCTGTTTTGCTTTTTGTAATGGACACATTTCAGTTCCTCACGACGCTGATGTGATAGTTAAATGTTACTGCTTTACCATGAAAAAAAAAGAGCTCCATAACACTACAAATTGTTACAATCTATCTTTATGACAGTGTTTTGAGTGGTATATATGTATATGCATACTTAACTGTACAGTGGAGCCTTTCCGGCAAGGGGAGGCTTTAACCCGCCTTTCATTTTTAGACATTGTGGCACTATAAAAGGGTTCAACGTTGAAATGTTCACCGTACTCTCAGAATGGACTGCTTTCACTCGTTGACAGGTTTTATCGGGCTTGGAGTGTTATTTTGTTTTGTTTTGGCTTGTTTTTTTGTTTTGTTTTTTGTTTTTGCCTCTCATCCCTTTGCTGCAAAAGATCTTGATGCCTATCATCAGTGTACCTGCACCGTAATTTCACCATGACCTTTTCTTTTTTTTCTTTTTTGTACTTATAAGATTCATATTTCATTTTGTCAGAGGACCAGTGCTTTCTACAGCTGATCCAACATTCTATTTATCCTATCTGATCTTTATCCTTTCAGATATTTGGTCATTACTCTCCCTTGTTTAAAAAAAAAAAAGAGCTTATTGAAAGAAAAGAATAAAGCAGTTGTGATTTCTTAAGTGTACTGTTGTTTGTCTATACTCACTCTGTAAAGCCGTTATTATGGCAGTACTTGAGATACAGAACTGTGTGAAAGCTGTTGTTTATCATTCAGTTGGTTTCAAATATTACACTTGTTAGATGTTTTTGTCCTGTACCTCAATTGGCTGCATAATTACTCCTCTGTTTACATCGTTCTGCTGCAATTGATGCTTCGTTGGACTTTCTTCATGTTCAGAACATCACTTTACTATTTTAGCACATGAAGCAGTCGCTGGGTTGTAAATTGTGACAGAGGGGCTGGCGCAGCAGCAGATGGATGGAGTGTTTTGGTGACCCACCTCAGAAGAAAGGAAAAAATATCACGGGATACGCAGAAAACATGTTGCCTTAACGACAACTGACAATGACCAAGAGCAAAGTTCCAACAACATCAGTGTCTGAAGCGCCACAGTATTTAGCTCTTCATTGAAATGACCTTTAAAACAGAGAGAGAGAAAAAAAGATGAAATACAGACATTTTATTACTTAACATGATTTCTTCAAGTTCGGCAGGCCGGATTAAAACGCTTAATGGGCCGCATGTGGCCCCCGGGCCATAGTTTGCCCATACCTGCTGTAGGGTGTCTGAGTCTGCACAACCCAAAGACAGATTTGCAGTCATTTTAGCCTTTGTGTTCCCCACCAATGACTGCAAAGTCTGCTCTTAAAGGGGCAGACCCCCAGAGTTGCGAGCACGCGTCTGAAGAACACACGCCAACACTTGGAAGTTTGTGTGCTGCAATTTTTATTTACAAACATATTGATGTGTATATTTTCTTGGATTATAAATGACCAGGCAGTGTAAAGCAAAGCCTAATCGTCCACCTCAATGTAAGAGCCAAGTGATAACAACAGATGGGAATTTTGCCCGGTAACAGTTCAGCAGTTGCCGATACTCACAAAAGTTGGAACATCACCTTTAAGGAGACGCATCGTGACGTCACACTCATCAGATTCCGGAGATTTTTGCAGGACGAAGAGGCTTGTCCGGACGGAAAAGGAAAAGCTTGAAGTTTTGTTTCGTGCAATTTTGTCAAACAGATTTGTGCGCACGGGGATTTTTATTTCCGTAATCCGCGCCTTCGACAATTAACGGTAAAGTCAACTCCACTTCTGTACGGAGCAGTTTTATCGACACCAAGTTCTTATCTGTCCGTCTGACTGAACTGACTTTGTTGCACATGTAAACAACATGAAACGAATTACGCGCTGCTAGCCATTAGCGTAGGTCATATTTTACACCGTAATACAGTATAAACACGCTGCTCCTGCAAACAACAACCATCTGTTATCAGTTAAACATCCGGGACATTGGTTCGAATGCGAAGCGCACTTCAGTTAAAGAGTCCGTTTTAAAGCCCAGGAAGAAAACTGGAGAAAGCATAAGATGACTGACGAATGATGACTGGAGAGATGGATGAGTGGTATAAAAGGAAGAAAAAGGTTTGAACGTCTGCATTCTAATCGACTTTGGGGGAAAATGGTGGAGTACCTTTAGTAAAGGGCAGGGGGCAGCATTTCAAGCGTCCTGACAATCATTCATGATATTTTCTTTCAATGATAATTAATCTGCTCATCCATCTGAGGTCATTCATTCTTCATCTACAGTATACCCGCTGTATAGATGAAATGTCGCACCTCTAGTCTCTCTTTCTTCTGAAGGAGCCAGAATGTTGCTTCTAAAGAGTAAACGTTTGTCCCCAGAATGTCTTCCAAGGCTGGGCCGAGGCCTGATGAAGGCCTGATGATGATGCAGGAGCTTGATGACCGACTGAAAGAGCAGATTGACAAACTGGAGCATGTGCGCCTGGCTGCAGTTGAGCTCAAGGACAACTTGTCAGGGGTAGGTAGTGTGGGCGTCCCGCAAGACATTCCTTATTGTCGAAACCTAATTCCCTGTAGGAGCCTTGTGTTTTTATGCGCACTCATGCTTTTCAATCACAGAGCAATGGTGATCTGAGCCAGTCCATTGCGGACCACCTGGACTGGTTGAACCACTTGTCAGAGCGAGTGGAGAGCGTTCATATGAACACAACAGTGTTTGTGCAGGTGATAAACACTCTCTATTTAGATTTTAATGTGCAAGCAAATAAATAAATAAATAAATAACTGCGGCTTTGGGCTACCTACTTTAAAAAACACAACAACGATGTGTTAGTTCTGGTGTTACTTTATATAAGACATTAATAGGTATGGTTGTCGTGGGATCTATTTAAGGTCACGGAAAACCCTAAAATCAAGTAGCGATTCACTAACTTGTTTGTCTTCTGTGTCTAGATGAACCCCAAGCCTCGTGCCTGGGCGGGGAAACAGGCCTCGAAACACGGCTACCGCTCGGGACGCCTCCACCAGATGGATGACGCCCTGTCAGAATATGGCTGGTCCCCAATCCGCACACGACGAAACAGTGACGCTGCTTCTGAAATGTCTTGTAACTGGTGACCTTTGCAGCCTCTGGACATCTGCGTAGCAAGACAGTGCCGAATATATAGCTCATCTCCTTTCTCTGTGTACTTTTACATGTGGTTTAGTACTTTACATTTTGGTATGAGGTGTATTTTATGATACTGTTTTAATAAAAAACTCCCCTATGCAAAAGGAAATTGTTTCCTCACTTTATCAAGGTTACCTGTGAGGAATAAAAAAAAAAAGAATTAGGTACATTGTAAGTGTTTATTTCCAAAAGCAATTCTTAAAAAAGAAAATAGAAAAAAGAAAATAGCTCAGTTCCGTTACCTACATTTCATCTATCTGTCTATTTGTGTAATTTTAAAATAAATCCAAATACTTCATTAAAACAGCCTCTACAAATGGGAAAAAATAACCTCAGCAGCTAAATGTTTGAAAATTTGTTCTTCTTGCATATTTGAATTTTTTTATTTTTAGAAATATTATTATTTTGGTTTGATGACGTCTTCTACAAAGTGGCCCTAACACCACTTACTTACTTATTTTTGAATCAACGTTTTAATCTACTGTCGACAGAAATATAGGTCAGAGTACCATACCCTGCCAGCAGAAGTCGCTGTCGGAACCCCATTATGTCACTGTCCGTCAACGTGTTACAAATAAAGCTTTGGCGAAGCGTGAGGCAGACACTTCGCGAAGGAACGCTCGATTCTGCTCAAGTACCCACCTTAAAAGGGTATATTTTAAGCCAGTCGACTCCAGCCTATTCCAAC